>JAMPIV010014145.1:35000-407500 GCA_024509875.1 Oreohelix idahoensis
GACTTTGGGTCGTCCTGGAGGTCTGGATCCCTGGCTCTTAGTTTCCCATGCTTGTGGTAGTAGCCGATCTTCTCCCATTCTGCAGACATGGCCAAACCATCTCAGTTGGGACTGTTCTACTTGGGTCTGCAGGGGTTGGTTTTTTAGGCCTTGACATATCGTCTAGTTGCGGACCATGTCTCTTCTTGTTACTTCAAGCACCTTCCCCAGATACCTCATTTCTGAGGTTTGGATCTGGTTTTTGTGGGTTGTAGTCATTGCCCATGACTCGCATCCATACGTCAAGACTGGGACATAGTTGGAGCAGTATACAGCCATCTTCGTCTTCTTACCAACTTCTCTTTTGCTGAGGAATCCTCGATTTATGGCTTCAAAAAGTGTTCCAGCTGCAGCTCTTCGGGTAGCCAACTCTTCTTTGATGCCTCCCTTCCGGTCTATGACAGCTCCAAGGTATTTAACGTGGTCGACCTGCTCCAGGACCTATTCTTCCAGCTTAATCTGATGTCTTCTTTCTTCTCGTGATATCACCATGGTTTTTGTTTTCGAGCTGCTTATTATCATCCCTCGCTTCTCCAGCTCTTCCTTCCAGACTTGCAGGCTGGAATGAAGATGTGCCTCTGATTTAGCAATCAGGGCAACATCATCAGCAAATGCCAGCTCTGAAATACAGACCTGTCTCATCTTCCAGTACCCCACTGAATACTTTCCTGTCCTTTCCTTCCATGCCTTGATGATATTGTCCATGAGGAGTATGAAAAGATAAGGTGACAGGATATCACCTTGTCTTACACCAGTGGTGGTCCTGAATTCTTCTGACTTGAAGTTTGCCGTCCTTACGTAATTTCTGCAAGACTTCTAGAAGCTCTGTATAGCATGAATCAGAGGTGCTGGAATGTCCTTCCTTGCCAAACAGTCCCAGAGTTTGTTACATGAAAGTTTATTACAAATACAGTACTTGCAAATACAAATCTCCCCCACCATGATCGCTGGAAACTATACTAAAAATTGACATGCGGTACCCAAGGAGCTACACAACTTGGTAACATTTTGTATAACTTAAACAAGAATCGGTATATTACCAGGGCTGTGGAGTCGGAAGTTGGAGTCGTGGAATCGGTCGTTTTTAGTGGAGTCGGTGTCGGTAAAAATGCCGGGACTTCGACTCCAAATTTTATGCACCCAAAATAAAATTATAATCGGATTTGGTAGTCGGACTTTTAATATTTCAAAAAGTCGAAGTCGGAGCCGGAATATGTTTTCAACAACCATACATGTAATAGCTACCCGAAGAAATAAAGCTGAACAAAGACAGTTATGTTGTTGTTGTTGTTGTTTAACTAGGGCTGCTGATCTTCTCGCTCTTCAGCAGCCATTACTAAGTTGAACACTCCTTGGTATTATCTACACTGTTGAGTTGAAGTCACAAGCTCCAGTGTCTCCAGCTTGGCTTGCATTTAAAGGATCGTCACATTTGGTCCTAAGCTAGGAGTAAGAAGTGCGCGGCATACTGTGCATTCTGCGCCATCCAAAGGGGGCTCTCCAAATATGCAGAGCTAACATACTGTACTCTGGTTCAGAGATCTCCCTGGGAATTGTCACGTCCTGCACAGAGCCACTTCTCAGCTTCCCTTGCATATCACTGGGTCCATAATGAGATCCTTCTGTATGCAGTCGACCAAGTCAAAGCCAAAGAATTACGCATGGGGCTCAAGTGACTTCAAGCTTAGTGTGCAATGCTAGGTTCTCAACAAGTTTCACCACAGCGGGAATCCTGGGAAGTGTGTGGATGATTTCAAGAGTCAATGAGGATGTGATTAACCTCACAGACTAGGTTCACTTCCGCGTACATATATTGTAGCATTGTGCATAGCTGGTGGTCAGATACGGATTACTCCAGATATGCCTCCATGCATAAAGTCAGTTATAAAACAGTTTTAACCACCCAGGTTTAGCGCAGAAAGCAGGTTACACGTTCTAAACCTAAAACTCGACAAGTACCAACGTATGAGAAATTAATTTTAATTACACTAATTAAAAAAAAAAAAGATTCAGTAAACTAAAGTCTACAAGACCCTGAAACACTAAAGTCTACAAGACCCTGAAACACTCAAGTCTACGAGACCGTGAAACACTAAAGTCTAGAAGACCCTGAAACACTAAAGTCTACAAGACCCTCAAATACTAAAGTCTACAAAACCCTCAAACACTTAAGTCTACAAGACTCTCAAACACTACAGTCTACAAGACCCTCAAACACTAAAGTCTACAAGACTCTCAAACACTAAAGTCTACAAGAACCTGAAACACTAAAGTTTAGAAGTCCCGGACACACTAAAGTCTACAAGACCCTGAAACACTAAAGTCTACAAAACCATGACACAATAAAGTCTACAAAACGCTGACACACTAAAGTCTACAAGACCCTCAAACACTAAAGTCTACAAGACCCTCAATTCACACACTAAAGTCTACAAGACCCTCAATTCACACACTAAAGTCTACAAGACCCTGACACACTAAAGTCTACAAGACCCTGAAACACTAAAGTCTACAAGACCCTGACACACTAAAGTTCACAAGAACCTGAAACACTAAAGACTACAACACCCTGACACACTAAAGTCTATAAGACCCTGACATACTAAAGTCTACAGGACCTTCAAACATTAAAGTCTACAAGACCCTGAGACACTAAAGTCCACAAGACCCTGAAATACTAAAGTCCACAAGACCCTGAAAAAGGGCTTCTTATCCAGGTGGTGCATGCTCTCCCCTTCCCCCCCCCCTTCCCCCCCCCCCCCCCCCTTTCCCCTTCCGGATGCGAGACTCACCTTCCCGGAGTGCGAGACATGCCAGATATTTTAGAACGCGAATCATTATAAACAATATATAATACACAGAACTCAAATGTATTTATACAAAATAGAACATTGACAACTCGAGTTAGATACCGAACCTTAGTCACATTAAACCTTTACCTCTATTAAGCATTTCTGACAAGTTTTGTGAGCTAGAAGATAAAGGGGTGTGAGGCTTCTTACAATGCTGTAAAGGGGCACAAGGCTTCTTAAGATGACTAAAGTGGTGCGAGGCTTCTAAAGATGCTTTAAAGAGGTGCAAGGCTTCCTCAGGTGCTGTAAAGGGGTGCGGAAACACTGGTGTAAGGGATTATGTCACTCCGCATCAATAACGAGTACTGTCTCAAGCGGTGTTTATGAATGTTGTTATTGACTGTTTACCATACCACGATACTGTCTCGCATCTTCTCTCTTTGTAAACCTCAATCTCTGTATGTTTCAATCTTACCTGTTGTCACGATATATTCCATCTTTCTCTTTTTAATTATGTGCTCAAGGAAAGCAGATTGCTTCCTTTTAATACCAATCGTCAAAGTTAAACGTCCTGAAGCGAAAAAAAAAAATCCCACCAGCATTTCGGGAAAATAATGAAACGTCGCGCATTGTACTGTGAAAACTAAATTGAACACCCATCAAAATAATATGTGGCCTTTCAAATGTTTTCCTGCGCATTGACCATTGACCACAAGTCATGATAAGTGTGACTACACAGATCTAGTGGAGATGAGATGGAATGGAAAGGAATAAAATGTCCACATGAAAATTAGTGCTGTCATCAGGATATGCAGCAGACAGAGCACAGGATACTTATCTCCCATCATACTTTGACTGGTTACTTGCTCGTGTTAACAATAAGCGTGCTTCTTGCACTGGCTTCTAACAGGACATCCTTGTTACCATTTTTAACCGTCCATGGTAGTCTTAACATTCTTCTGTAAAACCATATCTCTGTGGCCTCCAGTGCTTTTTCTGTTTGTTAACTAACTGTCCATAACTCACTACCATATGTTAAGATTGGCTCTTTCTAACACCGAATAACTCTCTTTCTTACTTCCATTGAAAAAGTGGTGCTATATAAAATACGTTTCATTTTATTGACTGCTCTGTGCCAGGTATATTCCATTCTTCACCATCTGAAGTGTATCTTACCTGATGATATTAATGTGTCTAGGTGTTATATTCTATTGGCTTGTTTTAAGACCGCTCAGTTTGCCTCGATAACGTCTTCTGGAGAGTCATTTTTATTCAAGATGATCATTACGAGAAGTTGTAGTCATTTTTTGTTTCATGTTGCCCAATTAGCTTTTGTATTTTGTCCATTAAAACGAATTACCATATATACTCGAGTATAACTGGAGAAATTTGATCCTATTTTTAATCTTTTAAATACGGACCCCGACTTATAGACGTGCAGAAGTCGGATGTGTCGACCGAAAGGTGCAGATATCACAGCTACGTTGGAAACAGACACAACGCAACCACCGTCCTTTTCAGGGCGAACGAGGAAGAGGAAGAAGAAGAAGAAGACGAGTTAAAAAAATAAAGATTCATGAAACCAGTCAATGTTGCACCTCACCCTTCCCGCCGCATATTGATATCTGATAAAGTAAGCTGATAAAGTAGTGTAATAATAATGCCACCACTGATAACGCCGATGTGATTCCTTCTGTTGATAAAGTTAGTGTTAAAGATATTGTGTGGTCCGGTGATAAAGGCGTAAATGGGTTCTCCTTATATAGGCCACGCCCACCCAGGGCTATTTGTAAATATGTCACTACTGTTACTATGCCTAGAATGTTCAACGTAGGTGTGTACTGGTGCATTCATCCATCACAGTGACACACATAGGATTCATGGATCGTTGAACGCTGGGTAACGTTTAAAGCACAGTTTATTTACGTTACAATACGATCACACTGACATAGACGACATATAGCATAAAGTACACAGCATTTCCTTAAAGAACTGCGTTCACCGCAGTTGTACATACGGCCTCAAATACGGCCTCATACATATGGCCTAATCCAGAAAGACTGCTCACATCGCAGTACTATTAAATTGATCAAATAGCGGTGCACTTCTTATAGAAGATGCACATTAACGATTTTCCTCAAAAGACTACGTCTCCCCTTCTCAACAAAGGCTGCTCCCCGGCAGTTGAATAATCATCGTCATCGCTATCCCTTCTTAAGGCCTAATAATAAATAGTGGTGCACTTCCTATAGAAGATGCACATCCACAATATTCCTCAAAGGACTGCGTACACAGCAGTCTGCAGTAATATAACCTGCACAATATATGGCCTAATCTCCTTTACAAAAATGTCTATGGCCTACAAAGTAATGTCTTTACCTCTCAGACTCTTCATAGCGCCTAATGGTAGACTAGTGGTGCACTTCTCATAGAACGTGCCCAATAACAAAATTTCTCATAAACTGTCACTGCAGTCATAAATATTATAGTACGTACCATCTTCAAATAATCTAACACATGGAAGAATATTCAATACAGGAAGAATATTCAAATACAGGAAGAATATTCAAATACAGGAAAAATATTCAAATACAGGCCTGTGCAAAAAAGTCTCCACCGAGACACACATTGAAAAAACACTATAAACCTCTTCACCGAACACTGGTTGGGAACACACACTTTGAGAAAACCCAGGGTCGACTACCTCGGTCGAACACCTAGAACATGACTGCCAGGAAAACACATTTCCCGCCCAGTCACGAGACTTCGCTGTTCAACACAACTCAGTCAATTCACGGCCTAGCCGCGAGAACTATTCACAGCTCTACAATACAGAACAGCGCTCACGACGCTATCTGTAGACCATGACTTCTTTCATATATTTATTTAAACAATTCCCCGTTAATCAAGTCTACAAGCGATGTAACCCTTAATTTACTCTGTCCAACCCGTATACAAAGGATCACCTCCCTTTTGACCTTAACATACTACCACAACCCCCGGAGAAAAAATGATTTATCATTTTTTTGACAAGAACAACATCAAAGAAAAATGAGGGGTCAGCTAAGCTCTAAAATACTCATACAAAATTTAGCTTATATTAAGGTTATAATAATACATCCACAAAAAATATAAGCAAGTGTACAATAAAACAAATTATACACAATAATTCACTAAGTACACTAAATAATCAGTTTTAAACAAAGTAAAGTATGTTCACTGTAAACCAAGTAGTATACAATAAATAGGAAGTAACAGACAAGATCAAGCAAAAGAAGCATGATCAACACTGAAAATCAGCAATGAAATCAATATAGGAAGAAATCAATAATAACATATGATAACAATCAAGTAAACCAATTCCTTACATCAAACTAGATACAACCGACATAAATAGCTACCTCATACCAAACCATATAATCAACATAACAATCCTAAGGAAGGAAGTATAAGAAGTGTAAGGAGTAACCGTATACAAATAGAATTAAGTGACACCTAGATTAAACATAGAAGCATCACGAAAGTATAAACTGCTTCAAAAGAAATGTAATGAAACGAAGAATCATCCGAAAAGAAAGAAGAAACTTCAAGAAATGAATGTATAGAATAAGTAGCAATACATCCCAATAACTATCTGAACAAACAATGTATTGTAAAACAAATACAATCATGACAGAAAATCGTATAACAAAAAGACAAAGTATATATGTATACCAAACACGAATAAAGGATATAACTACATAATGCATAATAAATAATTTAACGAAATTACAAAACTTATACATAATTAAAATGGATTATCACAGATATCACACAAAAAAGTGCGATATGTAAAACAAAATATCACAATCTCCAAAAACAAATTATTAATATATTTTCTTGTTTTTTTTTTTTTAAATCTGGACATATCGACATATATTATTACTCATAATTAAACACTGAGCACACACAAATACAACACTTTCAAAAAGAAAACAAATACATTGTTCCAAAATTACAATACAAAAGAGTTTCTTAAAGCTATGTTAAATAAAAATAGTATTTTAAATTTTTACAAGTTTCAACCTGTAATTAATAAATCATAAGTGAAATGAGCTTTAACAAAATGTGAGACATAAAAAAATTATTCCCATTTCTAAGTAGACACAAATAAACACCTATAAAAAACCACACTATTAACATCATACCAACTTGCAAATATAAACATAACATTATTTCTCATGAACAAGTGTTTAAGTCAGACTACTAAATTCTTCAAACAAATAATAGTATCTGCTATCTCTGACAATTCTACATATACAATTTAGTTCCAAAATAACATTTCACAACACAACAATTACTTCATATAACCTCTGTATAAGGTAATATATTAACTAAACATGGAGTCAGATACGAAAAAGAAAAACAAATTTAGTAACCAAAAACTCTCTGAAAGCGACTAACGCATATTCATAACTAATGAGTTTGTGCTTAGGGCTGGCAATCTCATTATGTATAAAACTATCATAACAATTAGTCCTGCAAAATCATATCAATGTTTTGATGTATCAAACTTCACAACAAATCACATATGGTCAAACATAATATGAGCAAATGAAATAGTCTTCAGACTAGTGTATGTAAATACCAAAAATCCATAATTTCAAAACAACAAAAAATAACAATCAAAGACAAGTCACTACAAAATGAAATGTTACAATTCATTGCAATGATAATACGTACAATGTTTATCCACAATACAATTATGTAAATAACAAGATAGAGTACAAATAATGCATAAATATGGACATACACAATATCCAATGTAACATTATACAATGCAATCATATTATACTATACAATAATACATTATCCTAAAAAAAATCAAGTATAAGAAACATTGTAGCAATCTTGAATCAATTCCTAAAGAAAAAAAATAAATATAGGGCACAACTCCGGTTGATAGTATCCCATAAACCGCACGGGATGACATCAAATAATACTGGGTCAACATGTTGCCTGGGTTACGCTTGATTGAGCACACGGTCGTAAGGTAACAAACATTTCTGTCACAGCTAAGAAAAAACAGGCACGCTGACCTTTATCGCATAGCTGCTACTGTTGAAAAATACAAATGAAAATCTCCATTTTAATCAACTGTAAGATTATAATGAAAAACGGATAGGTTAACTAGACAATTACCTAAACCATGGTTATGAAAACGTCTGGTTTCCATATGATGTCACCAACTCTTCCTTCATTACACAGTATACAACCCAGGAGGCTTTGGTCAACCTGACCGAAAATGACGGTCAACACAGCAGAGCTGAAATAAAGTTACACTCACAACAACGAGATACTGTCTCGTAATCCAAAAACATAACAGCAGTATTACTTGAGACATCAATAATTATTGTTACTTTATTTACTACCAATGACTTTGGGATTTTGTTGCGCACAATGTGTAGTAACATTTAGAGAATTATTATCTCTATTGCTATTCCCCTTATTATTCCATTTGTTCTGCCTAGAACTGCAGTTAGCATTGTTATGCTTAACATCTCTCCTATGATAGAAATATCTGGTAAATGAATCGTGTTGACTCCTAGAACAATTACTATCAGATTGGTAATCTTTAATGTAATTATTTCTATCATAATTTCTCAACTTTTCAGAATCAAAACTTTGAATTCTGTTAGACTGTCTCTGGTTTCTTGGAGAGGAAAAACTACCATTTGAAGGATTCCCTTGGTACTTTCCAACAATATGGTTATCTCTTTTACCTAAACTGTTTTTATTCTTTTCTATGGTAATATGCTCAGTCGCAGTATCACACTGCCTATACTTGGTACGACAAGCAGTGGAACTGATCGAATCCTTATGGTTGCTAACATAATATGTGTTATCTTTATTACCAGAGCTGGATGTTAGACATGAAGTATTCTTTGCTGGTCTGACGCCAATAGTCATTAATCTTCGACGCAGCGTCTTCCGTACGTGAGAAATTGTATTTGCCACGCCGGGATTTACGTCCATCATGTTCGATTTTCGTATTCGCAAAGAGTGTATAGGGCAGGCTCTTTGCTTGTTTCACTCGTTGATAAACAGCCTTCTGTCTACCATTGTCAACATTGACAGTAGACAACCCCTTGATGCCTAGAACAACATCCACTAAACCATGCACTGTTGTTCTCAGTTCAGTAATTTCAGCAATATTAAGAGAGATATCCTCGCTTAGTTTCTTATTTAAGTTATCACATGTCATAACTTTACATCTCTCTTCTGATAGTAACTTCTCAATCTTAACCATTTTCTTTCTCTGCACCGTTAACTCCTCTAACCTCTGCTTATCATCCTTTTCCTTATTTGCCTTCAACTTTGTTAAGTTCATCTGAAGTTCCTCAGTGTCACTATCACTTACAAGCTCATGACTCTTCTCGGGAGATACCAAATACTTTTGTTTAAGTCGGTGACTAACAATCACATTGTCACTCAATAACTCAGTAAGTGTTTCATTACATAAGTCTTCACATTTCTTGGCTTGAACTTTTAATTTCTCGTGTATTTGTTTCTTTTCCTGCACTTTTCGAGTGAGATTACCTATTACGCTATTCCTATGTTCTATCTGAACTTCCAAGTCCTTTACTCTACTGCATTCTGAGTCTAATGCTGTTTTCACACTAGAAAGCTCCAAGTTTGATTTAAGTAAATCACTTGTGAGTTTAGACACTGTTTCTTGCAACTTATTCCTTTCAGCAATATCCTGCAAAAAATTTTCTCTTTCCTGAAGAGCACTGTGTTTGATTACTTTTATTCGCTCCTTCTCTTCTAATTCCTTTTTCTGATCATCCTGCATGTTATTGCGGATTATGTTGTGTAAAACCTCATGCATAAAATTGTGTCTAGCCTCAGTATAATTGTACACCATCGGACGTAGGCATTCTAACAACTTCGCCAAATCTCTAGCCATGATCATTTCAGGATTTGAATGAGGGTTATTGTCAGTAAAAAACTTTATGGCTGCTACTGCATTAAACAAAAAACCATCCAGCACGTATCTATCAAGTGCTGGGCCTTTTAATCCCTCACCATATTCAGCTTCATTAGCTAAATACTCATATCCTCTGGATTATCATCAAAATCCATGGTGATTCAAACACTGAGTGTACAAAATTTATAAACCACTTATAATTCTAATAAGATTATGTTACATAGCTCTCAATCAATTATGCATCAAATCTCACAATAATACGCTATCAACATGAAATACTCAATAGAATAAATAATGACAATTGGAAGGCTTGACAACATCACACAGAGACACAGTTTTCATACAAAAAACCACTTATCTTGTAAGTAGAAAACAGTCTTGTTCTTTCTCTGTTACACTGATGAGCATCAAACAACACACCATAAGCACACTCCCTTGTTGAAAGGCGCTGGCATAAGCACTGGACTCGTCGTCAACTGTCACCTCTGGTACTTGTCTCGTCAACTGTCACCTCTGGTAATTGACACAGCATGCAATAGGAAACTTGACTGCTGCAAATATGTCATAGGAAGCATGTATACATTAGACACATCATCGTGTCACCGATTACCGGTCACGAGCGACACCAAACTGTCTGTAAGCAATGCAGGTGTCAATAAGGCTTGAAATGTTTTAACGATGATTTATTTAGGCTGGAAATAAGTATCCTTGTCATAGATGAATGTCATAATCATCTGTTCCTAACTTATATTAGTCCACTCATTGATACTGTCATATGTAGACTGGCCCGTAGGCATAGAGGACGACCAACACAGTTAAAGCTGAACTGGGTTCTAAATCGAAGCCCCGCCCACACAGGCAGATGATAAATAGGTCAAGATTTCTTTGTAGTGAGGCCACTATGTATCATGACGCGAACGTTGTAGGTTTATGATCCAAAAAATGACTGGAACAGAAGATAAAACCAGTCTTGGCCACCACGTATGTTACTGCCGATGTGATTCCTTCTGTTGATAAAGTTAGTGTTAAAGATATTGTGTGGTCCGGTGATAAAGGCGTAAATGGGTTCTCCTTATATAGGCCACGCCCACCCAGGGCTATTTCTAAATATGTCACTACTGTTACTATGCCTAGAATGTTCAACGTAGGTGTGTACTGGTGCATTCATCCATCACAGTGACACACATAGGATTCATGGATCGTTGAACGCTGGGTAACGTTTAAAGCACAGTTTATTTACGTTACAATACGATCACACTGACATAGACGACATATAGCATAAAGTACACAGCATTTCCTTAAAGAACTGCGTTCACCGCAGTTGTACATACGGCCTCAAATACGGCCTCATACATATGGCCTAATCCAGAAAGACTGCTCACATCGCAGTACTATTAAATTGATCAAATAGCGGTGCACTTCTTATAGAAGATGCACATTAACGATTTTCCTCAAAAGACTACGTCTCCCCTTCTCAACAAAGGCTGCTCCCCGGCAGTTGAATAATCATCGTCATCGCTATCCCTTCTTAAGGCCTAATAATAAATAGTGGTGCACTTCCTATAGAAGATGCACATCCACAATATTCCTCAAAGGACTGCGTACACAGCAGTCTGCAGTAATATAACCTGCACAATATATGGCCTAATCTCCTTTACAAAAATGTCTATGGCCTACAAAGTAATGTCTTTACCTCTCAGACTCTTCATAGCGCCTAATGGTAGACTAGTGGTGCACTTCTCATAGAACGTGCCCAATAACAAAATCTCTCATAAACTGTCACTGCAGTCATAAATATTATAGTACGTACCATCTTCAAATAATCTAACACATGGAAGAATATTTAATACAGGAAGAATATTCAAATACAGGAAGAATATTCAAATACAGGAAGAATATTCAAATACAGGCCTGTGCGAAAAAGTCTCCACCGAGACACACATTGAAAAAACACTATAAACGTCTTCACCGAACACTGGTCGGGAACACACACTTTGAGAAAACCCAGGGTCGACTACCTCGGTCGAACACCTAGAACATGACTGCCAGGAAAACACATTTCCCGCCCAGTCACGAGACTTCGCTGTTCAACACAACTCAGTCAATTCACGGCCTAGCCGCGAGAAATATTCACAGCTCTACAATACAGAACAGCGCTCACGACGCTATCTGTACACCATGACTTCTTTCATATATTTATTTAAACAATTCCCCGTTAATCAAGTCTACAAGCGATGTAACCCTTAATTTACTCTGTCCAACCCGTATACAAAGGATCACCTCCCATTTGACCTTAACAATATCCTTCAGACGTAAACTTGCTGTAAAGATGAAAAGATAGTGACAGAAGCAAGAAGTGGGGAATAACCCTGTTATCAACAATGAGACCAAATAGATTTCTGTTACGATGGTGTCTTTAGATGCTTAACACCCATCGTATGCCCGGGTTCATGGGCTCTACTAGGTTAAACTTCAACACAGTACACACTGATACTTGCATATGTGTAAGTCATCGAATAACACGCTGTGTACAACAGTACCACAATTTATTTGACGAAACAAGTGATGAGATTCACAGTACATCTATAGCAACAATAATCTCCTCTGGTCGATCAAACATAAACCAGAAACTCGTGGGTGGTGTATTCCCGCCTCTGCACCCACGCCCATACTCCAATATTTCTCACAGCTCTCATAAATCTCTAGAGAACTTAATCTAAATCACACAACTGCCCGAATCACACAACTGCCCGAATCACACAGAAACGGCTCCTCTACCATTCCCACAACTCTACTTGACACCACATCCTTAAACATCCAAATCTCTCCGCTGACTGCCCCAAAATCTACCTATCCTAGCCGACTTACTGTTAACTCACTCACTCACACTTAAAACACGAGAACAGTGACCATACCTCTCACTGCCAAACATCACGCATAAATCGTTCACACCAGTGAACGCAACAAGCTCACGCTCACTACAATAAATAACCCAAACTCCTTCCTATCCCCTACCCACAATATTCCCAGTTACTTCTGTTACACAATAATTTGCTTGTTTTAAGACTGCTCAGTTTGCTTTGATAACGTCTTCTGGGGAGTCATTTTCTTCGAGATGATCATTACGAGAAGTTGTACTAATTTTTTTTTTATAAATGTTGACCAATTAGCTTTTGTATTTTGTCCTTGTCGTGAAATGACGTCTGTTTCACATCACGAATTCTAATAACTCAGATCCTACGGCGCGCCATACATTGTAAAATGATATGATACACCGACCAATGAAACGCTTTTTTGGTCCTGTGTTTACTTCTGCTTGGAAATAAAGATGGCAAGACCCTATTTGTGTAACATGATTAAATTCGGAATTTTGCTACAGCAGTATGGAAGAAGTACCACTTGCCAGAGGTTATCAACACGATATTAGGGATGTTACTCTAGCCGTAAATAGTAATACTTTTACTAATACTATTATAGGATGGGAGAAATCTTAGGTTAAATGCATTCGAAGCTTCAGGTTGGCCTAAGTTTAGCTGTTTAAACTATGCATAACAGAAAATGCGAGTAGTAACCAAAACGATTATTATATAGATATGTAAAGCCTAATTCGAAGTATAAAGTAAACTTTAATTGACTAAAATCGCATCATGAATAACGAAGATAATAAAAAAAGTAGTTTTCCAACATTGTACAAAAGGCCAAACGGTACCCATTTTTTCGGATAGTTATTGCATTCCTCGGGGATCTCACCTCTTACGTCCGAGGTCAGACTATAAATAGACTTGCCTAACAAACTCCGGTCAGTCATGATTTGAAAATACACAGAGAGCGGGGAAAGCAGAGCATATGTTAATGCCAGCGTTTGCCCTCTGCAGTTGTTAGCAGACCTTATTCAACCACTGAGGGCTAGTCTGTGTGTGTACCTGAGGGAGGAACGAATCTATATATATATATATATATATATATATATATATATATATATATATATATATATATATATATATATATATATATATATATATATATATAATTGTGTGTAATTATATTGATTAATCCAACTGTGCGATACGATGTGTATAAGATGTGTTAGGAATGGACTGTGTCTTCTGATGAAACTTACAGGCTCATGTGTACTTCTAGAGGCAAAGCCCGCCTTCGGAAATATTTAATATATTGAGAAAGATGGCTAATTGTGTCTATAAGTTGGGAAATGTATTTAAAGAAGTATTTTTTGAATAGAATGAGACACCTATCAGGAACATAAAGAAGGATGAAAGGGATTGATTTACTGTATCGTTTGACATATTTTTTAATAGTTTTACTCCCAACCAAATTATTGTATGGATGCGAATCATGGGAAACTATTGATAATTAAGAAGTTAGAAGTAAATTGTGATCACTTTGAATTAAAGTGATTGTTGATACTATACTGTATCTTGTGCCTCTGCTAGCACGGTTATCTGAAACTGTCTATCGTCCCCATCTGTGTCATAAGAGGGGTATGGATAGAAAAATGCAGGGATTGCGTTTGAATTCATTGCAGGTTTAATCTCTTAACAAAAAGTCTCCAAATCAGAAGAGGCTGCTCTTACAAAAGTTGCAACGAATGCAGTGCCAGTTGGTGATAACAGGCCCGTCATCACGTTTGTAACTACTGGAACGAGTTCATCTGAATTTTATATCCAGTATATAAGGGAGCCATCTGCAGTGACTAAGATAAGTTGCTTAATGCAACTGTGCAGTTTATCCAGACTCAATGAAGACATATACGCATCCAGTTTGTGATGACCAAACTAGTATAGTGTTTCTATCAACTTATAGTAATAATAATAAACAATCCTACAAGTGAATGATCAAGCAAGCGAAAGTTGTCTACAAGATGATAAACATTTTGACCCAAGAGAAAAACATTTGTTAACTATTATTATTTATTTAATGTTGTAAAATATTTGAGTTTAACACTTTTCAAACAGAAAAGAGAAACTGTTTAATTAAATTGTGGATATTCACCAGAAGACTTTCTTGGATTCTTTGAGTTGAATTACAGTTCTTGTTGGTGAATATAGTTATATAAATTACCCCTAGCAGAGTCAGAAACATATTAATATCATAATCACAGAGGCGGATCAGGAGAGGTAGCAGTTAGGGACTCAGAGTACTACATCACCATCTTCTCTGGGAACTTACATAGCTTGACCCTACCTTTGTGTCTATACACCCTTACTCTCTTCAGAGAAGGGGGTATTACTGATAAGACCAGACCCTTATCTGGCACTATCCTGGTATCATCTGATACACCTTTATGTCCAGGATATCTTATTCTTTAATAACATCTAAACCTCTCGCAACAGTCCTATTAAAACGAATCACCGTATATACTCGAGTATAAGTGGAGAAATTTGATCCCATTTTTGATCTTTTAAATACGGAACGCGACTTATAGACGAGTTTATAAAAAATAAAGATTCATGAAACCAGTCACTGTTGCCCCCGCCCTTCCCGCCGCATATTGATATCCTTCAGATATAAAGAAGTACTACATTAAAACGGGGTTGAAATGACGAACATTGTGACGTTTTCTTCGATGTCACACTTGTAAGTCGCCAACATCGCTTTCTGTTTTGTTGTTGTTGTTGTTGCTTCATTTAAGACAACGTAATCCGTTCAACCCTTGATAGGTTATAATTAGGATATATAGTGTAATAAATTTAACATAATAAAATTTTATTGGGATTCCTAAACCTAACCATAACCTTTAACCCTTTTTACTGCGTCTCTGAATTCTTTTATAAGGTCGTATCGAACACCGGCTCACTGTGTTCATTTCAATCAAACATGTTTAAATCACTTTTATTAGGCTGTTAATATTAAAATAAAGACACTCGATAGTGATACAAACAATCAATAAAAAGATTGAGTTGGTTATTAAAAGAATATAGGGAGGAACAAAGATTAATATGTTTATTAAAGAGATATGGCAGAAATAAAGATTAAGCTGATCATTAAAGGAATATAGGAAGAAACAAAGATTAAGTTGATCATTAAAGAGAAATATAAGAAACAAATATTAAGTTGTACATTTAAGAAATATAGCGAGAAACAAAGATTAAGTTGATTATTAAAGGAATACTGTGAGAAACAAAGATTAAGTTGATCGTTAAAGAGATATAGCAGAAACAAAGATTAAGTTGATCGTTAAAGAGATATAGCAGAAACAAAGATTAAGTTGATCGTTAAAAGGGTATCAGTATCGTCATTTTCCTTTGCACTTCTTATGAGACACAGAGACGCCGCTGCAACTGGATGTTTGTAACGAAGCATTTATACTCTTGCAGCGGTTGTCTCTGTAGCTATTTGTTGTATATGATGAAATTGACAACCCCATGCACAATCTCATCTGTGGCGTGTTGTCTCTGTAGCTATTTGTTGTATATGATGAAATTGACAACCCCATGCACAATCTCATCTGTGGCGTGTTGTCTCTGTAGCTATTTGTTGTATATGATGAGGTTGACAACCCCAGGCACAACCTCATCTGTGGCGTGTTGTCTCTGTAGCTATTTGTTGTATATGATGAGGTTGACAACCCCAGGCACAATCTCATCTGTGGCGTGTTGTCTCTGTAGCTATTTGTTGTATATGATGAGGTTGACAACCCCAGGCAATCTCATCTGTGGCGTGTTGTCTCTGTAGCAATTTGTTGTATATGATGAGGTTGACAACCCCAGGCACAATCTCATCTGTGGCGTGTTGTCTCTGTAGCTATTTGTTGTATATGATGAGGTTGACAACCCCAGGCACAATCTCATCTGTGGCATGTTGTCTCTGTAGCTATTTGTTGTATATGATGAGGTTGACAACCCCAGGCACAATCTCATAACAGATGCATCTTATGAGTGCCTTGAGGCAGTTGTAGTACTATTCTTTATGTCTCCTTATAATCTCGCGAGAACTAAATGGGGTTGTGTTGGAACTGTCTGAATTGAATTACTTGAATGACATGTTTTGAATGACATGTTTTGAATGACATGTTTTGAATGACATGTTTTGAATGACATGTTTTGAATGACATGTTTTGAATGACATGTTTTGACTGACATGTTTTGAATGACATGTTTTGAATGACATGTTTTGAATGACATGTTTTGAATGACTCGTTCAAGTTGTTATTGAAGGTTAATAAAAGGTAAAGGTAGTCCCAAAACAGATACTATCATAGGGGAATGAAGTGTTAGAGACTTCATCATACAAGGTCCAGTATGGAGAGGTGAGGTGATCGGTTCACTTCCTCGCTGCCTTTTCCTTTCCTAACTCAAAGTCAGGTACCCATTTACATGCTGGGTTGACTGGAGCGTGTCTGTACCGTGATTCGAACCCGGCACCTTTGATGCGAGAGACTAACGCTCTAACCACTCTGCCAGTCGAACGCTCGTTGTTGTAGGTACTTTGGCTTAAAGTTTACATAGAGTGGGGTGGCCGGATCCGAGCCCACACCTCCTTAGACGCCTTCTACTAATCCAGTGTTGTCACTCAAGTGTACCAGTGACTATATGAATTGTGCCTGCTTTTGATAACAACTTACATGCACTTACATTCACATGCCTGGTAAAGTACAGTGCTAGTGTTTTTTGTTCTCGTTTCGGGTCACACATTATGCAGAGGCAACCCTGCCGCACTCCAGTTCTATATAAATGAGCTATGAAAGTTGTCCTTCTTAAAACCTCTCATTTTCATGTCGTCATATTTTTTCTCTGTCATGTTACACAAGTTATGGGAAACTCCGTAGTGCCTCGACTATTTCCACAGTAATTTTCTGTCCAAAACTGTCAAAGACTTTTTCAAATTCTTCAAATGCAGTTAACAGACGTGAGCTCCGCTAAAGTAAACATTTAGTTTTGTTTATTTTTTTTTTAGCACTCTGAACAACTTTCTATACATACCTTAGATGGATGGGTGTGAAAAAAAAAATCGAAAAAAAGGTGATTCGTCTTACGAGGACAAAAGACAAAGAAAATAGCCAACGTTACGGCCACAAGGCCTTCATCGGGGAAAGGAAAGAAAGTGAAGGCTAGATAGGACACATAAGAACCTAAATAAATATAAAAATTAAACCTAGGTACTTCCCTGAAGGCATCGAAGTCCTAACACTTTTGCTGCCCGCGAACGGACGAGCGTGCCCGGAAAAGGAAATGACTGCCACCACCGGATGTACACAATACATACTAAGAAACTAAAAAACGAAACTGAACAATAAACTACCCAAACGTAATATTAGTGGGGACTGGAAATAGAAGAGGACAGAATGAGTTGGAGATAAATAAATATGAAATAAAAAATCAAGACATATTAAAAACAGTGAATTATATATTCATACATATTATTAGAGGGCGGCAGAAAAACAGAAAAATAGGATAAGAGTGGAAAGAGTCAAAATAGAACAAGAGAGGAAAGGTTGACCTCAGACAAAGGTGTGTAGATGTAGCGAAATCTGTGAAACAATCGCTAAATTCAGTAAGATTTTACTTCTATGATAATAAATAAACCCGCCCGTGTGTGCTTACCTATCGTCGTCCTCAACGCCAGTAGTGCGCTGAATTGTATACCGTAGTAATGCTTAGACAATGATCCCGCTGCCAAGTCTTACACGCTTTCCTAGTTTCGACCTTGAGTCTTACAATTAACGCAAATCATTAAATATTACCTAAACGCCGTTTTGCAGACAGCTAAGTGTTTGTTTCAGTCAGAGTGAGAGAAGAAAACGTAGGAGGGAGAGATAGGGGATGAATGAAAGCCTTGACAAGCGTTGGTTTTCGAATGGCATGCGACAATGCGACGTCACAGAATTGGTTTGAAACACTACAGGCGAGGTTAGTGTTTGAAAAATAGACTACAGGCCTTAGTTACCGTCGTTAGGGCATGTTTGAACATCTGCTATCGTTCGCTGTAGTTTTCTTAGAAAAAGTGAGAGAGAGAGAGAAATTGGAACGGGGGAATGGTATGGAGTCCGTTTAAACTATCGTCTGCATTTCTAAAGTGAAACTAACTGTCACAATTGAACGATAGATGGAAATAAATAATAGGTGACGATTAAAATGATAATATTTGGTTATTATACCTAACATATTACTAGTGTAATTGTAACTGTCTTTTTCTCTTGTTGAGGTGATCACTGGCCCAAGACAGTATACATGTTGTTAGGTGTGTAGTGCGAGCGTATGATGAACTGAGTGTGGGTGCGAATGAAGGCGCGAATGTGTTTAGGCTCGTATATATGTAGACCCTGCAACCCATACACTCACATGCAGTAGTCAAGGATGCTTGGACACTGCAGGCACGTTTCAAAACATTTATTGACGAGAACACACATGGTATCAACAGGAACAGTCAGTGTAACAAGGTCATGCTGACCGGAAATCGATAGGTATACATTAGGCATTCAACAAGCTGGTAAACATTTGAATATCCGTGCATGGTCAATACAATGTTCTTCAATGATGACAGTTCGTGGCGTCGCCCTGGTATCACTGACTAAACGCGTCAGATACCTTAATCACTTTGACACATAGGTGCAACTTGGCATTCCCCGCCAATTGCACTGTATTAGGCTGTAGTACATTAGCCGAAAACACAGTCCTCGTTCTGACGTCAGCTGTGTACTTCTGATAAGCAGGTTACCATCAACCCTGCAGTAATGCTTATTGTAGACATAAATACCGCCAATCTGCGGTTCCCACAATATATCTTCGTCACTGGATTTCTGGACAATATAAAGACTAATAGTCTTGGATGGCTACCTCGAGCACAAAATATAAGTTCTGAAATGGAGGATCGGTGAGCTGCAGTTCACAGACTAGGCAATCTTCTAACATGTTCTGCCACCGAAAGCATAGTAATGGAAAAAGTCGGTATTACCTGTAACCGAATCCACAGAACATAATAAGGAACTCTGCTGTTATTCCAACGCACAGAGATTCACTGGGGAAAACTGCCATCGCAGTCACTTCGAAGATTCTCCCCGAAAAACACAATGGACCCTTGGTCCCTTCAGAAAACCCAGGACACTTCACGGCTTGCCGGAAGTCTAACTCAACTCCCGCTTAAAAAACCCTGCCTATGGGCATACGCCAGAACTGTCTACCTTTGACCCTAAAGGTCAAACACAATGAATGAATAAACAAGGGAAGACAACCCCTAATCAACCTGACCTCGCAGGTAAAGACACAATTATTCTTATGATAAAAACATAAGCAAATAACTTGACAGATGACTCCGTCAAAAATGACAGCAACATATTACTACAACCCCCCTGTAAAAAAAAATGAAATTTTTTTTTTTTAATATGTCCATGAGCAAGATTGCACAAGTATCACTTATGTGCTCATGAAAAAATGAACCTAATATCAGGTACAATAGACGCATAAACAAAGCGTCTGAAGAGGATACAAATCATCTCCCAACATAGGAGAAAATATTTCCTTTAAGCCAAACAAACTAAGGGGGTACCATTAAAGAAACCCAAGTTGCTGGCAATACCAATCATATATCAAACATTACTAAATACTATAATTATAGCAATATACAAATGTCATGAATTACAATGCTATATTAGCAACATATCACTGATGGATGGACAAAATGAAATTTGTTAAATTATCTAAACATCATCCAAATACATTTGTATTACAACATATTAGGATATTAAGGACAGACCTAAGTCCGAAAGTGTATCAGGAAAAACTAGGACACAAGATTTAACTGGAATCATGTGGGCATCTGGACAATATGTCCGCCATCACATTATCCGAACCACGGATAGCTCGCACCGTGAAATGGAAAGGCTGAAGAGCAATAGCATAACGAGTAGATCTCGAGCTCTTCAAATCCTTACTTTGCATAGCCGTAAGAGCTTTTTGGTCGGTTTCCATAAAGAAATGCGCGCCCAGAAGGAACCTTTGTAGCTTAAGAATGGACCAAACCATAGCCAACAATTCACGGTCTAAAACCGAGTAATTCCTTTCTGCCACATTTAGCTTCCTAGAAATATACATTACAGGATGCAGAGTTCCTGAACATTCCTGCATTAGTGCCGCTCCAATACCAGTGGAAGAGGCATCACTACGAAGAACAAAAGTCTTATCAATCGTTGGTAGTCTTAAGATAGGATGAGATGAGAACAAATTCTTAACCTGATCCAATGAAGATTGGCATTCCTGGGACCAACGCACCATATTAGGAGAACCTTTTTTCAATAACGATGAAAGTGGTGCCATAATGGAGGACAGATTCTCAATGAATCTTCCATAGAATTGTATCAATCCCAAGAGACTACGCACTTGCGTTTTTTTCTTCGGAACCGAGATATTTAATATCTTCGAAATGTTTTGGTCCTCTGTCTTCAACAGACCATGACCAACTCGATGACTTAGGAAGGAAATTTCACTAAAGCCAACAAAAGCTTTAGAGGGTTTTGCAGTCAAACTATGCTCACGTAGAGTAGATAGCAATTCCTTTAGACCCAAATAGTGTTCTTCCCAAGTATCGCTGAAAAGACAGATGTCGTCTAAATATGCGATGACATCTGCACGATCTGATAGAATTCGTCGCATCATGCGCACGAAAGTCGCTGGGGCGTTCATAAGCCCGAAAGGCATAAAATTCCATTGAAACAGACCCCTAGGTGTCGAAAAAGCAGTGAGAGGTTTGGCGTGTTCCGTCAGTGGGACTTGCCAATAACCTTTCGACAAGTCTAGTTTAGTAAAGAATTTAGCTTTAGAAAGTCTAATAAGTAGATCATCTAATAACGGCATAGGTTCAACATCGAACTTCGTAACTTGATTTAATTTGCGATAGTCAACGCAAAGACGTATGTTATTGTCTTTCTTTCGAACAATAACTATCGACGAAGAATAAGCTGAAGTGGATGGTTCAATTATTTGCAGTTGAATCATTTCATCCAATTCTTTCTCGACTTGTGCTTGAAAATGAATAGGTATTGGGTATGGTCTTACTCTGATCGGATTACGATCAGTAAGTATGATGTCATGTTCTATGACATCTGTGTGTCCAGGAATGTCGGTAAGGACATCCTGATATGATTGTAGCGTAGAGGATACTTGACGTTGCTCCTCAAAAGACAAGTTCGAAGAGATTGTAACGTCCCTCCACGATTCCGTTGAATTCAGTGGAATCGCAGGAAGAGGTAAGTTAACGTCAGAAAAAATAGTTTCCTCATCCTGTATAACGGACAGGGATGAGATGTGACCATGTTGGACTGGAGAGTCGTCCATCGCCTGGAAAATAGGCTGCAAATAGTCTGGACGTTCAATAAACTCTGTTAGCATATTTATATGGAAGGTTTTATGCCTTCCATCCACATCGACAATATAGTCGACATCGGAAATTTTGGAGACTATAGTGTATGGATCTTTCCATGAAATGAGAAGTCTATTCTCTCTTGAGGGAAGTAAGACATATGCTTTGTCTCCAGGACAAAATTGACGTAAGCGTCTTTTCTTGTTAGCAAATCGCCTAGCTTTTTCTTTCGCAAATTCGGAAGATGAAGTTGCTAACCTGCACGATTCGATAATCTTTTCTCTAAGAGCAATGACATATTCATATGACGATTGTGTATCATCGTCAATATTATCAGAAGTTATCAAATCGTGTAACAAGGACGTCGGACCGCGCGGTTGCGCACCAAAGACAAGTTCAAAAGGAGAAAACCTTGTATGCTCGTTGGGAACTTCTCTATAGGCAAAGAGGACTGCAGGTAAAACCCTGTCCCAATCTTCAGGATGATCCTCCGTTATCTTGCCAAGTAAGTTCTTTAGTGTCCTGTTAAGACGTTCTACCAATCCATTGGACATTGGATGATAAATACTACTGAGAGACCTTTTAATGTCTAGCGTAGCCATTACCTGAGACAACGTCCGAAATTAACTGAGTGCCGTGGTCCGACAGTATTTCTCCGGGGAATCCCAGACGAGAAAATATGAGCCAAAGAGCATCAGCGATATCGATAGTTGATATGCTCTTCAGAGGAATAGCCTCTGGCCAACGCGTGCACATGTCCACGCAAGTGAGGATAAATTGGTGTCCTCTGGCTGACTTAATCTTGAACGGACCAATGATGTCTATAGCCAATTTCTGAAACGGCCGAATCGGAATATCTGCAGCCTGAATAGGAGCAGCATGTCTCGGACCTCTAGACTTGACCTCTTGACAAATTTTGCAAGATCGGCAATAAATTCGGATGTCTTTATTCACGAATGGCCAAAAGAAGGACGCAAGGACTCTAGTTTTAGTTCTGGAAAACCCCATGTGTCCAGCACACTGAGAATCGTGTGCATGCTGAAGAATTAAGGCTCTCATACACTTAGGCACAAGAATTTGCGAGTGCATAGACTTGTCCGAGTGTTGTACCATCCGTACCAATATACCATTCTTCATAGTAATATACGATTTGTGATTAGTATTTTGATTGGGATCCCCTTTCTTTGCAAGAAGGAAGAATTTCTTCAAAGAAGGATCCTCTTCTTGACGTTTAACAAACGAGTCATGGGAAATCACCAAGTGCTCGTCTTGGCTATCAACTTCATTACTATTATCCGATGAGGTTGGGGGATTAAGAGCTTGAGCTCTTGTCACCACTGCATTGACCGTTTGAATGTTTTTTTCCTCCCAACTAGAAATTTGTTGCGGGGTGCATTCCTTAACCCCATGAATACGACCGATTATAAGATCCGCAATAGGATTAGGAAGAAGACATGCATGGACATCTCCTGTGAAGAAGGGAGTGTCAATCCTAATAATAGCAGTAGGATAACTTTCCATAGTACCACCAAATGTAACACATCTGATTGTTTTTCCAGTGGCACAGCAAGGATCTATCAGAGACCCCCTAATCAACCTGACATCGCAGGTAAAGACACAATTATTCTTATGATAAAAACATAAGCAAATAACTTGACCGATGACTCCGTCAAAAATGACAGCAACAGTAATATATCATCTTGCCGTAGAAGAACCCAAAAATAATAAAATATGTTATTTGAATAAGTGTAGAAGGAAAAAGTAAATTATGATGAAATGAAGAATAAAAACGATAATAGTGAATATAGTAAATAAAAGAATAAAACCACTGTGTGACAGACAGCAACATGATCATTAATTACTTGTCAGAATTATAAACTTTTAGGATATAACTGAGATATTGACGAAGACAGATGGACGAACAGACTTGAATCTTTCTCAGTTTGCCCTGTAGTGGGGATAGAGGGGAAGTTAGTCCAAGATTTGAAATTTGAGTTCAGTTTGAATAAAAAGACGCTAGAAGACAAACAGTCCCTGATTGGCTGGAGTCTAATATACTAACGGAGGGATAAAACTAATTTTACTAATGTTATTTGAATAAGTGTAGAAGGAAAAAGTAAATTATGATGAAATGAAGAATAAAAACGATAATAGTGAATATAGTAAATAAAAGAATAAAACCACTGTGTGACAGACAGCAACATGATCATTAATTACTTGTCAGAATTATAAACTTTTAGGATATAACTGAGATATTGACGAAGACAGATGGACGAACAGACTTGAATCTTTCTCAGTTTGCCCTGTAGTGGGGATAGAGGGGAAGTTAGTCCAAGATTTGAAATTTGAGTTCAGTTTGAATAAAAAGACGCTAGAAGACAAACAGTCCCTGATTGGCTGGAGTCTAATATACTAACGGAGGGATAAAACTAATTTGTAGTTAGTGTTCGAGGCCACTTGTAAAAGAAATTTTCTACACTAAAGTTATTCTACAAGCAAGATAA
The DNA here is from genome assembly GCA_024509875.1 of Oreohelix idahoensis. Lineage (NCBI taxonomy): Eukaryota > Metazoa > Mollusca > Gastropoda > Stylommatophora > Oreohelicidae > Oreohelix > Oreohelix idahoensis. Next base: position 59,618 of record JAMPIV010014145.1, read on the forward strand.
TAGTACTATCTTGACTTTGCTGATCTGCACCAGCAAGCGATCTGGATTTGACCATATTTATCGCACTTAAACTTATTAGTGGGAAATTTTCATTTGATGCGGTAAGAAATAAAACCTTTGTATCATTATTATGATTATTAAGATGTATGTATTATTGAATATGTATGAAAATTATGTGGGTAGAAGTATCTAGAGGGAAGTCAACATCAAACTTTGTGTTGTTTCACAGAGTTGTTAGGAAATATATTAACATGTTGTAGAAAAGCCAAACAGGCTTTCTTACATTTTGGAAGAAAGAAAAATTAAACATTAATGGGGAAATTGTTGTACATTATTATGACATAAGACCAGGCAAACCACTGGCCGTCTTCTTCAGCAAGTCACCGTGATTGTACATGACTTGATATTATTAACTTAAAATGTTTCCTTTGTTAAGGAAAGTGTCAAACTGTAGTTTGAAGTTTATTTGACCATGAATGGGGTATACAACCAATTAAGAGCGTTAACTAATTGTTTAGTTACCATGCTGAGTCTGAATATGATTAAAAATGTTTAGTTAGGGAAAGAGAGAGTTATATGAGAGGTTGAGTAGGACGCATTTATATCGTTCCAGGGTTTCATCTATGACTCAAAGTGAGCCCAGGTCAACCTATACCTGTCTATATTTCTGCATCTAAAGAATTGAGGCAGTATCGACTGTGTGCCTCCGTGTTATATTGCAAGAGCAGAATCCTTACTTGACAGTGGAGGCTGGTGATCTAACCAAAATTCATCCTGCATACGAGGCACCACTCAGTTAAGAAATTGTCTCGGGCACTTGATATATCAAACTCAACTACTCTCAGTTCTCAAATGTGTATTAGATCATTCAGATTGTGATGAAGACAAACGTTCTTGTAATTAATACCCATTCATAGGAGCAAGAATAAATTGACACTGTTCCAGATTGACACATTTAATTAAAGTGGTGAATAAGAATATACTCAGTTATAAATTGAATTAATTTTATGTAAATACTTTGAATTATCATTTTGAGTTCAATATTCCGGTATACACAAATCTGTGATACTGGAACAATAAATTGTAAAAAAGATTTCACATTTTAAACTTAACTCTGGGTGTTGTTAATTACCTTTCATGGAGTTCTTAAGTGTATTTGTTGTCATTTTATTATACCACAATTTCATTACCCTAGACATTAGACGTAGCTGTCAGACATACTAGTCCAAAAAAAGTCTGAGTGAGATCTTAGGGTGGTAGCAGAAAGGTTCTCTGAGAACACACCCTTATCATCTATTAGACTCAGAGGCCTTCACAGCTTGACCTCACTCAGTTACACTATAACAATAACACCAACCTTCATAACATCTAAACCCACCACAGTAGAGTGTTAAGACCAGCTGGTTTTAGACACCCCATGCGATGAATAAGACGGTTCTCAAGCTGTTCTCGACTAGCAGTGTCAGAGGAGCAGGATCTGATAACCGTGACCTGGATGTCGATGGGACCATGGTGGTCAGGACCATTAAAGTGTATGGCAAATGGTGTGGATTTTTGCTGAGAGATGTCATTCAAGTGCTGACTGAATCTGTCCCCAAGTCGTTTGCCTGTTTGGCCAATATAGGTTTTGCAGCAACGTTTACATATGATCGTATAAATGACATTGCGCGACTCACACGTGAAGCTACTGGTGATGGTGTACGTAGCCTCAGGAAAAGACACCTTGTGGGTTGAGATGACATACTTGCACGTGTTGCATCGTGTCCGACCACATGGTAGTGTGCCAAAGTGAGTAGCATTCTCCTTTGGGAGACGGCTGTGAACAAGAAGATCCTTCAAGTTCTTGTTGCGTCTATATGCCACCAAAGGTGCTTCACCGAATACTACTTGGGTCATAGACTCTGCTTGGAGGATAGGGAGGTGTCGGAAAAGGATCTTTTTGACTGCAGTACTGTGAGGGTGATAGGTCAAGATTAATTTGACTCAATCCGAAGTGGATTTATAGTGGGGTTTGGGGGCCTCCTGACGAGAGATGGGGAAAACATGTTGGACGGCAGAGGTGAGAACATGTTCCGGATAAAGTCTGCTACGGAAGAAATCCAACATCTCATTGGCTCGGAAGTGGAAGTCATCGTCGTCTAGGCACAAACGGCGGAGACGTTGTGAAAATGGAAGGGACGACAAGCTCGGGGATGAGAACGAACGAACGAACTTTATTTTCAAAGGGTTAAGAATTGGGCACGCAGGCCCGTCTTACATTCTGCCCTTCCTCTCTCTGTCATCTTGCATACTGTATCCTTTCAACCGCACATGTATTTTGAGATTTTTTTTTAAGCATACAACGTTATCAAGGTAAAATAATAACATACATTTGTAATATCCAGTCATAATCAAATTTAATAGAGACGGTTTTAGAGAGACAGAGAGAGAGAGAGAGAAAGAGAGAGAGAGAGAGAGAGAGAGAGAGAGAGAGAAAGAGAGGGCGGAAAGATAGATATAAGAGCGTATTCAAGATCATTCACCGAGATTAAATTAATAAATATTAAATCTTTTTTCAGTCTTCCCTAACTCTTCTTTTAATTAATTTCACGGTCCACAGAGAGAGAGAGAGAACGAACGAACGAACTTTATTTTCAAAGAGTTTAGAATTGGGCACGCAGGCCCGTCTAACATTCTGCCCTTCCTTTCTCTCGTCTTCCATACTGAATCCATTTATTCTCACATGTATCTTAAATAATACTTAAATAATAAAATAACAATAAAATACAATAAAACAAAATCCCAACATTGTAACAGTACAATAACAGTGTTGCGTATAGTTTTTTTACAACATTTTGGTGTTGCGCATCAAAGATCGCTGAATTGAGTTTGGTGAAAATATTTGAAGATATGTGAATAGTACACTTAGGTGCATTATTATTGCGCGCAGTAAAAAAAGGATGACGTAGGAGTTTTTTTGGGTCTTGAAACAATGACGTAGAGAACAAAATGGACCCCAAATAAAAACAAGACGTGAACAGCCTTGTGTTTGCTGGTTTGCCTGAAAACCCGTGAAAAAAGGGTATATTGATTCGTGCCATGCATAGGAGTGCATAACAGGATGAGTACTGTGAATCAGGTATAATTTGATGCTTATACATTTGGTAGACGGGCAGGTCTATACACCGTAAAAATCGGAGTCTAAAAAAATCCTGCTTTGTCGCTAATGTGTGCTGAATTTTGGGAAAATTCATGTCAATGAAGTTATATGAGTTTGAAAAGAAGGTACGGGAGAAGGGCACGGATATCATCAATACATAGAGATGTATAGAAGGATTGGGACTAATAAGCAACAATGTATTACCGTCAAGGAGTATAACACTATGTTACGAATAGACAGAATGACATTAACTAAGGACGGTTCATCATGTCTCATGGATCATGAGTTTTCAATAAACTGTGTTGTTATGTTACCGGAACAGCATTGGCTTCTTACCTGGTTATATTTGAGCTGTTGGGCATATCTGAGACATTACTAATTCGTGATCCCTTGTGAGAGAACACTGCATAAATAATACAGGGACGATACAGTGCAGTTTTGGCATACCCACGAATAAAACATTCGCGTGACACTTTTGTTGTATACCAATGTTCTAACATTCATATATACACATATGGGAATAATAATGGTATACATATATCAAATGCAGACAAACTCTTTTAATACACGGGAATAAACGAACGGGCGGACAGTACTTTAACATGGTGGCCAATATAATGTACCTTCCCGTTCTATAAAATTCAGATATTTTGAGCTCAATTGATTGCCACGTATATTGGAACAATGACACTTGTTGCATGCTCAATAAATCGATCATTATGTCAAAGTCGTAACCTTGACTTGGAAGGTCAACGTTCGTGTGATGTACATACTCAAGTCTCCAGAGAAGTATCATAGTTGTACCGGGGAATGATGCTACAGTTTTCGATTTACATTTTCAAGTCCTGCTGTGTACCTGTGGAGGTTACATTGAGTGACGTCATTCGGTAACAGATACTTTCAACCAGAGCGAATTGCTGGTCCTTTTGAGAATTGCTCATCTTCAATTCAGGTGTATAAATTTCATAACCTGTGTTGGATAGAATACTTTACGAGGAGTATTGGGATTCCCGCAGATAAGTAGACATTGTTATGATGGTGTCAGTACCCTGATTATGATTAGTGAGCACCTTTCTTTGTCATTTTAACTCGTAAGATGCTTGTTCGTCATCATAGGTGTCCTGGGGTGTTTTCCTAGGTTGATTTTAGGTCGATGAATCGCAAAGGCTTACAGCCAGTTTCTTTGGGGCTGCTGAAATGTCGTAGATTTTTGTGTTGACTCCGTGGTTCTTTACGATATGATCTCTTCTTTAATTGTTGAGGTTCGGTGATTGTCATTGCTAACATGTATATTTCTATGTAATTGATTCTCTTCATGGATCATTATGTTTTCAGTAGTACTATTATCTTGTATAATTTCTTAGTTGATTGATTTATAGCTGCATATTTTATTAAATAAAAGATGATTAATCTCCAATAATGAGTATCGATAAGGTTTCGATTATAAGATATTACTTATAATACTACAGTTTATTTGATGAGGTAAATATTAGAATTCAGAATTTGAAATGTCGACGGCGGAATACTTCATTAAACAGGGTAAAATTCTTGGTTTATCAGGAGACAAATTACAAGAGTTTGCTCAAACAGAATATAAAGAGGCGCAGGAAAGAGAGAAACGTCAGTTGGAATTAAAAGATAGAGAATTAGCCAATCAAGAACGTATGAAACGGTTGGAAATGGAAGAAAATGAGAAAAGGAGGCAAGACGAAGAGAGAATTAAACACTTGGAGATGGAAGAAAATGAGAAAAGGAGACAATATGAATTTACACTTGAGGGAGAAAAACGAGCCCATGAGGAGAGAATGTTGCAGTTAGAAATTGAAAGACAGAAGTTGCAAAATGGAAATGCTACTAATCAATCACACACTCAGAATGATGGTCAAAAATGTGACATTAAAATCCATTTGCCCATGTTTAAACCAGGGGTTGACGATATAACGTTCTTCTTGTCAAGATTTCAATTGGTATGCACAGAATATAAAATTGATAAAAGTATGTGGTGTAGCAAACTGATGAATTTTTTATCAGGAGAGGCGTTAAGTGCAATTGCTTCGTTAGAAGGCGATAGTCAAAACTATGATGAAGCTAGAGCTACGCTATTAAAAAAATATCAGCTTACAGCTGAAGGTTATAGAAGGCGTTTTAAAGAGTTGTTGCCGGAAACAGGAAAAGAGTTCTCACAATTCATTTCGGATATTCGTTTAACTTTTAATCGTTGGATCGAACTTGAAAAGGTACAACGGAATTTTGAAGATCTTGCCGATTTAATATTACGGGATAAGGTATTATCCTCAGTAAGTGATAAGTTTTTGGCGTTTTTACAGGAGCGGAATCCTAAATCGTTATCGGAAGTTGAGACCCTCGGGCGCCAGTTTTCAGTTGCTCATCCGAACTTGAATGTCAGAAACACTAAATTACATGAATCGTTACAGTCAGCGGGTGTTGCTACTGTAAATAACAGACAAGGAAAATTTAGATCGAATAGTGGTGACAGAGATAGGTTTCGTCATAGAAGTGCCAGTTCAGATCAAAATAATAATTATCAAAGAAATTTTTTCTCATTTTGAAGGTGGAAATAGAAAAGATTCACCAGCTGGCAGAAGATGGAATAACTATCATTTTGGAACTAGTCAACAGGTTGATTTGGGAAACAGAGACAGAATGAATTGGCAACGAAACACTCCTAACTTTTACAGTTACAATAAAGCATGTTACTCGCAGAATAATAATAGACATTTGTATAACAATAGACAACAAAATGATAGGACATTTCGGTTAAATAGTTATAATCGATCTGCTTACCATGGTAATTCCGTTCAAATGTCGGAAAATAATGTCGCAGATAACAATAATACTGTTAATCAAGCAAATGCGTGTGCGTCATTTGATTTTAATAATGCTGAAACATGTTTGGAATGCAAGAATCTATTTCAGCATGACGTGGTATCCAGACTGAGATGTGGACACCCATTGCCGGCGTTACCTGCTATGTCAGCTCATGAATGAACCGGGTCTTTAGAGTTTCACAAGGGCTTACTTAATGGCATGCCAGTAACTTTATTAAAGGATTCAGGTTGCACGACGGTAGGCGTGCGACAATGTTTGGTTGATTCTTCTTGTTGTACAGACACATGGGTTAAGTGCATTACGTTTGGTGGTAGAATTGAGAAATTTCAAACGACTGTGGTTCATATCGAGACGCCATTTTTTACGGGACAAATAAAAGTATGTTTGTTGCCGAATCCAGTTTGCGATTTAATTCTTGGTCGCATTCACGGTTTTAAAGAGTGTACTCTTGAGCAAATAAATAATTGGGAACGAGAACACGTACACAGGGCTAATGTTGTGGTTACTCGAGCACAGGAGCAGTCTCAACATAATGTTGTGCCACTAGTTAATGATGATGTGTTACACAGTAACATCAACAAGGAAGTTTTTTCTACTTTACAAAACAGTGATGTTTCATTAAAGAATTTTTTTCATTTAGTACAATGTGATGATACAAATGGTCATACTTCTCACAAACAATGGTATACTATCGTAAATGACATATTAGTGCGAAGATTCAGAGATAGTAAATCTTATCATATTACTACTCAGATCATGGTGCCTAAGGTAATGAGATCCTATATCTTGAGTCATGCTCACGATTCCCGTTGTGCAGGTCACATGGGATACTCTCGTACTAGATCTGAATTCTGGCATCTTTTTTTGGCCGGGAATGTCGAAAGACATTGCGATGTTTTGCCGTTCTTGTGTTACTTGTCAGGAGGTGAAGTCTAGAGGGACACGTCATTTGGCTCCCATTCAAGCAGCCGATATTCCGGTGCGTCCATTTGAGAAGATGGCCGTGGACATTATTGGCCCACTTCCTATAATGTCATCGAGAGGACATAGATATGTATTAACTTGTATAGATTTGTGCACGCGGTGGCCAGAGGCTATACCACTCAAGAACATTACTACGCAGGATGTAGCTGATGCTTTGTTTCATATCTTTACTAGAATCGGATTTCCGAGAAAACTGTTGTCGGACAGAGGTTCTCAGTTTGTGTCAGGTGCAATGAGTGAGGTTATGGCAATGTTTCATATAGACAGATCACTGAGTTCCGTATATCATGCCGCCTCAAACGGGATGGTGGAGCGTCTAAATCGATCAATAAAACAGATGTTAGGAAAGATTACAATCGATTTTCCTAAAGAGTGGGACCGAGTTTTACCAGCGGTACTTTTTGCATATCGTGAAATACCGAATGAGCATACAGGTTTCAGTCCATTTCAACTTGTATTTGGTGCTCAGCCCAGAGTTCCATTGTCTTTAATCAAAGACTTGTTGATTGATTCTTCCTTGTCGCAAGAAACTCAATCGTCTTACGAGTAAGTTGTAAATCGTAGGAAAAAAATCATGGATGCATGCCAGCTGGCAACAGATGCATCGGAGAGAGCTAAAAAAAAAGCTCGTATGTTACAGAATCACTCAAGACGTCTTCGTCTTCTTGTACCAGGCGACGAAGCGTTCGTGCTTTTACCGAGCAAACAGAATCGACTACTGATAACTTGGTGTGGTCCATTCAAGATTCTGTCACGTATTTCAGATGTCGATTATGTCCTTGATGTTAAGGGACAAAGAAAGATTTTTCACATTAACATGTTGAAAGAGTTTCACTCAAGACCTGAACATCTTCACGCAGTCTTTCACGCTGTTGATAATGTAGGTTCACATCCAATGAGCTGGGCGTCTTTATCAGTTATTCAGGAAGAAGAATCTTCCTTCCCAGCTGTATCAATGACTTTTCCTAGTCTACCGGTTCAATCTACCGAAACTTGGGAAGACGTGACAATCTGTCCGAATCTTACACTTGAGAACAAAATACATGTATCCGAACTATTACATTCATTTCATGATGTACTTACAGACATACCAGGCAAAGCAAATGTCATCACACATGACATCATTTTAAATGATGAAAAGGCTATTAGAGTGCGTCCATACCCGATACCATTACACTTTCAAGACAAAGTAAACAAAGAAATAGATGACATGCTGCAATTAGGTATAATCAGTTATTCTCAAAGTAATTTTGCTTTTCCCATGGTTGTAATAAGAAAAAAAAACAATAACATTCGGCTCTGCATTGATTTTAGAAAATTAAATCAGGTCACAATTTTTGACGCCGAACCGTTACCATTATTGGATGATCTTTTACCAAAATTAGCAGATGCAGTATATTTCAGTAAGTTCGATCTGTCAAAAGGTTATTGGCAGGTTCCGTTGGAGGAAAGATGTAAACATTTTACGGCTTTTGCTACTCCCAGAGGGTTGTTCCAGTTCAATTTTATGTGTTTTGGACTGATGAACGCACCTGCTACGTTCACTAGAATGATGAGAATTCTCTTCTCGCATAGACAAGATATAATCTCGTACATAGATGATATTTGTTTGTTTAGCACACTTGGGAAGAACACTTTCACGGTTTACACTCTCTATTGTCCACGCTCAGATCTGCTGGGTTATCTGCTAGACCATCTAAGGTGTATATTGGATTCTCTGAGATTACTTTTCTAGGTCATAGGATTGGTCATGGGAATCTTCAAACTTTGGAGCAGAATGTTTCCAAGATTCTAAATCTTTCCATTCCTAGGACAAAAAAACAAGTCCGTAGTGTGTTAGGACTAGTGCAATATTATGGTAAATTTATTCCTAACTTATCTTCAATTACATCAGATCTGTCCACTCTACTTAGGAAAGGGGCTCCTAATGTAATTAGGTGGACTCCAGAATGCAATGCTGCTTTTCTTAAAATTAAGGATTTATTTTCATCCCCACCGATTTTAAAACTACCCAGGCTTAATAATCTTTATACTCTTCGAACAGACGCTTCGTCCAAGGGCGTTGGTGCTGTGTTGCTTCAACAATTTGATGGACATCTGCATCCGATCACGTACATTTCAAGAAAGTTAAACAAGGCGGAAATGAATTATTCGGTGTTGGAAAAAGAACTTCTCGCAGTGGTATGGGCAGTAACAAAATTAGAGAAGTATCTGTTAGGTGTAACTTTCGTAATACAGTCAGACCAGAAGGCTTTAACGTATTTAAAGACGAAGAACCATAAATGCGCCCGAGCAGCCCGTTATTCGATTCTGATGCAGCCGTATAATAATTATAGCACATACAGTGTACTATAATATGACTGTACGGCAATGATATTCTATAGCGTATTTTTGCGTGTATATTATAGAGGTTCCTAGGGGCATTGACATAGGTAATTTGTAACCAATGTATGCATGTATTTGCTATTTTTGGGGGTTGGATCAGGAATAAACAGATATGGGATTTGCAGTGTACTCTGTATTGGTGAGGTACACATTATTGCAATCATTTTCCTATGGATAGTGTCGCATGAAAATATAATTAATAGTAGGTAAGCTTGACAGCTGTATAGGCGTGATGGACAATAGTGCACACGGACGTGTGATAGTGGTGCGCAAGAGAGATAGGCAGAAGGCACAGGCTGAGTCAGTGAGTTCTTCACTAAGAAAACCACACACACAGCTCTTCTTGTTTTCTCTGGCGACAATATTACTCTTTTGCACACACTGTGTCACTCACAAATAGTAGGGTAAAGAAGTAAAGTTAGATTGAGGATTTGGTAGTCTGAACTGAACGAACAATCCTATCGAGGTTAACTCAATTTATTTCAATTTAGAAATGTAAATAAATCAATAAGGATTTTACAGCACATAATAATAAAGATTATCACGAGAAAACAAACTCACAACAATTTTGATGATTTTAAAGAAGAAAAAAATTATTACACCAATAGTGAAAACAAGGATTAAGAATGAATTGTATTAGTAAAGTTCCCGGCAGGCCTGATAGGCTTTTGCTGGAAAATAGGTGAAATACTGTTTGTGTGTAAATGAATGTTTGTTCCTTTGTTCCTTTGGTGTGAATGTTGGAAACAACTTATATCCTGGGGTTCTCTTGGGAAAATATATCGTAATCCAATGCTTGAAATTAACTTCACTGTTCGAATAAGGTATCCACAAAGAGCACAGAATCTGAACCCGATTTTATAAATCCAAGATTGGGGTAACGACTTCACTGTTCGAATAAGGTATCCACAAAGGGCACAGAATCTGAACACGATTTTATAAATCCAAGAAAGGTGTAACGTATCCACAGTTGATGCGATATCCACAGATAACGAATTTGCTTCCAAAGGTGGGATGAAGGGTTAAAATGGGTGGAGTATGGTAGGGTGATGGTTGTTAAGGGTAATATCTGGTGTTGAGAATCGTTGCAATAATTGCAGTAATTGAAGTAATTGAAATGATTGAAATGATTGAAATAATTGAAGGGAATTATTGTGACTGGTGGACGAGGACTATATGGCCACTGGCCAAAGGTAACCTCTTTTCAGCAATACGAGACAAGACTTGCACTGCGTAAATCTGTTAGACAAAACAAAAATACATGTGTAACTACTCTTCTGCTGCAACATGCAGATTACAACAGAAACAATTTAAGCAGTGTCCAGCGTCGGCATGTTGATATCCATGCATGCGTCTCATTCCTAAAATAGGTCAGTCCATTCTTAAACATTCCTGTCTGCTGTGAATGAATTAGCTGGCCAGTCCAGATACATACACAATAACAAGACTTGCTTCCTCCCCTGTCAGACAAAGTTACATGAGGGTCCGCTAGAGAATCCTTCTTTGCTTTCCACCGTTCATTCCTTCCAGCATTCATAATAATATGCTCATACATTAATGTTACAAACATTGAAAAGTAAAATGATCATTGAAATTATGAATGATACAAACATTGTAACATAACATCGCTTTAAAATACAAGCAGTGAAAATAAATGAATTTTCGTAAGCATTTATGATACATACATGATAAAGGAAACCCGTTTATATAATACACTTAGACTTTCACCATGATAGTAATATATTTCATTAGACTTTCACCATGATAATAATATATTTCATATCTATATATTTGAGCTAAATTTCCTATATACTGGAAAAGCGAATACATACCCGCTCCGGAATTTTAGTCTGTTAAGTTAAACTAGAGGGCACTATGTGTGTTTAACTCAAGTCTCCCTATGCATAGTTTTTTACTTTACAAGGCTAAGACGTGCGTCTCTCTCTTACAGTATGCTATCACCAAGTGAAGTCTAAACTAGTTTCTTAAAGACAGAAAGAAAGAAAGAATTATTTTCGATTTACCCGCTACATTTTAAACGTTCCCACGATAGCAAAAGTCTCGCTGCAAATTAGTTTGCATATAGAATGTCACTAGTACGTGCTGTGGTTCCGAGCTCAGAAGTATTAACAATGAGGAAGAAGACAGGCCATAAATTTCTAGACAGACGAGTCTGGAAATTCCTAACGAACGTGAACGCTGGTTGACCGTATCTTCACCTGGGTTAAGGTGGGGAAAAGGCAAGTGCGTGAGAAACATTTTTTCGGAAACTTAGGATAGACAGAAAATAAAGCAATATACAGGATGGACAGAAAATTTCAAATAGACAAATTATCTTCAATCTGCGACAGATAGGTAATCCTATTAGATGTAACCATATTATATAAGTTTTGGTTCTAGTATTATTGATACTAGAGGTAATAGAGGGTGGTGTTGATTTCCCGTAATTTGTTTTAATTTAGTAATATTATTACTTCCTACATGGATTTTATTCATAAGGCAGTAGATTATATGACTTGTTTATCATCGTTTCATCTCATCGACGACTGACTGATTATATTATGAGACATTAGCTGAATTATACTTACTGAGACTTAGGATAGTATTATGTTGGTATTTTTTTTAAATTACCTTAAGTGGTACAATTTTGAAGAAAAAAGAAACTACGTGTCTTTTTTCTTAACGGTGGTAGGGGGTAATTGTTGCGTATGGTTTTTTTACAACATTTTGGTGTTGCGCATCAAAGAGCGCTGAATTGAGTTTGGTGAAAATATTTGAAGATATGTGAATAGTACACTTAGGTGCATTATTATTGCGCGCAGTAAAAAAAGGATGACGTAGGAGTTTTTTGGGTCTTGAAACAATGACGTAGAGAACAAAATGGACCCCAAATAAAAACAAGACGTGAACAGCCTTGTGTTTGCTGGTTTGCTTGAAAACCCGTGAAAAAAAGGGTATATTGATTCGTGCCATGCATAGGAGTGCATAACAGGATGAGTACTGTGAATCAGGTATAATTTGATGCTTATACATTTGGTAGACGGGCAGGTCTATACACCGTAAAAATCGGAGTCTAAAAAAATCCTGCTTTGTCGCTAATGTGTGCTGAATTTTGGGAAAATTCATGTCAATGAAGTTATATGAGTTTGAAAAGAAGGTACGGGAGAAGGGCACGGATATCATCAATACATAGAGATGTATAGAAGTATTGGGACTAATAAGCAACAATGTATTACCGTCAAGGAGTATAACACTATGTTACGAATAGACAGAATGACATTAACTAAGGACGGTTCCTGTTGCGTGATAAATTCTCGCAACATCGTTTTATTACAATATCTATTTTATAACGCAAGGGCAACAACTGCTTGAAATTTATAGTCACTTTTCTCGGTAAGAATTTGTCTTCTCGCGTTGGTATTGAATGCAGTTAAGTTTTGAGCTGTGGTCATTTTGCGCTGGACTGCGCATGACTGGTCTTGCTTTTTGGTCGATCGGTTTCCGCCCACCACTAGTGGAGTGAGCGATTTGAATGGCGAAAGAGATGCCTCGTTGAAGAGGGGATCTCCGCTATTTTTTGTTCTGTCAGGAATGTGAAAGTCCTCTTATGGATATTTCGTTTATTCGAGATGATACCTCTAGTGTTTCCCACATGTCGGGAGGCATAATATTTCTGTGTATTTCCTGAAGGCAAGGTAAATTAACATTTTCCTTAACTCTATCGATTTTTGGTCGTGAGCGATTTCGATTCATAGCCTGTCTTCGAAAGTCGTCGTCACGAGATGTTTTCCCAGCTCACATGTCGCTGTATTGTGCTGCATCGGTTGATGCAGGTCCCAAGGACTATTACTTGCTACTTGGTTACCTGAACTAGGTTTGAAAAACCTTTGTTATCTAGAGGATATTTTTGAGGACATTATTTATACTTCGGCAGACGTGTCTGTCTTGCTGAAGTCAGATTAAGGAGAGTGAACTGATCTCATACATCTGGTTATCTCCTGGCTGTTATAGAAAAGGATGGAGTTTTTCACCTGACTACATTTACAGCACTATGAAATATAACATGCATCTGACTCATCATTGTAATGCTGTATACCGTCCATTGCTGTATTGAATGTTGCTGTGATAATGACTGTTTGATGTGCCTACATATTCGCGTAACCATTTTGTCACTGTGGCGTCCACAATAAATAATGAAGAAAAACGTCAACGGCTGTTACAAGAATCATTGACTTTACATGTCGTGAGTTTACTGACGTCCTATGTGGATTGCCCTGTTATTGTGTATGAACATTGTTTGACTGTACATCATCTACACACTACACAAAACCAGACATGCGGATACCATTCATCACCATATGGCATCACGCATCATTTGGTGGCCATAAGCTGGTTTGATTCTGGTACCAGCAAACACGGGGTCCCTTACCCACTTCATTTTCAACAAGAATTCATCAGCACCCTTCAAGAAATTAACATTCTTCAAGAAAGTCAACACTTCAAATTTTCAAAGTACTCGGCGTTGCCCGGTAAAAGTCAAAATTACAACTTTTTGACGGAAACAAGAATTTGACAGTACCCGGCGTTGTTACATGTTGCCGGATAACTCGGACTGCTGTTATCTTTTACGCAAGTCAAGCAAGTTGCTGCTGTCAAGGTTCCAGTGCTGTCGTTTTTGTGAAGGTCAAGTGCCGGTTGAAACGGGTTGTTTTCTGAAGAAGGCCAAGTACCGATTTCCATCAACTTACTTTTGGATTAGAAGGTCAAGTGCCGAAACAACTCAACACACAGTATTTCAGAAGCTCTTGTACCGTCGTGTTAGCAGTGGAAGCAGTTCAGATGTGCCATCATCGTTGGAGCTTCGCTCTTTAGGACGTTGATTGACATCCGTTTTTTTCTGCTGTTCTACGATTGGAAGCCTATAAGTTAAGTGGCCTGTTTGTATGTAAACTGTGCCCTTATACTTCTGCTGAGTCTTCTGTGTATCATCTCATTCTATATGTTATATGTTTATATGTTATTTGTATATTTATATGTTTATATTTCAGCGGGTTCTCGGTTGGGTGGTGTCTCCGTAGATCATGCCACGTCATAGAGGTCGTCTATTGTGAGCGTTTTCTGTAGGGTGAGCAAATTTCCGATACTGGAATTTGCTAAGCGACTTCTGTTGCTATTTATGTTAGCTGTGATGACATGTTTTAATATTGTTTTCGTTATTATTTCGCATTCTTTAGTTTTGTTTTGATTTGTTTGTATTTGTTAGCCTACTCTTGTCTATAATTTAGTTTCATACAACATTTTTGTTTATACACTGTGGTGTCATGTATTTTGTTTAATTCTATCGCAGATATCGTCACATTTTTTGTGATATTTCATTAATTTCTGCTTTATTTTTAGTTGATTTCTGCGAACGTTTTTGTATTGTTGCTGATCTTTGTTATTGTTTACATTGTTATTGTTTACATTGTTTGCATTGTTTACATTTTCAATGTTTACATTCTGCATGTGTTTACATAGTCATTGTTTACAGTTATAGTAATTAGTTAATGGGCTATGCTAATGCACTGTTACTACTACACTGATGATAAATGAATGATGAATAGCGTCGTGCACTATTGAATGAGAAGTGCACTTATGATCAAGAATTGAGTGTTGATATTTCATATACAAGTTCTTTGATTGGAGACTTGTTTCCCACAGAGACTGGGATAATATAAGGTGATGTGAATATACAAGTGCTTAATTAAGACTTGTTACACTTAGGTTTGAAATAAATTAGTTAATTATTTCAGGTTTTGGACTCATATATTACTCAACATGTCTACATTTGAGCACTTTATTGAGCAGGGTAAATTGCTTGGGAAGACTGGTGATAAGTTAGAAGAATTTGCAACTGCTCGATATGATAAAGCAATGGAAGCTGAACAAAAGAAACTGCAGATGCAGGTGGATGAAAAAAGATTCCAAATGGAAATGGAAAAACAAAAAAGGGAATCAGAAGCTGAGGAAAGAAAACTTCAGCTAGAAGCTGAAAGATTTCAAAAAGAGGCTGAAAATAAAAGACTTGAAAAAGAGGCTGAGAATAAAAGACTTGAAAAAGAGGCTGAGAATAAAAGACTTGAGAAAGAAGCTGAAAGACTTCAAATAGAGGCTCAGGCTGAGGAAAGAAGATTACAGAGAGAGTCTGATGAGAGGAAAGAGAAAGCAAAAATGGAACATGAAGAAAAGGTCTTAGCTTTAGAGTTGGAAAAATTGAAATTGATGAACATGAGTAATGGTAATGATTCAAACAAGGGTTCATCTTCTGGTAAGGCTAATAATGATACTTTTAAGATTAAGTTACCAACATTTAGTCCTTCCAGTGATGACATAATGTTCTATCTGGACAGATTTGAACAAGCATGTACAGCTCATAACATAGACAAAGCAAAATATGTTTATCAGTTATCAGGGATACTGACAGGTAAAGCTCTAAGTATATTAAATATGGTGGATGAACCTGACAAGAACAATTATGAGGTTGTCAGGGCCGCTTTGTTAAAGAAATATATCAGCTTAACGAAGACGGCTATCGTCTACAATTTAAAAACATGTTACCTGAAAATGGAGTTGAATTCTCCGAGTTTATTGCAAGAATACGCATTACTTTCTCACGATGGGTTGAACTATCTAAGACGGAAAAAACTTATGAAGCACTTATGGACTTAATACTTAGAGACAAAGTCATGTCGTCTGTCAATGAGTCTTTCCTTGCTTTCCTTCATGAACGTAAACCTAAAACAATAAAAGAAATGGAAGATTTCTGTTGCCAGTATGTAACTGCGCACCCACACATAACCATGGGTAACTCTAAGGTGAAAGAAGGTTTACCAGTTGCTTCGGCAGCTCCGTATGGCCAAAACTTTGCTCGTAGATCCCAACAAAATTTTGATAGAAAGAGCAGCGGTAATTTCTGTCAAAATCATGGAAATCAATTTCATGGTGATTCTTCTTCGAAGAATTGGAGACAACCTGATAGTACTCGTTACTATCACCCTAATAATTATAAGCATTTCAAAAGAGGATATGGTAATAGAGGTTATTCCTGCCGAAGACCTCAGAACCAAACAAATAGATGTTCGCATCAATGTGAACATGATAGTAATCGTGGAAACTGGAATTCGAACCAGGATAACAATTACAATAGAGACAATAATAACTGCAGAGATAATAATAACTCTGATAACTTCAGAGGTAATAATAGTCGGGGTAGATCTCAACACAAAAAAAAGAGATATCAGCAGGCTAATGCTGTACAACAGGAAACTGAGGGAGCCTGTAATCATGTTGTTGATAATAAAAACTTTGACGCTGTCACTGGTTCTGCTTTTGACTTTGAGAGAGCAAACAAATGCCCCCAATGCAGTACTTTATTCGAACCGGGTACCATAACTACTTTGAGTTGTGGTCACCCACTTCCCGCTCTTCCTGCTGCTGTTGCGCATGACGGGAGGGGTTCTTTAATTCTACATAAGGGTCTTGTTAATGATACTCCGGTCTCACTACTTTTCGATTCCGGATGCACCACAATTGGTGTTAGACAATCGCTTGTAGATCCATCTTGTGCTACAGGAAGGGTTATTAAATGTGTCACATTTGGCGGCACTCTAGAAAAATATCCTACTGCTGTAATTCGCATTGCCACTCCTTTCTTTACTGGAGATGTGCATGCATGTCTTTTACCTAATCCTATTGCGGACCTTATTATTGGTCGTATTCACGGAGTTAGGGAGTGTACCCCACAGCAGATTGCTGCTTGGGAAGATAATAACATGCAAGCTACAAATGCAGTAGTTACAAGAGCACAAGCTCTACAAACACCCGAAACTTCACTGAATGGTGATAATGAAGTTGATAGCCAAGATAGTCACTTAGTAATCACTCGTGACTCTTTCATAAAATTGCAAGAAGAAGATCCTTCTTTAAAAAAATTCTTCATTCTTGCGAAGAAAGGTGATCCGAATCAGGATACAAATAGAAAATCTTGGATTGCAATGAGAAACGGCGTACTTGTACGTATGGTACAAGATTCGACTACGTCGGCACATTCGCAAATTCTTGTTCCCAAGAGCATGAGAGTGCAAATATTGCAACATGCTCATGACTCGCAATGTGCTGGACATATGGGTTTTGCCCGTACGAAGTCGAGAGTCCTTGCGGCTTTCTTTTGGCCTTTTGTCAACAAGGACATTCGTATTTACTGCCGATCATGCAAGGTATGTCAGGAGGTCAAATCTAGAGGACCACGACATGCTGCGCCTATCCAGGCTGCTGACATTCCTATTCGGCCGTTTCGTTTCAAAATGGCCATAGATATTATTGGCCCTTTTAAGGTCAAGTCGGCCAGAGGACATCAGTTTATCCTTACATGTGTCGATATGTGCACACGTTGGCCAGAGGCTATCCCTCTTAAGAGCATATCTACTACAGATATCGCAGATGCTCTTTGGTTGATATTTTCTCGCTTGGGGTTCCCCAGAGAAATATTGTCAGACCATGGCACTCAACTCATATCGGACACTATGTCACAGGTAATGTCTACCTTACATATTGAACGATCTCTCAGTAGTATCTACCATCCTATGTCTAATGGGTTAGTTGAGCGTCTGAATAGAACGCTCAAGACTTTGCTTGGTAAGATAACTGAAGATCATCCTCAAGATTGGGACAGGGTTTTACCCGCGGCTCTCTTTGCCTATAGAGAAGTCCCTAATGAACACACAGGATTTTCTCCCTTCGAACTTGTCTTTGGCGCGCGTCCACGCGGCCCTATGTCTTTATTACACGATCTCATCACTGCCGATGATATTAGCGATGAAACTCAATCCTCATATGAGTATGTCATTGCTCTTAGACAAAAGATCATTGAGGCATGTAAGCTAGCAACTGCTTCATCAGAAATTGCTAAAGAGAAGGCAAGACAGTTTGCTAACAAGAATAGATGTCTACGACAACTTTGTCCAGGTGACAAAGCATTCGTCCTACTCCCCAGTAGGGAAAATAGACTTCTTATTGCATGGAAAGGTCCGTATGCAATAGTCTCTCGGATTTCCGATGTTGACTATGTGGTCGATATTGATGGAAAGCATAAAACTTTCCACATAAACATGCTTTCGGAATTTCACGAACGTCCGGACTATTTGCTGCCTATTTTCCAGGCAACGGATGATGCTCCTGCACCTCACGGTCATTATTCATCCCTGTCTGTCATACAGGATGAGGAAGCTACCTTCTCTGATGTCAATCTTCCCCTTCCAGTGGTTCCATTACATTCCACGGAATCTTGGAAAAACGTTTCTGTTTCTCCTAATCTTTCTGGTGACGAACATCGACAAGTCTCGTCGATGTTACAAACATTTCAGGATGTTCTCACTGACATTCCTGGACACACAGATGTCATAGAACATGACATAATTCTTACCGACAATAATCCAATTAGGGTTAGGCCTTATCCTATTCCTATACACTTTCAGTCGCAAGTGGAAAAGGAATTGGATGAAATGATTCAATTAAATATAATTGAACCATCGACTTCACCATATTCTTCTTCCATGGTTATTGTCCGGAAGAAGGATAAGAACATACGAATTTGCGTTGATTATCGCAAATTGAATCAGGTCACAAAGTTCGATGCTGAACCGATGCCTTTGTTAGAAGATCTACTGATTAGACTTTCTAATTCTAGATTCTTCACTAAACTTGACTTGTCTAAAGGTTATTGGCAAGTGCCTTTAGCAGAGCATGCCAAACCTCTTACTGCTTTTTCTACACCTAGGGGTCTATTTCAATGGAATGTTATGCCTTTTGGTCTCATGAACGCCCCTGCCACTTTCGTTCGCATGATGCGTGGAATTCTGTCACATCGTTCGGATGTCATCGCATACTTAGATGACATCCGTCTCTTCAGTGATACCTGGGAAGATCACTATTTAGGGTTATATGACTTACTGTCCACTCTACGTGAGAATAATTTGACAGCAAAACCTTCTAAAGCTTTTGTTGGTTTGGTGAAATCTCTTTCCTGGGTCATCGTGTTGGTCATGGTCTCTTGAAGACAGAAGACCACAATACTTCCAAAATACTGAACATCTCTGTTCCTAAAACGAAGAAACAAGTTAGGAGTCTCTTAGGTTTAATTCAATTTTATGGGAGATTTATTCCAAATTTATCTTCGATCATGGCACCTCTCTCAACATTGTTGAAGAAAGGTTCGCCTAATCTGGTCCGTTGGTCTGGAGAATGCCAATCTTCACTAGACCAAATCAAGAATATATTTTCTTCTCCTCCCATCCTAAGATTACCTACTCTTGATAGGACTTTTGTTCTTCGAAGTGATGCTTCATCCACTGGGATTGGAGCAGCACTGATGCAAGAATATGCAAATACTCTGCATCCTGTTATGTACATTTCTAGAAAACTAAATGCGGCAGAGAGGAACTACTCGGTTTTAGACCGTGAGTTGTTAGCGATGGTTTGGTCAATTCTAAAGCTACAAAGATTCCTCCTGGGCGCACATTTCATTCTAGAGACTGATCAGAAAGCTCTTACAGCTATTCAGACTAAGAATTTGAAGAGTTAGAGATCCACTCGATATGCTATAGCTCTTCAACCTTTTCACTTCACGGTACGAGCTATCCGTGGTGCGGATAATGTGATGGCTGACATTTTGTCTAGATGCCCACATGACTCCAACTAATACTTCTGTCCTATATTTCCATATATTACAGAGTCATAACACACCTATATTACTACAATAGATTAGCACATCTGTACTCACTTTATATGTACACACTATCGTGCTTTGTTGTCATCTTCTTCTGTTCGTTTTTTAAGATGATAGAGGAAGACTGAGTAGTTAATATAAGGGCCGTTAGTTTACTAAACAGCCACAATTATTAATAATGTATTGTACCTTATGAAGCATATTAGTTATTAATTAGCATTATAATGCTTGTACTTTCTCAGAATGTCATTGATGAGCTGAGGACTTACCTTACTAGTATCAAGCATGACGAGTTCTAGATTGTGTACTTACCCTCGGAATGCCAGAGCATATGTCCTGGATCGTCATGTAGTTTAACTTTACTATGTACTTATGTCATTACATGTCAAAGAATGTACTATTTAAATTTTCCTATCAGATTTGTACATCCATTTTTAAAGACAATATTAGAGTATGCTGTTTAATGATGATTATGGTAACTTGCATACGTATATTGTGTTTACATGCTAACGTGATGTGTGTTGGTGACACCTCCCCGATGTGAATATTTTTTGAGACATATTTATTTTTCTGTTGAGGTATATCCTCACCAGACACTCTATATTTAGCCTCATGTTAGGCAATTTAATTAATTATCAGCGCATAATTCGTGCGTTTTGAGCCGCTTATCGCATGCTCTTTGATATTTAAAAAAAAAAAAATATGTTCCACATTTTTTTTTTTATCGGGAGGAGGTGGTGATATGTTGCGTGATAAATTCTCGCAACATCGTTTTATTACAATATCTATTTTATAACGCAAGGGCAACAACTGCTTGAAATTTATAGTCACTTTTCTCGGTAAGAATTTGTCTTCTCGCGTTGGTATTGAATGCAGTTAAGTTTTGAGCTGTGGTCATTTTGCGCTGGACTGCGCATGACTGGTCTTGCTTTTTGGTCGATCGGTTTCCGCCCACCACTAGTGGAGTGAGCGATTTGAATGGCGAAAGAGATGCCTCGTTGAAGAGGGGATCTCCGCTATTTTTTGTTCTGTCAGGAATGTGAAAGTCCTCTTATGGATATTTCGTTTATTCGAGATGATACCTCTAGTGTTTCCCACATGTCGGGAGGCATAATATTTCTGTGTATTTCCTGAAGGCAAGGTAAATTAACATTTTCCTTAACTCTATCGATTTTTGGTCGTGAGCGATTTCGATTCATAGCCTGTCTTCGAAAGTCGTCGTCACGAGATGTTTTCCCAGCTCACATGTCGCTGTATTGTGCTGCATCGGTTGATGCAGGTCCCAAGGACTATTACTTGCTACTTGGTTACCTGAACTAGGTTTGAAAAACCTTTGTTATCTAGAGGATATTTTTGAGGACATTATTTATACTTCGGCAGACGTGTCTGTCTTGCTGAAGTCAGATTAAGGAGAGTGAACTGATCTCATACATCTGGTTATCTCCTGGCTGTTATAGAAAAGGATGGAGTTTTTCACCTGACTACATTTACAGCACTATGAAATATAACATGCATCTGACTCATCATTGTAATGCTGTATACCGTCCATTGCTGTATTGAATGTTGCTGTGATAATGACTGTTTGATGTGCCTACATATTCGCGTAACCATTTTGTCACTGTGGCGTCCACAATAAATAATGAAGAAAAACGTCAACGGCTGTTACAAGAATCATTGACTTTACATGTCGTGAGTTTACTGACGTCCTATGTGGATTGCCCTGTTATTGTGTATGAACATTGTTTGACTGTACATCATCTACACACTACACAAAACCAGACATGCGGATACCATTCATCACCATATGGCATCACGCATCAATACACATATGGGAATAATAATGGTATACATATATCAAATGCAGACAAACTCTTTTAATACACGGGAATAAACGAACGGGCGGACAGTACTTTAACAAACAGTTACACAGATTTACAGTACCTTATCATAATTAATACTAAACAGGACAAAATTATCTTTAAAACCTACATATGATGTTATGTAATTATTTAAGAACATAACTAAATTAGGGTGACATATAATCTGCACTCATGATGTATTTGAAAAGTCTGTGATTGAATGAATATGGACTAAGCGTGTTTTTTAAGTCGTGTGGAAGATTATTCCACAGATGAGCAGCAGAAAAAGCTAAACTTTTCTTGAATAAGTCGAGCCTAGGCTTGGGCATGTGTAATTTATTTAAGCGTTGACTGCGTCTTCCACTGTATTTGAAAATAGGCCACAGATACGTTGGAGCATTCTGTGATAAGATTTTGTGAATAAATTTGGCTTTGTTGAAGAGAAGGCGCTTTCTTAGTGGTAATATGTTAAGATATGTATATGGGTCTACACTCTGTGTGAGGTTTTTGTCTGAAATTAGGCGCACTGCACGTTTTTGTAATGAATAGAGTCTTTTAGTCTTGGACATGGTGCAGCCATCCCAAATTGTGGAACAATAGTCTAGATGTGTTTGTATTTGGGATTTTTTTTCCCCTTAACCAGCGGCACTTGGGCTTTCAGCCCTTCGGCCCAATGACATGTCATTGCGAGGCTGGGGAACCTGAGGTCTTTCCTTCCAACCCGGTCAGGAGCTTCGCTCCTTCCCATCCACAGAGGGTTTATTGTATTTGGGATGTATAGAACATTTTTCGTGTTTCCTCATCTAGGAAATGTTTGATTTTAGCTAACTGGTAAACTTTTTGTGAAACAGAAATCAAGAAGAGAATAGGAATGGCCAAAGCTGTATTCAACAACATGAAACATATACTGACATCCAAACAGTTATCTCACAAATTAAAACTGAGAATCATAAAGTGTTATATATATTCTGCATTTCTGAATAGTGCAGAAACATGGACGATGAATAAGCATTTGGAAGAAAGAATTGAGGCTCTTGAAATATGGATATATAGAAGAATGGCGCGTATCTCATGGAAAGAGATGAAAACAAACAACGAGGTCCTAGAAAATCTAGGTATGAAAAGAGAACTAATGAGGGAGGTCAAAGTTCGGCAGCTAAAATACTTTGGCCACATAAAAAGGCATAACACCTTGCAGAAGACCATAACAGAAGGGACAGTTGAAGGCAAACGTGCAAGGGGAAGACAGCGCTATAAGTGGGAAGATAACATCAAGAGATGGACAGGAAAGTCTATCAGAGTTCACCACCAAGACAAGAGACAGAACACGTTGGAGATCCATTACAGCCAACCACTGTTTTATAGGGAAGGGGGAGGGGGGAATGAAGCTTGTACTGTACTTCACTTTTTTATTTTTACATTTTACACAAGCTGCGCTGTGAAAGGGTTTCAGAGAAGTTTGTAAGTATTACAGGAGCGATAGGTTGGCTGGTTGTCACAAGGGAAAGCAAAGTCGGTTATCTTTTGAGTGGCTCAAAGATGAATAAACACAGGCAATATTCCACATCGCCAAATGACTCCGATAACAATTAATTATGTGACCAAATCTCCGGCCTGTCGATCCAACAGGATTAACATTTACATCTTCACACCGCGTCATGGAGCAATGACATATATAATTCCGACAAAACGATATCATTAAGTAAAATTCATGACATAAGTGCCATACGGGATCCCCACTACTCTTTATAGAAAGACATGTTTCATTATGTCCATCGTTCTTCGTCAAAATATCCAAACATGGTTATTCATATCCATCTCTTGCTCATTGGCACGCAAGTCCATGAACGTAAAATTATAATAAACTTCTAGACATCTGAGAGGAGGACACAATTCTGTAAATATCTGATACACTTTCTGGACACTTTGACTCCTAACTTCCTCGGCCACACACAGAACAATAATAATGCTCACATCTCTAGTGTATGCAATACACGTCACCACGGAGGTTGACGGTAGTGAAAACTGGATTTTACGTACAAAATATCGATTTTTTACTTTTGAGCTTATTTTATTAAATAATCAACGAGGAATCGAATGAGCAAGGTTTTATAACATAAAAAATGCATTTGATGTATCAAAAAGCATATTTTCTGTACCCACCCCCAGCTATGATTTGCAAATTTGTGCCCAAAACGCAAGATTTGTCGCTCAATAATACCTTAGTTACCCTGTCCATATCGGGGACTATTTGGTATCGATACACAGGGAATTTCATTGTCTGCCGTAATATCGCAAATTCGAAACTATTTTTTCTCATAGCTCTGAGTGGATTGTGTTTGAAAATTTCCGTAATTTTACGCTAATTGCCTTATAAGGTGTTGTCACGTGGTGACCTCATTCCCGACTCATTGAAGACACAAACGTAAACAACTGTTTTGATTGGTCATAACAACATTTTGGCTGCGTGCGCAAATGTGGAAGAAGCAACAGCCATTTCCGCCCGTCAACAATTATTGTTTGCTGCATGTTCGATATTTTTCTTGTTTCATTGAATTGTGTTCTATTACTTCAAAATGGGAATAATAAGTAAGAGATCAAAGCAAATATCTGCTGCCAGGTTGCGTCGACAGTATGTGATTTCTACTAGTGGTAAAGACAGAATTAGCGGTGAATAATACACAAACTGATAGGCCTACACAAACAACATGGAATTTCTGCATAGGCCTACCAGTATCCGATAGACCTATGGTTAATATTGCAGATCCAGTAGTGCCTGGCCCAAGTCGATCTGATATAAAAATTAACTTGAGCACGAGCAAGAATGTTTCATCTCATAATACTGTCTGCGTCCAGCCTAAACCTACGTGGACATGCAATCAACAAATCTGCTGTTCTTGGTGCCCTCATGTCTGGAATGGGCCCATATACATTCAATCTCTTCTGTGAGAACCTAGACCTCCCTGGCCTGCACCAGAAAACATTTCATAAATATGCAGATCAAATTTTTGATCATTTGGATACCATGCACTCTACAGTATTTCAACGTTCCGTCAGCATCGTCCGAGCTGAACATGCTAAGAGTCAGCATCGTACCATTAATAAAAAAGAAGTCATTGACATCGCTGTCAGCTTTGATGCAACATGGCTAACTAGAGGTCATAAGTCACTTATAGGTGTTGGCAGTGTTATCGACATCTTGACTGGCATGGTCATCGATTCACATGTTATGTCTTCTTTCTGTCACACCTGTGAGAATACTGGACAGTGGCAACTGAAAAATCAGCCTGACAAATTTGAAAAATGGAAAGCAGAGCATCAGAAGGGCTGCTGCCGTAATTTCGAAGGGTCAGCCGGAATGATGGAGGTAAAAGCCTGTGAAGTTCTCTTTCTTCGTTCAGTGGCAAATCACAAGCTACGCTATACTGTTTTGCTATCAGATGGCGATTCCAAGGCCTACAACAGACTCTGCGACATCAAACCGTATGGACCAGAAGTTGACATAACCAAAGAAGAGTGCGTCAACCATGTTGCAAAGCGATTAGGCACTGCACTGAGGACACTGATTACTGACTGCAGGAAACAAAAAGTCACCCTTGGGGGAAATGGCCGTGGTCGTCTAACCCAAAATGCAATACGAAAATTGTGTATTTACTACACCAGGGCCATCCGCAAGCATAGTACAGCCCCAGAGATGAAACAAGCCATCATGGCTTCTCTCTACCATGGGTATTCGACAAACGACAAACCCCAACATAATTTGTGTCCGCCAGGCAAAGACTCCTGGTGTTTCTATAAGGCTTCCATTGCCAAAGGAGAAGCTGCTGGACCACCGAGACCAAGGTTCACACTCCCCTAGACTACAACCTGCTCCATAAGCACTTAGCCCCTATTTATGAGCGTCTTACTGATCAGCATTTGCTGAAGCGGTGTCAGCTAGGTGCAACACAAAATGCAAATGAAAGCCTACACAATGTTATATGGAGTCGTTGCAGCAAGCGGAAATTTGTGTCATTAAAAAAAGCCAAATTCAGTGTCCTTGTGGCCGTTGGAGAGTTCAACTTTGGTCCATCAGCCAGTGCAGAAATAAAAAGGCTGTGTGGTCAAGCATCTGGAACAAACTCAATACGCCTTGGACAGGTGCGACTGAGGAAACGTCTGGCCAACAGCCAGAAACATGAGGCTGACAAACTTGTAAAAAGAAGAAAAATTAAGCAAGAGGCAAGACAAAGGCGAGAGGTGGAGCTGCAGCAAGCTGAAGGAGGTGCAGCATAGAGTCCTGGAGAATTTTAAAAATATTCAGTCCCCCAGAATGGAGTATATTGGACAAGACAAGGCACTCGGTGAGTAAAATGCATTTTTCTTACAATTAACATTTTATTAACCAAAATTTTATTACTAACAAACTATCTAACAGAGTAGTCTAAAATTTGGCATGCATGTAGTACACATATATACCTTTAAATTGTCACATGCTTTTTTGATATTTTGGTAATTTGCTTTGATATATTTTTTAAAATATTTTTTTTTCTTTTTTTTCATACAAATAAAGTGGTTTTTTTTTAAATCATTAAAAATAGAATTTTAAAGGAAGCTGAAGGAGGTGCAGCATATAGTGCTGGACAATTTTAAACACATTCAGCCCCCCAGAATGGAGTATATTTTACAAGACAAGTCATTCGGTGACTAAAATGCATTTTTCTTAAAACTAACATTTTATTAACAAAAAATATTATTTTTTACAAACTATTTAATAGATCAGTCTGAAATTTGGCATGCATGTAGGACACATATATACCTTTAAATTGACAGGGGCTTTTTTTGATATTTTGGTCATTTGCTTTGATATATTTTTTAAAATATTTTTTTTTCATTGTTTTTCATACAAATATAGTGTATTTAAAAAAAAAAATCATTAAAAATAGAATTTTAAACTTATCAAAAAAGCCCCTGACAAATTGTTTTAATTGTCAGTCACAACATGTGTGTGCAATTTGATAAAGTTTGGTCAATGGTAAACATAAGACTTTTGCTTTTGAAAATTGGTGAAAAACCCAATGTGGCGGTTGTTTTTTTTTTGGTTACCATGTAGAAGGAAAGAAGAAAAATTAGGCAAGATAAAGGCAAGAGGAGCAGCTGCAGGAAGCTGAAGGAGGTGCAGCATATAGTGCTGGACAATTTTAAACACATTCAGCCCCCCAGAATGGAGTATATTGGACAAGACAAGTCATTCGGTGACTAAAATGCATTTTTCTCAAAACTAACATTTTATTAACAAAAAATGTTATTTTTTACAAACTATCTAATAGATCAGTCTGAAATTTGGCATGCATGTAGGACACATATATACCTTTAAATTGACAGGGGCTTTTTTGATATTTTGATAATTTGCTTTGATATATTTTTTAAAATATTTTTTTTCATTGTTTTTCATACAAATATAGTGTATTTTTAAAAAAAAATCATTAAAAATAGAATTTTAAACTTATCAAAAAAGCCCCTGACAAATTGTTTTAATTGTCAGTCACAACATATGTGTGCAATTTGGTAAAGTTTGGTCAATGGGAAACATAAGTTTTAAGCTCTCGAAAAGTGGTGAAAATCCAATATGGCGGATGTTTTTTTTTTGGTTACCATGGTAACCATATTTTTTTTAACAAAATAAACTGTAGAATTTTGTTCATGGACATACACTGTGTCTATTGAGCACATAAAAAGTTTGAAAATGTTATTAGAACAAAAGTTAGTTTTCACTGTAGTCCAGCTCCTTAACAACGCAGAATTTACATTTTTATTCACGTTTTTCACTCACATCGCAAAACGACGCATTTTTTTCGCGACAAATACCTTCAAACGTGATTTCCGATTTAATGTGCCAAAATGCATCGCCACAGTAAGTATAACCATTTTAGTGAAAATAATTATCTTCTAACGAAATGAGTAATATACTAAAGACAATTCGTACACGGTAGATTAAAAATTTGTCACATTAGTTAATTACTCTTCAGCTCCCACTGAATCATAAGCATTCATCAGATAATTCAGGTTACGCCTTCCTGTTCTGTGTTTGGATTCGTCAATTCTTCATCAGCATCCATTTATGAAATTCTAAATTCTTGTTTGTACTTTTTGTTATTCTCCATTAGATTCGTCACTCCCTCTATCTTAGTAACATTTCTATTCTAGTACTTCTGGAGTTTGATAGCTCAAAGAACTCCACTTTAAAAAACAAGTTCAAAAAACAAAATTATAACTTGTGCATCCGGGTTACGCTGAATTGCTCCATTTTAAAACGAGCTCTAGATAAAAGCATCAGCTCTACAGGGGAATGAACCACAATATCTATTTAAAGGATAGTTATAATTCGTATTATTTCCCTTTCCATGTACATCACGTTATGTCGGCTAAGATTTCTTTCATTCAAATAACAATTCATAAGATATATAAACGTAGTTGTTATCTTCTGCTTGTGTAAAGACATTTACATCACTCACAGTACTTTTGTTATTCGTAGCGTTGGAAATTTAGGACGTAAACATAAATAACAGTTGCTGTCATTTTGTTTATACAGTAATACGACTCTTTGTTTTTGGTCACATTCTTTCATGAAATAATTAATCTTTGTTGACCCTTTTATATGTATATACTTCTCTCTCCCACTCTCTCCAGATAAATAGTTCCTGAGACGGAATGGCATATTTTTCTTCCTTATTAATTTCTCCTTTCTCTTTCTGTTTTCCATTTTTTTTTAAAAACAAACTTTTTCTTCGTTAAACCAAGCTCGAGAAAGTATCCAGTGGTTCCAAAAAAAAATGTACTAAATATCTGCCTTATTATTGCTCTATTACATCAGTCTACCCAGCTGTAAATGGGTACCGCACTGCTCCTGAGTTGAGGAAGGCAAAATCAGCGAGGAAAAGAACAGGTCACCCCACCTGACAAAGCTGGACCTAGAATAGTGAAGTCTTCACTCCCTACTGTGCTATCTGCTATGGGTTGCCTTGCCCTTTTAATACGTCCGTTGTTTACTGGGGCCAGAAAGGAGAATAAAATATATTAACGCTGTACCCTACCAGTTATGTCGTAAAAGACGACAAAGGCGGCTGGGCATGAGGCCGGATATCCCATCCTGTAGAAATGTAGAAACAGTAACATGTACAAGTCACGTGCAAAAGGCACAATTCTAACATTTAACTCATCTGTACAGGAGGACATAATTCTGACATTTAACTCAGCTGTCTAGAAGGACATCATTTTGAGAACTCAGCTGTCTAGGAGGGCATAATTCTGACATTTAACTCAGCTGTCTAGGAGGACATAATTTTGACTTTTAACTCAGCTGTCTAGGAGGGCATAATTCTGACATTGAAATCAGCTGTCCAGGAGGAAAGAAGATTCTCTGTGAAAGTTCGTGACCCAGTCTAGAGAAAGTTGGAATGAAATCTGGGCTGCTGACCCATTATTTTTTCTTCGAGGAAGATCGAAAATTCGACACCTTGATAGATCGAACTCAGCGAACGAGGGAAAACTGCACAGGTTACAGCAGATAAGTATTTTATAAAACTTTCATCCTGGGATTTCGTCAAATAAGACGGAAGGAAACAGAACAGGCGAAACTGAATGAAGGAGTGATACTGCTATCGTCAAGGCACGATGGGGAAAAAGTAAACGTCGCTGTGTTGGTGTGGATCCAATGCTGTCAACGGAAGTGCAGAAGATACTTATTTAACGGTAAGTAATGAGACCCAGACTAACAACAGCAACATTTACCGCTGCCAAATAGGAAAAAACAAAGATATTAAAGATGACCATTATACCGTGTTATCGACAACTAATGTCAAAGAACAATTTCACACCAGACTTCACAATACCATTGATTATTACGAAAATAAAAATTATGACAATTCCTGTCTTGATTCGTGACCTAATTGCAAAGATAAGAAGAGAAAATACAAATTTGAAGGGATCAATGGAAAACATAAAAGTAGGAGGGTGAATGAAAATGGAAAATAAAACACACTCATAAAATTATGAGCTTCATTTCAAGTTTCTATACAAGATGGTAAAGTGTGACGTAAAAGAATACACACAACAACGCGGGGACAACCAGGTCATAGTACAGAAAATCACATTATTTGTACATGCGTAACTAAAAGTTTAGATCATCCTTTAAATTCATTTTCAGTTGCGATCCTTACAGAGCATAGAGCCACCACTGTATCTGATCCTCTTGCAGGAAGCCTATACCAAGAGACATGCTCTTGTATCAGTGGTTTCTGTGGTTATTTGCTTTACATGACGAGATTGCCAGCTTCACCATTGTTAGATCAGACGGCGTAACAAGTACAGACATCAACAACTGAATGATTAAAGCGATAACAGCCTTTGCTAGTCTAAACGTCTTCTTCTTCTTCCTCGTTTGTCCTGATAAGGACGTTGGTTGCGTTGTGTGGGTTTACAGCAAAGCTGCGATATCTGCACTTTTCGGCCGACACATCCGACTTCAGCACGGCATTTTTTGGGACCGGGTTTGCCTTCCCTCTTCGATCCCTACTCTCTCAGCCAGACTGCAGTGATGCAGCCTATTTCCAGGACCACCACTAGGAGGTGGAGTAGGGTCTTGGTCAGCTCTGGTTCGCTGACCCTGACGCATGCAGTCAAGCTATGGGTCGCTGACTGCATTCTCTATTGCTGCGTCTTTGGGTCCCGCTAGTCTAAACAACATCTGGAAGTCCTGTCAGTACAGCACAAACAGCAAATTAAGATTACCGTATATTAGCGCTGCGTACTTTCTGTGCTTCTCTATGGTGCGAACGCTGGAGAGTGACAGAGAAGGAAAAGTCGAAATTGTCCTCTTTCCACAGCATCTGCCTAATGAAAATTCTCCGAATCTTTTGGCCGAAAACCATCACCAACCTAGAATTGCTTACTCGGAGCAAGCAAGAGGACATACACATCATGATAGCTGGCAGACGCTGGAGTTGAGTTGGTCACGGCATCAGAAGAGACCCTGATGCCATCACCAGAACAGCTATGCTATGGACCCCTGAAGGAAAGCGAAGGAAGGCCGACCAAAAAAAAAACAAACAACTAGGCTGATAGAAGTGGAGGCCGAGGTGCAAAGAATAAACCAGAGCTGGGGTATTACACGACGGATGGCCGTCGACTGAGCAAACTGGAAGCAGTTTGTTGCTGCCCTACAAGACGCCACTAGACGTGACGTCCACTAACTGCTTTGACAGTCGGCGGCTAAGGATCAAAGAAGAAGAAGAATAGTGATAACTGGTACAACGTCTATATCAAGACCCAGCACATTTGTTTTCACTAAGAATAGAACGCACCATACTCAGCAAGCAAAAAGAAACCCCTCGCATGAACCTAATTGCTGCATTTATACCCATCTACTTGACAGTTCAGCAAGTGCTACTCACTTGGCCAGGAACTCCACAGAAAGAAGAAAGCTATTGCCGGGCTCCCCAGCAATCTCTACAGCACCACTCAACAGCTACAGAACACATGCAAATTCTTCCCCTTGGGATTGGCTGCGAAAGATCGACAAGCTCAGCAGCCCTAGTTAAATAACAAAAACTATGGCAACAACAACTACAACGACCATTGTTGCTACCAAAACGTATTCTACGAATATTATTGTCGGTGATACAGGTTGCTTGCATTACTACGACTATATTTTCACAACATGCACTGACGCTGTAGTTGTTGCTAGAGCTGCTACTGCTACTACTATAGTGCTTGTGACGATATTGCCTCCCCTGCTTTGCAGTAGTGGTCCAACAGTGGCCAACACTCAAGAGTATCTAATATGGGCTTCAAAAGTGTCTACCTTCCCACAAGATTACTCTTTGCAGAGTTGTAGATAGAAGGGTAATGTCGCTTCTATCCCACGGGTGTGTTCACAATGATGCAAGAGAAAATGAAAATTTTCGATTAGAGGTCACAACAAGTGGGCCTGAAAATACACAGGGAACAGACAAAGATTATGAAAATAAATGCAAGAAATGATAACAAGGTTGAACGAAGAATCACCACTAAAGGATGTAGAATCGTACACATATCTTGGCAGTAATATAGACAAAGTTGGAGGGACAGACAATGATATCAAAATAAGAATACAAAAAAACAAGAGAAGATTTCATTGTACTGGGAAACATATGGAGTACAAGAGACATCAAGTCCAACACGAAAATAAGAATCTTCAACTCAAATTTCAAGTCAGCCCTATTGTATGGCTCTGAGGCATGAAGAGCAACAAAAACAACAACCAACAAGCTACAGACTTTTATAAACGGGTGCTTGCGTAGAATAGAAGGACTGATATGGTATGACAAAGTCACAAACGTGGAATTGATGACAAGAACCAGACAAATGCCAGTGGAACAAGAGTTGAGAAGAAGCTGCTGGCGATGGATAAGACACACATTGAGGAAACCTGTTGATAGCATTACAAGGCAGTTCTTGTTCTGGCATCCACAGGGAAAGAGAGGCAGAGGTAAACCAAAAAACACATGGAGAAGAGAACTGGATACAGAGGTGAAAATGATGAGGAAAACATGGAAAGAACCTGAGCGGATGGCACAGGACAGGAAGGCTTTGCATGTGTTTGTTGAAGGCCTGTGCTTCTCGGGGACCTAAAGGGTATTGATTGATTGATTGATGTCTGATGTCGGGCGCTGCCGATATTAACCAACATTGTTGTCGATAATATTATCTCAGCCGCTCTTTGCAAAACTTTGGGAAGGGACGGATAACAAACAGACGTGATGACTAATCTCTGAGAGGGGTGTAAAAAGTACAGTTGACATTCAAAAATCCGGCCATCGATAATCCGGTTCCTTCAGATTTCCGGCATGGATTTCGGAGCGCATTTTAAAATTTACCGCGTTGGCGCGCCACTGTTTTCTGTTAAAACTCTGTAGAACTATTTTATTCAGTTGAACTAAAATTCTGTAGAACTGTTTTATTTAGTTGATGATTTGAACATTAACCTGGGAGACTTAGCTTCTGTTTTCTTCCTTTTCATTTCCTTTCTCTTCGCTATTTTATTTGCTTTTCATTTAGTTTTAAATTTCGACCACAAACGCTTTTTGGTGTCTGGGGTCCTTAAGTTTCGTGATGTTGTATCTTTTCTGTTTGACTGCAACTGGTCCAGCAGCTCTGAGTTTCACCTTCTTTTAAAGGACTGTACAGGTCTTGTAGTGCATTTTCTGTTAAATCCGGCATTTTCAAAAATCCGGCACTCCTCAGGTCCGGAGGTTGTAATTCCATTTCCCGGATTTTTGAATGTCAATTGTGGTGTTGTAATACCAAATATCTGCTACACAAGCAGCATTCCAGAAAGAAAGAAAGCGCGACAATTTGAAAGCACGCAATAAAAATCAGTACAGCCTGGTTCTTCATGCCCTTGCCTTTCGGTTTTACTTCCAAACTGTCCTTTTGTGTTCACAGCTGAGTCTTTGGGTTCCTTATTGACGTTTTACTTCCTTGTAACTGATTCTAACGTATGGTGGGAAACAGAGATCGAGAAGGGTCGCGCCCCCATTTTGTCACAGTGCTTCTACTACTTATTATTTCTTCTGTTGCAACAACCTTCGTTGTGCTGACCGTCCTCTCTACCAGAATAAAGTATTGTTTCCCCTGTAGCTACAACTGGTAGTTTTTGCTGGCTTCCTTTCGGCTTTCAATTCTTATTGCTGCTACTGCTAGACACAACTATTGCCACTGGTGCTCCTAAAGAGTATTACTTACACTACTACTGCTACACAATCCTACTTCCGCTACTATTGCTACGCAATACTACTTCCGCTATTACTGCTACACAATATTATTTCCGCGGCTACTACTACAAAGTACTAAATCCGCTACTATTTCATATGTGCTACATAATAGTTGCTTTTGAAACCAGGCCACAAGATCTTTTGTATTTGCTTATAATAGAAGGATTAACATGGTACGACAAGGTGAATTTTGACGAACTGATGACAAGAACTACACAGGTGCCAAGTAGAACAATAGATGAGAAAAGACGGTCGCCATGGATACGACACATATTGGTTCAAGCTGTTGATAGCCTTACAAGACAGTCCTGGTCCTAGAATCCATAGGGTAAGAGAAACAATTGGAGACCAACAAATATTGTAAGGAAGACTTGGAAAGAACTTGAGCTGATGGCACGTGACAGGAGAACTTGGCATTTAAGTTTGTTGATGGCACGTGACAGGAGAACTTGGCTTAAGTTTGTTGATGGCAGGTGACAGGAGAACTTGGCTTAAGTTTGTTGAAGGCTTATGCTCTATGGGAAGCTGAAGGGTGATAAGTGATGAATGAATGATGTATAGATTCTGCTGAGGCTGCGACAGGCTCATGAAATAATTTGCATAAACGTTCACGAATATTAAAGGTGTTGGGACATAATCAGTGTCACTTGTTGCGACCTATAGCTCAATTCATTATATATGAATCACCTTTTGCCGAGTTTAGTTGTATATGTGTCAACATGTGCTGAGTTTTGTTGTATACGAATCACGGTGTACTGAGTTTTGTTGTATACGAATTACGATATGCTGAGTTGAAGAGAGAAAGAAAGAAGAAAACTAATGTTCTCTCAGGCATGTCTTTAGACGCCACTAATATCAGGTTGTGCATCTTCTTCTACATGGATCCTTAACCCCTGACTGACAAAGCAGTCAGTGGCCATCACGCTTAGTGGCGTTTTGTAGGGCAGCAACAACTGTCCCCATTTTGTTCGGTCGGTGGCCATCCTTCGTGCCGTGCCCCAACTCTGGTTCATACTTTGCATCTCAGCCTCCACTGTTCTCTGCCAGGTTGTCTTTGGTCTGCCTCTCTTTCACCGTCCTTCTGGGGTCCATAGCATAGCAGTTCTGGTGATGGTGTCAGTGTCCCTTCTGAGGACATGACCAACCCAGTTCCAACGTCTGCCAGCAATGATTGTGTGCATGCCTTTTTGACTGCATCGTGTAAGCAGTTCCTGGTTGGAGATGGTATTTGGCCAAAATCTTCGAAGTATTTTCCTTAGGCAGGTTGTGTGGAACGAGGACAAATTGGACATTTCCTTTTCCGTTACTCTCCAGCACTCCGCGCCATACAAAAGTGCAGAAAGTACGCAAGTCTCGTATAATCTTAGTTTGGTGTTTGTACTGTACTGAGAAGATTTCCAAAACGGTGCTTAGATTTGCAAAGGCTGTTCTGGCTTTATTCATTATGTAAATGATGTCTGGGCTTGTTCCGCCGTCCATTGTTACTATGCTTCCTAGATATGTAAATGTATTTGTTTGTTCCACTTTTGGTTCCTTATTTTTATTGGCTCAGGATTTATTACATTGAGTATCATAATTTCTGTCTGAGGTTGTACATGGGACTGGCAATTTCAACATATAAACAAATTGGTACAGAAATCACTGCTGCCAGAACATATAAATATTTTCGAGCAAGCGGTTCTGCAAACTGGCCAGTTGCAGCGACACCTTTTTTTGGGGGGGGAGAGCAGAAAGCAAAACCACGATGATGGTGATGATGATATGTGTGTGTTTGTGTGAGTTTAATGAATCTTCATGAGAGTGGTACGAAAAATGGGAACTGTGTAGTACGAATACATAAAAACTATCAGTACCAATGAAAATAACAAGAAAATTGTCCCCATATTTACCAAGGTAGACAAAGAATCTGTAGAGGGGAAAGAAAAAGACACAACACTTCAGCCACAAGAATTCCTTCAAATATTCCAAGAAAATCGGTTCTCAGACGCCATATCGATGCCGTCAACAATGAAAGTGTATCATTTCCGCTCCAACCGTATCTGAATGTCTGAAATTAACGCCCCAGGTTACGCAGACCAGAGCAAGAGGACAGCCTGCAGAGACGATGAAGGTTGAAGGGCCGAGGCATCAACGGGTTTAATAATATTTTCTCAATATCTTACACAGGGCTACGTCTTCTAGAAAAATTGTTTCTCTGGGGGCAAAAAATGAAGGAGGCAAATGGAGACGTTTGTAAACATGGTGGCATCCGGAAAACCCAGCATTCTTTCAGCCGGATGTGACGTTAGTGCTGTCGATGATACTGTTTCTGAGGGGGGAAATGGCGTCCATGATCGGTGTTAACGTTCTGAGTTTCGTTTGTTTTGCCTTAAAGGCCTCTTGAGATAAAAATTATGTGGATTTAGTAGAGCGGCTGTGTCATCATGCGGCGACTTTGTTTGTCAACCTTGTATTTTGTTTCCTGCGCGAGACACGCTCGAGATGGATATTGCGTCTCGAGAACCAGCTAGCCAGCATTAGTGGGCTGTCAGTGGGTCAGAGGTAGAGTCAGGAGGAAAAAAAAGGTGAGATGTCAGGGATACAAAGGTAGGATGTTTGTCACACAGAGATACGATGTCAGTGGTGTGCCGCCACTGGGACAGAGTTGGGTTGTCAATGGGATACTGGTGGAACATGGTAGCATTAGTGGGCTGTCAGTGGGTCAGATGTAGTATCAGGAGGAAAAAGGTGATATGCCAGGGATAAAAGGTAGGATGTTTGTCACACAGGTGTATGAAGTCAGTGGCATGTCGTTACTGGGACAGAGTTGGGTCGTCAATGTAATACAGGTTGAGCACGTCAGCATAAGTGGCCATCAATGTAGAGGTAGTGTCAGTAGGAAAAATGTGAATGCCAGGAATGAAAAGGTAGGACAGAGGGATAATGTTAGTGGTATGCCGTCATTAAAACAAAGCTTTGAAGTCACTGGGGTGGATGAAGGAGCAACTTGTCAGCATTAGTGAGCTGTCTGTTTGTCAGTAGGGCAAAGGTGACATTTCAGGGATACAAAGGTAATATATAAGTTTTAAAAAATGATGTAGAGCCAGTTTTACTCCTTTCCATTTTCTTTCTTTTCTTCACTTATATATTACTCGCCATACCAGTTTTACTGCAGCCCCCTTTTTTATTTGGATACAAAGTTATGATGTTTGACAGACAGAGGTATGATATCATTGGTATGGCGTCACTAGTACAGAGTTGGATACAAAGTTATGATGTTTGACAGACAGAGGTATGATATCATTGGTATGGCGTCACTAGTACAGAGTTGGATACAAAGTTATGATGTTTGATATACTATAAACATGAAACGTGTCGGGGTTACCCTTCTTCAGCCACAGTCACAAATTAGAAATAAAGATAACAAATATATATATATGATTCAGAGAAAAAGACCAAGTACTCTGAAAACCTGTGATAAAAGTAGATGGAAAAAGAGAGAGAAAAATTTGAGCGAAATTTACAAGGAGCAAAAAACTCAGGTATGGCTGGGGAAAAGTTACAATAAATAAACAAGTAAAAAAAAAACAACAAGACAGAAAGATAAATGAACACAAAGCATCCAACAACTACAAAATGAAAAGATAAAATGAAACGAATGAAATAATATGAAAAAAAGTGACTAGCATAAGAATAAAATTGCAGGGTTACAAGGCGATACAATTAGAGGTTTAAAAAAAAATAAAGAAAAAATGTTCATTCAGCTCAGTGAAGTTCCCGGGGGGGGGGAGGTCGCTGACAAGACAAAGACAGACTAGGACTACAGCTAGCCCAAGCATGTCCTACAAGACCACAAAGATGATGTTGTGCATGGAGCTGGTAACCTGTTTATGTAAAATAATCGCCAACAAAACTACCACTACAAGAGCATGTGAATATTGATGCCGGCTTCCTGGAAGGGCACCAGCTGAAATGGTGGCCCCGTGCTCTGGACGGAGCGCAAAATAAAAATGATGATGATGAATCATGACACTAGTGGTCTGCAGACATTTGGACAAAGCTGGGTGGTCACTGTGTTAGAGGTGGCAGCATTAGTGTTGCAGGCGTGAATCATTAGTTGGACATAATTGGACCTTTAGGAGAACAATAATGGATGTCAGTATAACTGATATGTGTTACAACGACGGCAGTGATGGGGAATCAGTGTTTGCCACTGGCACTCTGTCAGGTAAACATAATTAGATCTCGCAGGTAGAAAATCAGAGGAGTGGAAATTAGGAGATACGAGGAGGAAATTCGTATGTAAATAAGCTGTAATAAATTTAAAATCAAAGAGGTCTATTAAACGAAGTCAAAGCTACCTTGAGTGCAGTAAACATAACAACAATGTTACGATGACGTAAACTACGCTTCGTCTGGTTGCGGCAAAATCTTATATTTTCTTAATTAAAAAAAAAAAAAAAAAAAAAAAAGAAAAGCCACAAGGCCAATGTACTATGTTAGAATTGAAGAAGTGAAGTCACTCTGAACACATTTTTATAGAGTACAAAACAATCACTGGTCAGCTAAGCAACTTGTAAAATTAATAAAAATTTTAAAATAAAATCTGAACAAATTTTTATTTATTTATTTAGACATTATAAATTTTTTAAAACTGAACTTTAGGCTCTATGCCAATACACCACCCTCAGTCATTTTTAACCAGAAAAGACCAGGTTAAACAAAAATATATTTACATCCAGCAAGTCTCGAATGACCATGAAGTAGTTCACTGCAGATAAACAATTTTTAAATTTCTTTTTCTTTTCAGCTAAGAGGTATGCATTAAAAACAGGGAATAAAGAAGAATCGAAAAACATAAACTAGCTAGAAGACGATTTATTTTGCCAACTTTAAGCCATTTAATTTTTTTAAAACTATTTTTTGAAAGTAAAGTAGTTAGTGCCACCAGCGGCAGCGTAGAAGAAAACAGTTCGGCTTGGCCGACAAATGTACTGCATTAGACCCAGGGCCGGATTAAGGCCAACTGATGCCCTAAGCACAGCTCAACAATGGTGCCCCCTCGGCCCTTCCATTGTGTAACTGACAATACATTAATACTCAATAAGTGCTGAATGTGAAATAAGAGACTGAAAATTCAGTTTTGTCCCAAGCCAGGCCCTATAACTACTTTAAATATAATCTTTTTTTTAAATGTTATTCATTGAACACTAAATAGCAATAAGCAATATAAGCAAATTATTTTCTTATATCTAGGTAAAAACGTAAAGGATCCCGTTACACGCCCATTGAGGCATATTGGGAATATGGTGTTAGGCCCATTTTTTCTTGACCATCGGCACATTCGGGGTGACGTGGTCAACATCACGCCTGCCGCCTTAACCTTCCCAGAGTTGCTCTGGTACCCAGTTGGGGCTGGGTCGACCCAGGAGCCGTTTGCGGCCTAAAGAAATCCCACCTCATCTGGGGATCGAACCATAGACCACTGAGCTAGGAAGCCAGTGCACTAACCACTATGCTACCGCGGCTCCCTTATATCTAGGGCAACAGAAAAATGCAAATTTTCAACACTTTTTTTATTTATTTTGTAAACAAAAATTGTTATAAGGGAAAAATGCAAATACACAAATTCATTGAAAATGATTCTTTCTTTTGAAATAAATGTAGGTAAATTTTTGAAAATAATATATTCTAATGAAGAAATATCATTATTTGTACGTAACAAATCATCTTTAATTCCATTGCTTTCTAACCTTGAAGATACATAGCATTTCATCATACATGGATCAAAAAATGCAAAATATTGTTTACTGTTGCCTACTTATAACTGTATTTATACTTTAAAAGGTTTTCTCCTACTTTTTTTAATTGCAAAGTCTTTGATCAAGTCCTCAACGCTAATTTGACGTAATAAATCTGCTTCTATACATAGCACTAATGTGACGTCATAAATCTGCTTCTATACATAGCACTAATGTGACGTCACAAATCTGCTTCTATACATAGCAGAGACAAGGCATCCAGCCTGTCTTGTCGCATAGTTGTTCTGTTGGGATTTTTAATATGCTTCAACTGAGAAAATGAACGCTCAGCTGTGCAATTTGTGACCATTAATGTTAAAAATAAACGCAAGCCAATGTCTACATTTGGAAACGCAGACTCAGTGTTGTCTTCTACAATCATTTTATAAAGTTCAGCAAGACTGAATCTTGTTTGTTCAATTTTTGTTGCACTGAACTTATGGCGCACATATGAGTGACACTGCATCTGGTATCAGAGAGGGATTTTAACACACATTCATTTCCAATACAAACTTTTAAGAATTTCCCACCTGGCTGGTTGAGGCTGAAAAAAAATGTGTAGAGTATTTGCACTGTAAAGAAGAAATTAACTGCCACTTGACAGCAGTCAACAGCACTTCGGCATTCATTCATTATCCTTCACTCCCAAAGGAGCATAGGCCTTCAACAAACACATGCCAAGTCCTCCGGTCACATGCCATCATCTCAAGTTCTTTCCACGTTCTCCTTATCACTTTCACCTCTGTTTCTGTGGGGCCCCCTTTCCATTGATGCCCTAAGCACGTGCTTTTATTGCTTAATGGTTAATCCAGCGCTGATTAGACCTTGCAAGGCGGCAGTATCATCAATACATATAAAATCCTAGCTTTTTCTGTCACTAACGCTAAGGGATGCAACTTTGGTTGAAAGTTAGACATTAATTGTATTGTTTCCCTTATATGTACTCTCCCGAAAATAGTAACACTCGACAAAGAAAAGTGCGCAAATGACGGTGTGCACAAACATATTTATAGAATGTGTGATCCCGTATACACACATTGGGATCCTCGCTGCTGCTACGTAGTTCGTGTACTGTGGTGATGCACAGTGGTTTAAAAAAATACTTTTGAATAAGTAAAACTGCCGTTAGGTATTGGTGCTTTTGAATTTAATTCCCGTCTTATGACGGGCTTTTACACTAGTATACTTATATTCACTCATTGATTTCTTTGTTCATTTCTTGCTGAGCATGGAAGTCCCTTGCAGTAAACCTGCTACACAGCATTCGTATAATATTGCAGCGGTGGTTAGTGTAACGACTTTTATGTGTGCATGATCAAGTTGTCAGCGTCATGCACATCGTTATATTACTTCACACGATAGCCTCAGGGAGCAATAGTTATATTTTCTTGTTGTCCTCAGTACGAGGTGTATACTTCTATTGCTAAGTTAACATTTGCTTAACTTCTCACCACGCTTCATAGCAAAAAATAAAACTAAATTGTTGTTTCATCCATAATTTTATCGAGTTCTTCAATTTAAAATATTTTTGTTTTTGAAGTGTTCCGAAACGAAATCAAATTTTTACACTCCACAATACAATTTCTCACAACTCTAGACAAACAAAAACATTAATATATCCTTAAGAGTGCTCCCCCACGTTTGCTTAAGACTGGGAAAAAATCGACAAAAGCCTCCCTTATTTCTCAGCCTGTTCCCATCTGTTTCAGATCGAACGTCTCTGTCTCTCTGGACGTCGCGAGTCCAACCTAAAGAGCTCTTCACCAACAACTTGATATTCGTAGTTTTCCAAATGAGGGCTCTATCCGAGGGATAATCTAATTAAATCTGGTGTCGATATTATTTCTGCTGAGTGTCGTAGCCGGACAAGCAGCTGCTTGGAGAAATGTGACAATTTTTCTTCTAAGATCACATCGATTACTTTTAATCCTCAACGTCTCGTCAAGTGCATCATCATTGTTAACCATGGCGATACCCACCAGAAATTGGAATCGAGTTTTCGCTTGTTAAAGCACAGGGATAGTAAACAAGTAATAACTGTGACATTGTGTAACCAGTCGATATTATGTAAAATACGATATTATTTTCAACCGATGCTAAGCAGGAAAGAAGGTTAAATACCTCCCATCTACGGTGTCTCCGCCACATCCTTGGTATTTCGTGGAAGAACTAAGTGACAAATGTCGAGATGCTGTCATTTGGTGGGCTTCAAATCATGTATGTACTGCTTTGACAGCACAGACTACGCCGCCTTGGCCATGTCCGCCGCATGGAAGATAGTCATATCCCTAAATATATCTTCTATGGACAACTGGCAGATGATAAAAGAACGGCTGGATGACCGCAGCTGAGGTTCAAAGATGTGTGCAAGAGAGATATGAAGGCACTGGACCAGCAACCTGGGAGGATGAAGCTGACGATCGCACTAAGTGGCAATGCTCCCGACGGCGCTACCTCAGATTGGACCAAAAGAAGCTCTCACAACAAGCGGAATAGAAAGAACACGCCGAAAGGAACATCAGGCCAAAGATCAACTGAGGGCTATTACCTCAGGGGCGCATTCCCATAGTCAGTTTTGGCTGACGAGGGTTACTATACTATACTAAACTATACTATACTAAACTGTACTATACTATACTATACTTTGCTATGCTATGCTATACTACACTACACTAACTATACTACACTAACTATACTATACTATACTATACTATACTATGCTATAATATGATATGCTATACTATGCTATACTATGATATGCTATGCTGTGCTGTGGTATGCTATGCTATGCTGTGCTGTTATGTGCTATGCTATGCTATGCTGCGATGCGCTGTGCTGTGCTGTGTTGTGCTATGCTATGCTATACTGTGCTGTGCTATGCTATGCTATGCCGTGCTGTGCTATGCTATGCCGTGCTGTGCTATGCTATGCTATACAATATTATACTATACTATACAATACTATGCTATGCTATACAATATTATACTATACTATACAATACTATGCTATGCTTTACTTTACTATACTATACTGTACGATATTATTTATAACCAACACATTTCAAATACGGTAGTCATTCATTTCCTTTTGTCCTATTTGTGGGTAATGCAGCCATCACTATAGCTGCCCCCCCTCCCCCACCTTGTGGGAAGCCGGTTTCAAAGCCCCCGTGTTCACGATGAAGTGGTTTCTGTAGCAAGTTGTCTTAAATGAACGAACAAACGAACGAAATCTGTATTTCTTCATGGTAAATAAATAAGCATTATTGCCTCTTTACACTTCTGCCCAGCGATAATACAATTCTCATAGTGTTTTCAAATTAAAACATTCTTAACTTTAATAAAAAGTAATCAAATATTATCATCACACGCGGTAACAGAGCTCACACACGTGCATACACACGCGCATTCATGCACGAAGAGATAGAGTGTTGAAAGCCGTTTTTGTTTCGTGTTAGGGTTTTGCAAGTGTATGTTGTTTACATACACTATTCATGTGAATTTACTGTTCATGGTTCTTTCTTTACGTGCCTGGCAAACAAGTATTAGTTTACTTTTGTGCACACATATTTTTCTCCAAAGAAAGTAATAGCTGCTGAGTGACGGTTTATAACTTTAATAAACATGACAAACTTCACAATAGATCCATTGATGTGGTCAGGAAATTAGAGCACAATCAAGATTAATAATAATAATAGTCACTCATATGTATAAACAATCCTTTCAATAGTGAAATATGAAATACAGTTGTATACTTTAAATATACGGATATTGTATACATGAATACATCTTATGGGCCATACACACACACCCAGATACACATCTCAACAGCCAAAACGGCTGGTCACTGAATGCCCCCTTTTTCTCCACTCCCTTCGCTGCTAAACTCTCTCTCTTTTTGCACACGCCTCGTTAGCAATCCTTTCCCTGCCAGTCTCATCACGGGACATAGAGTGGCTATTAGGCTTGGGTAGCGAAGCGGCGTTCTGGGCATTCAAACTACTGCATTTTCTAACTCCCAACATTGCCCTCCCGTTCCCGAGGGAAAACCAAGGGTTTTCGCTTGAGAACAGTGGATGGTTAGCGCAAGAAATATTAATATATTAAGCTAGTTGCTTATCCTTTACAGGACGTGGCAATCAACCCCAGCTTTTTTTGCTGTTTGTGATTTTTCTAGGCAATTTTTTTCGATAAGT
Organism: Oreohelix idahoensis; assembly: GCA_024509875.1. Classification (NCBI taxonomy): domain Eukaryota; kingdom Metazoa; phylum Mollusca; class Gastropoda; order Stylommatophora; family Oreohelicidae; genus Oreohelix; species Oreohelix idahoensis. Next base: position 103,364 of record JAMPIV010014145.1, read on the forward strand.
AATTTGCCATTGCTTTCTGAACGGTACTGCGCTTATACCATTGTTAAAAATCCACACAAAGCGATCTGCTACCAAACCGCCTGCAGCAGGTTTCGAGCCTGGTATATTTGGATTATGAAACTGCGTTCATATCCATTAGGCCACAGACGTTAGACAAAATGGCATCCAATCTTTCACAAAATGCAACGAATATCGTTAAATGAATGTTTAGATGGTATGGTACCTGAAAACAAAACAAGATCAGACAATGTCAACATCTAGCACAAACAATGTCACTTTCCAGTTACATTCCGTGACAATAGGTCTGCCAGAAAGTTTTCTGATCCCTTGATAGGGATAATTGTATATCTATATTCTTGGATAAGCAAAAACCATCTGTGTAGTCTACTGTTTGTCGTAGTTTTTTGATTTAGGGATGTTAGTGGACGGTGATCAGTCTGGAGGTAGAAGTATGCGCTAAGTAAATAGCGTGATAACCTTGCCCATACACCAAGTGATGGACACGAGTTCTCTTTCACTGGTGGAATGCCGAGTTTCTGCTGGTAGCAACTTCCTGCTTACATTCGAGCATGGATGTGGAGTATCATTGAACCATTGTAACAAGCAACCACCAATGCCAGTCTGGGAAGCATCAGTCCTCAGAAGACATGGAATAGTGGTATTAGGTAACACCAAAATAGGTGGCTTGGAAAATACAGTTTTAATTTTGTTCAAAGCTCCACTGCAATTATCGGACCAAACAATTTTATTAGGCGCACCCTATCTAGCCAAAGATGACAGGACAGAAGAAATAGCTGAAAAGTTCGGAATGGACTTGTGATAAAAGTTAATGATTCCTACCATGCTCCTAACTTGTTTCTTTGTCCGAGGGATATCTAATTCTAATATGCGTTTGACAGTCTGCTCATCAGGGTATAACATGTGGTTACCAACACGGTGACCAAGAAATGAAATTTCTCGACAACCAATCTGAACCTTTGAAGATCTAACTGTCGAATTATGCTTTCTAAGTAACATTAATAAGGATTTTAATCCTGTGATATGTTCTTGCCAAGAACTATGGAATTAAACAGATGTCGTCTATGTATGTGATGACATCAGACCTATCACCTAAGAGTCTCCGCATCATGCGCACAAAAGTCGCAGGAGCATTGACAAGGCCAAAACACATATATTTCCATTGGAATAAACCATATGGAGTCATAAATGCGGTTAGCGGTTTGGCTTTATCAGTTAAAGGGATCTGCCAATATCCCTTGGAAAGATCTAGTTTGCTAAAGTATGTAGCCTGGGATAATTGTGATAAGAGATCCTCCAAAACAGGCATAGGCTCAGCATCTGTGATAGTGACACTGTTAAGACGTCTAAAACCAATGCAGATGCAAAGAGATGTGTCCTTCTTTCTAACTAGAACCATAAGAAAAGCATAGGATGATTCAGAAGGAGAAATGATACCCATGCATAGCATATCGTTAAGTTCACTATCCACCTGAGATCTGTAGTGTAGAGGGATAGTGTATGGTCTAAGTTTGATAGGGTGGTGATCACTCAATGTAATATCATGAGAGATAACATCAGTGCGACTTGAAAGTTCAGTCAGCACATCAGAGAAAGATTCTAAAACAGCAAGAGCCTGTTCTCGATAACCAGGATCTAAACACCTGACACAGTTACATCTCTCCAAGATTCAGAAGATGTTAAAGGCAGCAGAGGAAAATAAAAAGAGATATCGCTAGCTGTAGAATCATCAGATTCCACAACAGCTGACCAAGTGTGTCGAACAGGTTCATCATAAATACTGTCCACGATAGGTTCCAACTCAGCAGGGCGCTCCAGATACAATTTTAACATATTAATGTGAAATGTTTTGATTTTACTCCTTATGTCAGTGGCATAATCTACATCAGTTTTCTTCTCAACCACTTTAAAAGGGCCCTGCCAGGAAATTAGCAGTTTATTTTGATTGGTCGGAAGAAGTAGCCATACTTGTTCTCCTGAATCACGAGGACATGTCTCAGTGACTTTGCCTAACAACTGCTTCAACAAGCCATTGAAACGTTCGCAAACGCCATTGCTTTCCGGATGGTATGGGCTAGTGAAAGAATACTTAATTGCTAACATGTTTTCAATATCTTTCATCATTTGAGACATAAATTGAGTACCACGTTCTGATAAGATTTCCTCAGGAAATCCTATGCGGCAAAAAATAACAAATAAGGCATCAGCGACAGCTGCTGAGGTGATAGTCTTCAATGGTATGGCCTCCGGTCAATGTGTACATAAGTCTATACACGTTAGGATATATCGATATCCTGTATCGGACATGACTGACATAGGACCAACTATGTCAACCGCAAGCTTAGTGAAAGGCCGTAATGGCACATCAGTAACTTGTAAGGGTGCAGCATGGTGCTTGCCCCTACGTGCTACCTTTGACAAGTTGTATATGACCTGCAGTATAGCTTACGTCTTTGTTAACACAGGGCCAATAAAAATTCGAGGTGACACGAAATAGAGTACGCTTAATACACTTATGACCAGCTAAAAGCGAGTCATGGGCAGTATTCAGTACAATAGGCCTAAAACTCTTTGGAATAACTACCTTTCTCCTGCTGACGTCAAAGAGCACGGGGCGTGGCTACAGTTCCCCGCACTGTTTGCAGAAAATTTGCACGAATGAAAAGTTTTTTTTATAAAGTACAGTTCGTCAAAATAGCTTAAAACACGTTGCCTTAAAAGTGCATATAAAAACATATCTAATGTTCTGTCATATTATAGTTAAATTGATGCAAATGCATTATGGATAAACGTGTTGCACATTGTCGTAGATTTTGATAGGAGAATTAAGACTGGGGTTGGTCCCTTCTGAATAGGTTGGAATGAGTGATAGTCACAGTGTGAGATAGAAATACAAAAATAGATTTCCACGAGTGAGGTGGTGGAATAGTGATAGAGGCTGTCTCTGAGAGCGGGAAATCTTTTCTCTCTCTCTCACCTATCTTCTACGACAGATCTAAAGTAGTCAGACAGTCTAACACATATACATTAAATATATATATATATATATATATATATATATATATATATATATATATATATATATATATCCAATCACGTGCACGCACGTTCAAGTGACGACAGGTAGACACTTAGACGTGGGAAAACTATAACAAATGAATATATTAATATTCTAGAACGAGCTGACCAACGCGCTGATTAATTTCAAGAGAAACTTTAATTATCATTTTAAAATTTCTTCACAACACATAGAAATTACATCAAAGCATATACAACTAGTCATAAAATCAATAGAAATGCTACAAAAAAATGATAGACCCCCAGTAAGATCCTTCCCCTCGATGGTTAGCCCACAGTCCTGTTAAAAAAGGAACAAAAGTGATAGCCCAAAAGGTCACAGATACATAGGGGTTGAGTCTAAGATGGGGGTTTTTTTCTCGTAAATGTATGAACAGAGTAGGATAATCTGATTTAGCCTAAGAAAAAAAACTCTAGCATTTGCAACAAATTTCTGCAGATTAAAAAAATTTAAGACAGCAAATGGGTGACAAAAATACAACGGTAAAATAACACTCAGACCTGCGTACACTCTTATTCATTCAGCCATGGCCATGTGCTCACAGTTATACTTACAGCTTTGCTCGCTGCCTCTGGGAACATAATGAATTCTAGGACCTTCACACAGACCCGTAAATGCAGTATCGACCAAGAAATCCCCAGTTCCAAAAGACGTACTGAACTCTCTGTCTCAGGGAACGATTCCTTGGGTGTTCTTATTTTTCGGATGTCTGTTAAGTCACATAAAATTTGTCCAGGAAGGTACTATATTCGGTCACTACAATACTGGTCAAAAACTCTGTCGGAATGTTACTGATATTTGCCTGCCACAGCGGGCTGAACTGTACTGAAGCGTTATTATGGAAGGATTAATTCTGGCGCGAAGGCCTCTTACTTCATTTAACTGTTAAATTTCAGGTAATGAAAGTGATTAGTTTCTTCACAAATAATGTTCACGTACTAGAACGCTGGCAAAGTTGGGTACCACAGTTTCACTATATATAAAAGAAAGAACACATATCAAATAATTTACATATATGTACTCAATATAACTTACATTTTACACGACAAGCCTACAGCTTGACTTATATTTAAAACTTCCCGTGAAATAAGTTATATTTTAAAAAATCATCAATCCTCATGAATTCAAGAACACGTGCGTATTCCGTCAACATCTCATGAGGCTTCTAGCATTTATAAGTTAGTTTAGAAAAATATGATCTCGTCTGATTATTTAGCAGTAAAATTAACTTCATTATAGCTACATTATGGTTTAATGATAGAAATTATAATTTATTCTGCTTTCCACTGAAACGCGTCACTAGAATATAATACAGACTATATAAATTTCGCACTCTGCGCAAAATCTAACTAGTGAAATATGAAATAAGCGACTTAACACTTTATCACTTCACAAAATACTAGATATAATATATTAATCTCACCACAGAACTACGGTAACACCACGACTAGGATAATTCACTAGATAGGTAGTTAGAAGCTCGTCAGAAATCTGACGAGAACTATGAAATTCGCTATACAAGCTTCATTCGCTAGCACGCGTGTTCCGTCTACTGAAGATGTTTGAGACTGAAATGAAATCAGATTTCAGCTCCTGGGTGGATATTTGAAAACAGGGGCAAACAATCCCACATTTTCTCAAACTCCGAAATCATCTCCCCTTTTTACGTGTAAAACACCTACGTCAGCTTAACGCGTGTCGTAACTGCCATACGTGACCGAGAGCGCGCGTGAGTTGCAACTCTCAGACAGTCCGTCTCCAGTGCGGAGCGATTTTTCACGCTAAGCCGGAGCTATTGTGACGAAACGCTCGCGGTTTACCGAAAAATGCAGACACTCCGTCTGCCTGCCATGTCCGGTGGAGTGAATTATCACACTACCGGCCCAGAACTCAGCCGAAGAAAACACTGTCCCCGGGGAAACTGCAGACAGCTGTCGGCTCTCCGGTCTGACGGAATGCATTTTAACACTTCTCGTCTGACTGACATCTATGTAATAGAATGCTAGTGCGATTCTCAGTTTTGAGAAAAGAAACAGGTAAAGTTTGCGAATTAGGAAGGAAATATATTTCGCAAACGAATGATGCGAAAAATACCGGAAAAAGGTAAAGACAGATAATAAATTAAAAGGATCCGGGTGAGAGAATAGGAAGAAGATCTAGGCCATTTAATGATCATAAGACCTACGTGACAGGACGTCCCCCCTTTAAGATATGGAAGCACTCCATGTCTACGTTATGGAATTAAATTTCCTATAACCGTAGCTTCGGGGTGTCTGTCTTCTTCCCTCTCATCTTCCCCCTCCATCTCTGTCCTATTCCTACTCAAGTCTACTCCCCAAAGTTTCCTTCCTCTGGAATGTCTCCCATGCGCGCTTGAAAGAGCGTCGCCGCTTCTGACATTTTTGAAAGATTTCGTGTGATTGCGGTGGAATATCCCTGCCACTATCATCATCTTCGTCAGCTTTGGCGATCGTCAGGAGATGGTCGGAGGTTGGCACTGGTCTTTCCAAGTATCTCTTTAACAGATTTAAATGGAAAACCTTCTCCTTTCCGTGAACAGAGATCTGGTAGTTAGCCTTAGAAATCTTTTTCAGGACGGTAAACGGCCCTTGCCATCCGATCTTCAGTTGGTTGTTCTTGGTAGGGAGTAACACCAAAATTTCCTCTCCTGCTTCCAGTTCTCTCTCTTTCGCGACTTTCCTGTATCGGTTAGCGTGCTTTGTGCGTGCTCGCTTAAAGTTGGTCGTTGCTAGGTCCCATCCTAGTTTCAACCTTTTCTTTAAACCCGACACATATTTACTGGCTGAGACAACTGTCTCATCAGCCTTCTGGTCAGTCAGCGACCAAAGTAAGGCTTCAAGTGGCCCCTTAATGGGTCTGCCGAATAGAAGCATAGCTGGAGGAAATCCTGTGGAAGTATGAGGAGATTCTCTGTAGCCAAATAACGCTGCAGGAATACAAAGATCCCAATCTTCAGGTTTCACTTGTGCCAGCTTACTTAGCATCATGGTGAGGTTTCCATTAGCACGTTCCACGAGCCCATTTCCGGCCGGAGCATAAGACTTTGTGTAGATGTGTTTGGTCCTCAAGATCTTAACGATCTCATCCATCAACAGGTTTCGGTATGGGGATCCGTTATCCGTCAACACTTGTTGAGGGAATCCCAACCGAGTGAAAATCTGCACGAGGGCTTCTGCGACATGCTTGGCATCTGCGCATGTTAGCGGGATAGCTTCTGCCCATAAAGTGCATGTATCGACTAAGGTCAGGATAAACCTGTTCCTTCTTTTAGTCCTTTCTAAGGGCCCTAAAATGTCGATCACAACCCGTTCGAATGGTGTTCCCACTATTGGCATTTCACCCAAAGAGACTGGGGGTGCCCGTTGCTTGGGTGGCACACGTTGGCACTGGGCACAGAATTTAACATATCTGATAACATCAGTATTTACTCCTGGCCACCAATAATGAGTGGTTATCCGTTGGTTTGTGGCGTTCTGTCCCATATGTCCGCTGAAGGAAGAGAGTGCCCCATTTCTAGGATTTGGCTTCTGTACTGTTTCGGTACTAAGAGCTGGTTGTAACCTTGGTCAGGCTTGCCCGTTCTGCGATACAGTACGCCATCCTTAGAAAAAATGTCCCCATGCTGTCTGGGTTCCTTAGCCATGGGCAGTTTCCTAAAGCAGGGTGCCAAAGTAGGGTCCTTGTATTGCGCTTCTTTAAGTTCCATGGGTAACAAATTAGGCGCAGGCTCCCGTTCCTTTTTGGTTTGCCCTCTTGTAGTTACTGCTGCCACAATCGGCTCTTCCGGTTTACCAATACACACGTATCTACCGCCAAGTATGACTGGGTAGATGGGGTCATCCATAACAGCCGCTTTGATCACGCCTCTGACAAAGTCAGAGTGGATCTCCACCAATGCGATGGGAAGCGCTGTAGGTGCATCACTCTTAAGAACTCCACAAAATTGGACGATGAGCAGATAAAGAGCTAATGTTTTGATAGAACGATGAGACTATATGATAAGACTATATGATGAGACTATATGGTGTCCTTTTGACTGACCTAAAATAGCCGGGGAGTAGAGATTCTAAGATTGAACCTTCAGAGGGATGACATCTAATGATGAGGTCATAAGTCTATTTTTATGAAGTTATGCTAACTAAAACTCAAGCATGATGATGTCTTGATATGTTCCGTATGTTAAGGTTATAAAAATTCAAGTACGATTAAGTCAAGATAAACACACTATGCCGAGGTCATGATAACTCAAGTACAATGAAGTTATGATAAGTCCAATATGATGAGGTCATAATAAGTCAAGCATGATGGCCTCACAATAAGTCTAGTAAGGTGAGATCATGTCAAGTCCAGTGTGATTATATGGTAATGAGTCTAATATGACGGGGTCATGGAAGATAAGTCTAGTATGATCATGGTCATGAGAAGATAGGTATAATGAGATTATGAGAAGATAAGTCAGTATGATGACGTTATAAGAGGATGCGTCTAATGTTAAGACATCACGAGAAGATAAGTCTAGTATGATGACGTTATAAGAAGATACGTCTGGTGTGATGACGTCAAAAGAAAATACGTCGTGATTAGGTTATAAGACAAATCTAGTGCGATGAGGTTATATGAAGATAAATCTAGAGCGATGGGGCTATAAGAAAATATGTTTAGTATGTCAGGTCATGAGAAGATAAGTCTAGTGTGATGAAGTCATAAGAAGATACGTCCAGTGTAATGAGGTCACAAGAAGAAACGTAGAGTGTGATGAGGTCATAAGAAAAATCTGGTGCGATGTGGTCATCAGAAGTTAAATCTAATGTGATAGGGTCATGAGAAGATATGTCTAGTATGTTAGGTCATAGTGTATCTAGTGTGACGAGGTCATGAGAAGAAACATACAGTGTGATGAGGTCATAAGACTATAAGTCTGATGTGATGAGGTCATGAGATGATACAACTAGCATGATTAACTCATAAGGAAGAAATAATTATATGCCTACAGTATTGAGAATTGGGCATGCATGCCCGACTAATATTCTTCCGTTCGTTTTAAGTTATTCTGTGTCATAGCACTCGAACTAGCTGTTAAACCATAAACAATTAATGTATATAGGCTCATGTGCGCCACCAAATCTACGAGACATAAATCAGCATATTCTGATTTAAAAAACAAACAAACACACAAACTTTCTTGTACACTAAGAAGAGAAAATTCGACTGGCAGAGGGATTTTTTTTGCAGTCATAGAAAGAATTTATAAACTGGACACATAAAACACCACTGCAAGAGCTGGTGACTGTTTCGTGTGGGTTTTTTCACAAGGAACCATCAGCTCCGTAGAGAGCAGGAAGTGGATGATGATTTTATGGTGTACATATTTATTATACAAGCACTAATATATATATATGACGAGACTAAATGGTGTCTATATATACGTATTGACGTCTTCCTTTGTCCAAAAGCACTTTCATCAGACTCACTGGGGTTAAAATTAGAGCTCTGGAGGGGTAAAATTTCCGAGGAAGATGAAGTGGTGTATGGAAGCGGAGGTCGTCTGATGATTATGTCAGGAGACCCAATACTTAGCAGAGACATTTGTCTTCTTTCAGTTTGTGGTACAAGTTGCCAGTAGTTGACGCTAGACACCTACACCAGACGGTTCTTGAAGACGCTTGACAACCTAATCAGATACCCCAGTTTTGCTGCAAGGGACTTGCTGCTGCCACAATATTTTACCATTGTAGAGACGTACATTCCATGACACCTGCGGGAACCAAAAGCGATTGAATCAGTTGCCAATCGACCCGACACAGGAAGCTAAGTACCATAACAGCGCAACGAAAGATCATTTCCCAATTTTCCATATTTTCCACCACAGTTTAAATCATCCGATGATGATAAATATCATCGATTCTTTGTTATTGTTAAAGCACAATATGCTGTGGATTCGCAAACACACCACCACTAATGATAAACAAGGCTCGTCCTTCTAAAGGTACGACCAGCACATATAATGCTGACAATAAGAAATAATACCTTTAACAGGAATTTCCCTTTAATGATCGAATGCACACAATATCGCCACACACGGCTACAAATATATGAATTATATATATGGATCCATAAATACATGCCAGAGCAAACTTGATTCCAAAGATTTAACTAATAACCGCATTCACAATATGTCGGCCTAGTATTAGCAATGAACTGTTAACGCTCACACAGCGCCCTATTCTATACAATGAAACAATCTCCAAAATTGGACAACGTATACTCTGCGGTATGTAGAAAAATGCCACTAGTTAACATTCCAAACTAGAATTATGCACTACAATCCCAATACTCCGCAGGAAGGCAAAACTCAGAATATGAATCTTATGGCACATTCTTCTCATCCATAACGCTGGGCAGGGAAAACTCAGTACGTCCACTCCCAGACCTGACTAGATGATCACTGACTCTTTCGCGCCTCCTTTTTACCGCCTTCCGGATCGTCACATGACTGACCGGTTTAGTTACACCAGGGTTGCCAACTTCAGTGTTCCCAGTCTGATTTTCGTGCAAAAGATGCACTGCGAAATAGCGCTGTGACATCCCCCCCCCCCCCCCTTCCCCCTTAAGAAAGAAAACGTAGTTTTCTTCCACCGGAGGAGCTTCGCCCAAACCACCTTCGGAGTATGGACGAATATATGCCATCATAGCATCTCCTCATCTTACTAGAGAATGCAATATATTCCACCACCATTGTCGTTCATGCCTTCTCCACCTATCCACAAAACACAACATGAGTATCACATATGTTATCCCAGGTTCTGGCAGTCGTGAAAAATACCAACGACTGATCTCCCCTAGTAACTATTACCTAGGTATACAAAACATGATACTTAAAACTACTATACTCAATCCTTTCCAAAAATTCAGGTATAAAGTCAATCCAATTTTATAGTTACGAGGGGCGTTCATAAAGTAATGCACCACATCGTTTTTCTTAGCTGATAATGAAAATAGAAGCATGACATTTTGCACACTTCAAATATGGCATGTGCCAATTGTGTGCACCAAATTGCACTGCAACCGGCCAAATAATACGGCTGCCCTAAATCGTTGAAATGGAGCGTGTTAGCAACTTGCGTTATAAGCAGCGAATTGTGATAGAATTTCTCGTTGCAGAGAAGGAAACTGTTCTGAACATTCACAAGCGTCTATGTGATGTGTATGGAAGTTTTGCAGTCGACAGGAGTACAGTCAGTCGCTGGGTTCAGAGAATCAAAGAATCAGGAAATGGAGATACGGAGCTGCTTGATCGGCCGCGCTGTGGACGTCCTGCCACAGCCACCAACGCAGAAATGTTGAAATGTGCTGATGGCATTATTCTTACTGATAGGCGAATCACTACTCAACAATTGGCCTTACAGCTGTCAGTCAGCATTGGTAGTGCAAATGCAGTTATAAAAACTCTCGAATTTTCTAAGGTTTGCGCAAGATGGGTTCCTCGAAGTCTCATAAATGACCACCGATTGCAAAGGGAAGCAATTTCTTCTGAATTGTTAAAGCGTTTCAATACTGATGGAGATAACATTTTGGCTAAGATCGTTACAGGTGACGAAACCTGGCCACATCATTTTGAACCTGAGACAAAAAGACAGTCAATGGAGTGGCATCATCCGCAATCACCACGAAGAAAGAAATTCAAGACAATTCCTTCAGCTGGAAAGGTCATGATCACTGTCTTTTGGGACATTGAAGGTGTGATTCTTGTGGACGTTATGCCAAGAGGAGAAACAATCAATTCGCAAGCTTACATTAAGACATTGAAAAAACTCAATCAACGTTTTCGCAGAGTTCGGCCGCACAAGAATCTAGCAGACCTGTTTCTCCTTCACGACAATGCGCGACCTCACACAAGTCTGGCAACACGGGAAGCAATCGCCAAATTGGGTTGCACTGTACTACCCCATCCACCCTATATTCCCGATTTGGCACCCTCTGATTTTCATCTATTTGGTCCTCTTAAAGATGCACTCCGTGGGACAAGGTTTGAAGATGATGAAGGAGTGATTCATGCAGTGAAGAAATGGCTACATGATCAAGACAAAATCTGGTACGGGCTAGGAATACATGCACTTGTTTCGCGCTGGCATAAAGCCGTGCAAGTTGATGGGGATTATTTTGAATAATACCGATGTTTACATGACATATCCATGTATATTGTATATAAATGTCATGCATTTTGAATAAACAGCTCCTGAGAAAAACGATGTGGTGCATTACTTTCTGAACGCCCCTCGTACTTGCCTTTATGCCCTCATAATACATAAAATCAAAATTACACCAGGCATAGTAACATTCTTATAAGCCCTTATCTTAGCACCCCCAGTAATAAATACTCTCATAGAATAACACTCATATATAACATGGTTTAGATATACATCGCATTCATTCTATAGCAAATTGCCTTTATGGCACCATGATACATAGATTGCAATGTACGACATAGTATATCATCAACATGATGCTTTAAAGTTTCGAAAACATCTCTAATACTATCACGTGTGAATCAGTCCTATTGGACTCCTCAATACATTATAAAGTAGAACAGAACAACTTATAATCATCAGAATAGTACTAGCTGCGTGGGTCAAACTCCACTGTTCGGTTCGCTTTAACCGAAAGACACTAATAGCACGCGAAACCAATACCTATCCCTAGCTTATTGCTGGACTATCAGCAGGTGGTTATGAAGCTACGACATGTGCTTCCACCTGACTGCATCACGCGCACCCCACCTATTCGCGAACGTCACACGTGCAACTTTGGTATTGTCCCGCAATGACAATACCTCCACGAACTTCACAGGCGCGACTTCATTAAACACTGGTCTGAGTGTGGGCTAACTAGCACTCAGGGGAACATTCCGAACCCAAACCGTGCGATCACTAGCTATCGGGCCCTCGGATATACCTCTACTGTTCCTGCTCATGTGCCTTTGCACTTGTCGCGCACACCGTCTCAGCTGTACTTTCTTGTCAGGTGGTGTTACGCTGACCACCTGATCATCCGCCTAGGGACTTTGGTGTTGCGGAGCCTCTGCTCCAACCACACCCATGGCATTATGCACTCCCCGTACATTGCCGACGATTAAATCGGCTATTGGATCCTCGAGGACGAACGCGTTCACTGTGCCCGACAGGAACGGGGTGTACACATTAATACACGCCTGGGGGTAAGATTCAACTTTGGCCCCAAATGTAGTACACTTTACAGTTTTGCCTGTAAGGCAGGACTCGCCGATACACGACCGACGCACCCCGATTGTGGTACACCAGTGTCCCTCAACACTGAGACTGGTTTCTTTTCCACTATGCCCTTTGTAGAGAGCTACCTTGCCAGTCTCATGGGCCGCCCAAAGACATGGTGCCGCATGCCCGCAGTGTAGCACTATCTTCTCGTTCGCATGGAACAGAGGATGACACCCCACACAGTCCTCGCTGTTGATTGTGTCCAACACAAACACGGAATTCGCGTGTTCGATTGGGGTAGGACACCTGTCAGCGCAATGATTATTGCCACCACAATTGGTACACAGGCGCTCCCTCTTCGACTCATCGCGTGGACTCTTGCTAGGGCTTTTAGATGACGAAGACCGAGCATCGGAGTCGGAAGATCGACTCTCTGAGGAACCACTCCTCTGCTTGGACTGTTTGGTTTTATACCAAAACCGATCTTCGTCCTCAGACTACTCGAAGCGTACCTGCTTTCGCGTTTGGCGCTCTCCTCCGTCATTATCACTTTTAAATTGTCGGTTCTGCCAGTTCGAGCGACCATTCCTATGGGATCGGAAGTTCCCATAATTTCCTCTCCTTGGCTGGTAGGGACTGGAGGACCTATCGTGCTTATGCTCTTGGCACCTGTCTGCACCGCCAGACTGATTTTGTCATGGTTGGCGCTGGACCTTGCCGACACCAGCGACTAAGTCGTCTGACAGACCCGACTTCTGGATGGGTTTACTCGGATGGGCAAAGACATATTGTTGCCCCAGCGGCGAAATGGACTCTATGTCCTTCGGTTGACGTTCCTGAAAAAACGCTACCAACTCAGTGGAACGTGAGGACAACACTTTGTCCCGTAGCACCACCTATTGAGTAGAAGCTTTATCTTTGAGATAAAGTCCTCGACGTCCTGATCTGCATCTGGCATCGCGTTTCTAAAACGCGTCCGGTACCCGTCCGCCGTCAGCCGGAACTTCTGGAGCAACATTTCCTTCACTTTGTCGTAATCGGCGCTTTCTTCTAGTGAGAGGCTATAAAAAGTCTCCATCGCGGGGCCCACTAGCAATGTGGATAACAGAGATGGCCACTGATCTCTGTCAGCCTTCCAGGCCACGCATTCGGCCACGAAACTTTCAAAGCAAAAATCTAAACTGTCGATTTTATCATTGAAATTTGGCAGACGCAGCCTAAAGGGACGATGAGACCCCCCAGGAGTCGAGTTCTGATCAATCGCACCCACTTCCAGTCTCTTTAATTGTATTTCCTTATCAATCCTCATTCTCTCCTTCTCTAATTCTAACTCTCTCTCTTCTCTCATCTTCTTTTCTTCAAATTCTCTATCTTCTCTCATCTTCTTTTCTTGCAATTCTCGCTCCATCTTCTTTTCTTCAAATTCTCTATCTTCTCTCATCTTCTTTTCTTGCACTTCTCGCTCCATCTCTTTTCTTCAAATTCTCAATCTTCTCTCATCTTCTTTTCTTCAAATTCTCTATCTTCTCTAATCTTCTTTTCTTGCAACTCGAATTCTCTTCTTTTGAGCACTAGCTCTTCAGCTCGCGCATCTCTTAAGGCAATCTGGTTCTCTTTTGATTGGAATTCTGCCTTGGCATAATCCAATAATTCTTTTCCTGTGAACCCAGCTTCCTTGCCTATTCGCATGAAACTATCAATGTCCATGATGTACACTCGTACTACTCAATAGTAATTCACTGTGCACCTGCTCACTCGTATGTACTGTAAACACTTCACTTATATCCATAGATAACTCTCTGCTTACAAAGTATACAGTAAAGATAGTAAATATTACTATCACTTCTCAAATTTCCAGATATATATATGCATGTAAGTAAATACCACTGTATACTCATAATCAACTTTACCTTTTATTGTATAACTATAGCCTTACTTTGCTCCCTGGCTACAGTCTCCTTACTCTGTAGATTCGGTCTTCCGATCCCTTAGTCTCTGAGATACACTCGAAGACCCTTACAATAGTCGACAGTTGTATAACATCAGCTGATAATACTTCTTGGTGCTATAACACCACTGTACCAAATTGACAACAAATCAGCTTTTACACCATAGTCTGTTACTGGCACCCACACTGGTGCTGTACTCAGACAATAATTCAATTCTTAATACTCTATCTTATATAAGTGTTTACACTGGCAAAACGAATACTACACAGATGAATAGACACACCAAACACTACGAAAAATCTCAGTCACGAGGAACAAGATGATAGACAAAGTTCAGCAGAGGTAGACTGGTATATACAATGCGCGACTGTACACGAACGAAAACAAGGGATACCTGTTAAGGTATTTACAAGATAGCAAGACGGAACGGGAGAACACACCACTTAAACACAACAAAAGAATTACTGAATGTGCCAGACAATGTAAATATAAACAACACTGGTACACCTAACACCAACAGGGCTTGGAATGTAAAGTAGGGCAGTTGCAGAAAAACCGTCTGTCTTACTCCACCACTAAACATACACAGCCACACCCTAGAAAGAAGTCAGTCTAATTCAATCTTTCCTTCAAGTAGGAACAGAACGAATTAAACTCGCCACCCGTCCGCCCTTAAACTCACAAATATAATATTAAACACAGTAGACTAAACAACAACTATGCTTAACAATGAAGTACTGAGGGCTATCTCCTTCACTACCACTCATAAGAAGCAAAATAAACTAAATAAGCTAAAAGCAATATTAACACTATGACATATAAAAATATATATATAACGTAAATACCCCAAGAAATAGGAACTTATAGTGACAGATCCCACCTAACTAACTAACCCCCTATACAAATGCAGACTAAGTTTCTATAAAGAAAGCAAGGAAAGAGAACAAAACAAAAGAAAAGAAAACAGCAACCCACCAATAAGCAGACCTCCAGAAACAGACGTAGACCAGAATAAAGCTACTATCCCACTACTCTAGAGAACCAGACTGAACGATAAGTAGTATCAGGTGGATAGACAGAAAAGAAAATTTTAAATGACAAAAACAGAATTTAAAGGAAAACAAAGAACCATAAATATAACAAATGTACAAAGATCTACAAACAAAATACTTAACTGAAGCTTCAGCGATGCTTGTCCAAGAAGCTCCTCAGCACCGATGATGCAAGATGCAGACAAAACAAACGGATCACCACACTTGACATAAAGTTCCAGAAAATATTCTCCACTGTGATATCCCAAATATCCCGGCAGAATATCCAGAATACTGTTCAGAAAACCAGACTTCTTCGCAAATTTTGCCAGCAAATACAAATCTGTTCTTTGGCACTATGATCTGCCAGTGTCCCCACAAAGTTCACTTCACAGTTCTACCCTTGATAAATGCAACAGTCTACAGCACCATAAATTCCAAGGTCACGAAAGAGGCTTGGGTGTACACTCACTAGACAGTCGCATCAGCGAGGTAAGGTCACGTTAGAGGCGTTCATATTTACCCACTGGCCGGGCACATCCGTACAGTACGGTCACGTCAGAGGCGTTGGAAGGCACCCACTGGACGGGCCCCTCGGTGAAGTAAGGTCACGACAGAGGCGTTGGAAGGCACCCACTGGACAGGCCCCTCAGTGAAGTAAGGTCACGACAAACAAGATGTCCAACCAAGAGGAGTACCACATATCCTGAGATACCTCTACACCTATTGATCTCCTTACCATCTACCAATTCCTACCAACAACTTTCTTCCACCCTATACCGAACTTGACCAAACTATCTCCCACCTGGCACCCATTTGCCGCCTGGGACAATCTATACCAGATAGTACCGACACCTCAAACCCCGCTGCTCCACCTGGATCACAATCACTACGCCACAACCCTATCTTGCAATACCTCAAACTGACAAGCCAGCCACAAGCTGCAACTTAATTTTATCAGTTTGACACATAATCAACTAGTAATTGCCACTCTAGCACCAAAATTATCTTGCAACACGATGACAAACACACTGTCCAATATTCTCTGAACTTGAAAATACCCGTTTTACTCTAACGCTGTGTCCTGTTGCCTAACTCGGTCACTAGCGTTATCGAGGACACTCGACCGTAAACAACTCACTTCACAATCGCAAACCCTTAACAAACACACTGTGTGAACGCTGGAAAACCAAAATAACTCACTATCGTGGTTACGGTAACCTGCGAGTGTAAACACACTGCTACTATTACCTTCTATTTGTGTGCATATCTTCTAGCCTTATAAGGAAAATCTCGGCCCCATGGCCTTTATATAATACATCAGAGCCACCCAGCTGTCAAAGCACAATATGCTGGTGATTTGCAAACACACCACCACTAATGATAAACAAGGCTCGTCCTTCTAAAGGTACGACCACCACATATAATGCTGACAATTAGAAATAACACCTTCAACATGAATTTCCCTTTAATGATCAAATGCACACAATATCGCCACACACGGCTACAAATATATGAATTTATATATATGGATACTTAAATACATGCCAGAGCAAACTTGCCTCCAAAGATTTAACTAATAACCGCATACACAATATGGCGGCCTAGTATTAGCAATGAACTGATTACCGCTCACACAGCGGCCCTTATCTATACAATGAAACAACCTCCAAAATTGGACAACGTATACTCTGCGGTATGTAGAAAAATGCCACTAGTTAACATTCCAAACTAGAAAATTTTATTAAACAACTGTATTTATTTTACATTGTTAAACTATAAGTCATTATTAAACCTGTTTATCTGTAACAGTAAAGCTATAGTAGATTTAATCACTATTGAATGATGTGTATGTCTGCACCCGTATGACTCCTGTTTTTCAAAATACATAACGAGATAGAGATATTAGATTAAGATTTTGTTGAATCACCTTCAGTACGGGGCTCAGAAATACAAGCGAAAATATAATACCCCACAGAAGGGACGGGAGAATAATGCGTTCATGACAGCTTAGATGATCTCAATTGTTATGCTTACTTTTCTTTAAAATCCTGTAAGGTTCCCTTAAATATAAGCATCATTCTTCTATTTTTATCTTGAGCAAAGGTTGATACCTTTGAAGACCGTCTGTCACATAATTAATCCAAGAGTAGTCCGTTACATTTGTTGTGAGTACTGATTACGCGCAATTTCCGTGGTCAGCCCAATTTTTTTTCTCTGCTATCAAGCAGATATTAGCTATTTTCTTATCAATTGTACAATCCCTTCAGTGATAATTGATCATGTGTGCTTTGCTCTTCTTGGCTTTGCCAAGATTAAGACGCAGGTAGAACAAAGATGGGGACGGTCAATATTCGTAAAGTGAACGCGTGTCACGTTTACCTAGGAGTGCCCCGAGATAAATTATCGACCTGTCGGCATGCACTCGGCGGAAACGAATGACATAATCATTTCCTGTACACCTTGTTACAAAGACATTACTTTAGGTGAAAGTAATTTCTTATTTGTAAACATTGCCGAGAGAGTGATCGGATGTTTTCATTCCATATTTGGAATTTGGCATTTTTGTATTAATGCTCAGAAATTTCCTAGTGGAAATATTTTGAATTTCCCCATCCTAAACACGCATGTTTGAAACTCGAGATGTAAACATAACTAAATTTCTGATTGGGGCCTGGTCTAATAGTAAGCAACACGTGCCTGGAACGAGAGGGGCAATATAACCTGAAACTTTAGTCGGTTAAAAACACTGTGAAAATTCACTTGCGCCAAGAAGACAACCAGACCTTGCCAGAGTTAAGAATAGCAGCACATTTCATTTATCGGACCGGACTTGGGAGCCGCGCTGGTGTAATGGCTTCGGCGTTGTACTGGCGACCAGGTGTTCATGGTTCAAACCCGGGCGTCGGCGTTTGAAGAAATGTTTACGGCCGGAAATTTGACTGAATAGCCTGAACGGCTCCTGCGATAAACCCTCTGTGGATGGGAAGGAGCGAAGCTCCTGACCGGGTTGGAAGGAAAGTCCTCAGGTTCCCCAGCCTCGCAATGACATTGTCATTGGGCCGAAGGGCTGAAAGCCCAAGTGCCGCTGGATAAGAAAAAAAAAAAAAAAAGAAAAATCGGACCGGACTTTAATTGAGCATCTTGAGGAATTATCTCCAAGGAAAACTCTTCCATTATTAGCAAGGAAAACCAGAATTTGTGGAATCTGAAACATCGAGTCAAAGTGGGAACTTATTGCTAAAGTAACAACACCTCAGACCATGTGTAGGAGGCATCGTTAAGCTGCCTTAAACTTTTTCTCTGAGCCAGAAGTCTGTGAGCCTAAAGATTGGCGTAAGTTGTACATTTTGAATTCTATATTTTTCATCATTAACATGTGAACTAGTTCGTATGTATTGAAATGTAAATATTAATATGTGAAAATTGCTTTTGGATGTCCAAGTCATTTGACGCTGACAATATCAGCATATAGAATGATGATTTCATGAACCACCACTGCCAGGGCTGGTGACTGCTTTATTGCGAGTTTCTTACAAAGAACCAAAGGCAGAGGTAGTCCCAAGTTCCACATGGACCAGGAAGGAAATGATGAAAGAAATGATGTACATACTTGCTAAATTATTAACCTTTTCAATCAGTGTAAATGTAAAACATATTCACTCTAAATGTAATGAAAGTTTCAACTTGTTCAACCAGTGTAAATGTAAAACATATTCACTCTAAATGTAATGAAAGTTTCAACCTTTTCAACCAGTGTAAATGTAAAACATATTCACTCTAAATGTATTGAAAGTTTCAACCTTATCAACCGATGTAAATGTAAACATATTCAAACTATATTTTTAACATTTTCAACTAAAGTTAAATTTAAAACTATTCATTTTAAATGTAAAGATAGTTTTTCGCCCACTGGGATTAAGATTAATTCTCAGAGAGAGTAAAAGTTATGAGATAGATGGGATGGTGGAATGGAAAGAGGAGCACATAACAACTTTGCCAAGAATAGTCTTGTGCGAAGGTAGACACCTTTGAAGACCCACATTAGTTACTCGTGAGTTTTGGCCACTGTTCGACCACTACTGCAGAGCTAAGTGGAGGCAATCTGTGACACCCTCTTTTTGATACTCTAAGTATGGCCATTGTTGAACCACTACTGCGGAGCAGGGGAGGCAATACCATCACACAGATAAAGGCTACGTTACAGATTGTAGTTGTTACTTAAGATTAACAAACGTTGACGTAACTGTTTTGTTTTGTGGGGAGGGGGTGAGGAGGGTATATTTTGGCCGGAGGCCAGATTATACCCTAAGTATAAAGTAACTTACACCAGATTATACACTGCTATAGTCTGGTCAGGGGGTTAATGTGGGAATTCAATCAATCAATACCCTTTAGCTCCCCGAGGAGCATAGGCCTTCAACAAACACATGTTAAGTCTTCCTGTCCTGTGCCATCCGTTCAAGTTCTTTCCATGTCTTCCATCAATATCTTCATTAATGCGGGAATTAATGGCAGAATATTTTATGAACACTTGGTAGACAACTGTGTTGAACAGGTTTAATTATCATCACTTCTTGTTTGTAAATATAGAATTGAACTATGCGTATTTCAAAACCTTATTAGCGTTAGTTTTATTTGCATTTAGATCAGATCATATGTATCAGACTTTGTTTCTTAAATTATTCCCTGTATTAACTAACTCATTCAATATTTTTCATTACCTGTTAATTCCCTGTGGAGCATAGGCCTTCAACAAGTCTACACCAACCCTTCTTACCCTGTGCCATCCGTTCAGGATATGACCACTTCGTCATTATATTTTTTCACGTCTATCTTCAAGTTACTTCTCTTTCTGTTTCCCTCTACATCTTTTAACTTGTAGACTGCAGTAGTTGTCTGGTACTTTCCCTGAGTTCAATACTTTACATGCCTTGATGACATCGTCCATGAGGAGTATGAAAAGAAAAGCTGACAGTATGTCACCTTGTCTTACACCAGTGGTGGTCCTGAACTCCTGTGACTTATGGTTTGTTGTTTGTTGTTATGGTTTGCAAGACTTGTAGAAGCTCTTTATATCATGAATCAGAGGTGCTGGAATGTTCTTCCTTGCCAAACAGTCCCAAAGTTTGCTCCAGGGGACCCTGTCAAACGACTTTTCCAGATCTATGAAACAAAGATGGATCTAACTCCTATACTCAGGGGCCTTTTCACTCAGCTGTCTGAGTGTGAAGATTACGTCTTGAGTACTTCGGTTTGCTCGGAATCCACACTGGACCTAATCCAATTGTGGCTCAGCTAGGCATCTGAATCTCTGCTCTAGGATTCGATAGTTTATTTGACCAGGGACACTGAGAAGGAACATGCCTCTATGGTTTCCACATTGTCGATTGTCACTCTTTTTGAAAATCGGTGTTATGATAGCAATCTGGCAATCCTTTGGTATGGTCTTGTTGCACCACGCTGCCTGTAGGACACTTAAGAGGTCGCCTGCTGCTCCCATGTACTTAACCATTTCGGGTGCTATACCATCATGCCCTGCTGCTTTGCCCATCTTGATATTCTCCAGTGCTGCCTTCAGTTCTTCCATCTTTATGTCATCTTCACCACCATTGGTTTTATTTTCTGTGCTAGTGTATCATGTCATACCATTTGAATCCTTGTATCTGGTGCTAGCTCCCATAAACGGACGTCTGCAACTTCTTTATTGTCGCTGTTTGTGTTTTGTTCTCCATCTTTCAGAGGCATGCAATAGGATTGCCTTGACATATTAGGGGAAGGCTCTTATTTTGTGTATGTCAGACTATCATTGTTTAATACTTTGTTATTCCACTCATACTCAGTTTTAACTGGATCGACTGAAACGTGACGCTACTAGTTTTCTAACTCGGAACCTGGTAACTTTGCAGCTCTAACCATTCCCCAGTGAGACGCATCCACCCAGCTCTAAATAACTTCCTGACTCTGCTCTTTGAGTTACGTAAAGGAAAGGCAGCGAGGAAGGAATCTGGTCACCCCACCTCATAAAGTTCGGCCTAGTATATTTGTCTCAACACATCACTCCTCTACGGCAATATCTTCTATTGAACTATTTTTACCTTTACCTTTTACTCAGTTTTATCGTTTTATAATGTATTTTTATTTAACCTTCTTGATTTAAACTCAATCAGTTTTTAACTGTTCCCTTTTAAATCTTTGTTCTAACCTCTGCTGTCTTCGCTCTTTGAACTAAAACAACAACGCTCATGATTCATTTTCCAGCTTTACTTTTTTTAAGTTTGATCCAACGTTATGTGTAGTGTTTTAACAGAAAAGAAACTGCGTTATGTACGCGGACGAGCTCCCAAGAAATTGTGTTTTTAGTTATGCCGGACAAGCATCAATCATTTTCGGTCTTTCTCCCTCGCGTACCACGAACATTTCAGAGGCCGTCAATCGAGGCGCGTGAGAGGGGTTAAAGTTGTCGAGCAAGGGATATGTCATGTTTTCACTTGCCATTAACTAATTACAAAGCCATACGTAGCTCTTTTCCACGCGTAGCTTCCTGAAAATATTGACAGCCGCAAACGAGCCTTGACAAAGGTTTGTGTAAATTGCCTGTTTGAGGCTGGCGAAACACATGCAGGAAATCGAGCTGACGAACAGTGGCGTGAACATTTGCGTCCCGGGAGATGAAGTGTTTTCAACCAGCTAGTGATGAAAGGTAAAAGAAACATAGGCATTGTAGAATTATTGGACTGATGACTTTTGGATATCTTTTGGGGGAACAGAATATACGACCTGAGGGTGAGAGAAAATGGAACGCGTTGAGGCAGAATATCCTTTGTTGAAAGTTCTTATAGTGAAGAAATGCTAGCTTGTGTTTTCTGTTGTTGCTTCATAAACACGTGTGTCAGCGAAGCAGCCTGAAAGAAAGTTCTTTTTGTTTGCATTGCTTGAAGACCAACTAGATCTATGCGTTATTCTGAACGCATACTTTTCTCTCGTCAAGCGGACGAATGTATATGTTTGTTTTAGCTTGTAACAGCAGCGTTGATCTCTAGACGACATTAGAAATATGCAGCTTTTCTTGCATTTTGTGAGATTCTTCTCCGTATTTTTATTCTTGAAAGACAGCAAACACTACACAAACTACGAATATATTTGCTACGATGTTTTTGACAATGACTTGATTAACTTAATTGTCTGGTTGAGCTATTATATTATGCAAGATTGGCTAGAACGCTTGTATCTCGAAAAAAAGTTACTGGGTTCGAAACTTAGTAGCGTCATGCTCCAGTCTAGAAGGTGAAGGTAACGAAGTCTATGCAGGTTTATATGGGTATCTGACAACTCTTGTGTTAGGCAAGGCAAAGGCAGCGAGAAAATGAATCGGTCACACCACCTCATTAATTTGAGACCTATTATAGTGAAGCTTTTGACATGTCACTCGCTTACGACAAGATCTTATATACGATTACAATTACTTTATTCTTATATGAGACTACCATTACTTTTTTTTTTTAACTTCAGCTTAGGGGACTCTTCCTCTGTTAATAAAAATTGTAAATACGTGTTGCTTATTATGGGGTCACAGAGTGTGCCACTGTTCAGCCTTATTCACGTGCGGTTAATACTGAAAATATATTGTTCTTCAAGTGCCATGCCACCTGGCTAGTTGATTGTATCTCTTCATACAATCCTGTCTCCATCTCTGTTTATCAATTCCATATTTGTTTAATTCTGTCTACGTCTCGATGTC
Organism: Oreohelix idahoensis; assembly: GCA_024509875.1. Classification (NCBI taxonomy): domain Eukaryota; kingdom Metazoa; phylum Mollusca; class Gastropoda; order Stylommatophora; family Oreohelicidae; genus Oreohelix; species Oreohelix idahoensis. The sequence goes on from JAMPIV010014145.1 coordinate 126,433, forward strand.
AAACGGCCCAGTATTTTCTCTTTTTTTCGCCCTTCATCTTTTGTGTTGTCACAATATACTCCAGTCATCCCCTTCTCAAAACATGCCACAAGAAAGTGGATTGATTTAAGAACTTTTTTTTTTTTGTTTTACAAAATTTCAGGAATTTTCTTCATTATTTATTAAGCAGATAACACCAGAAATGGTTAAGTTCATGGGAGCATCAGGCGACCTATTACTCTTAAGGGTCCTACAGGCAGCGTGGTACAACAAGACCATACCAAAGGATTGGGAGATTGCCATCATAACACCAATTTTCAAAAAAGGGTGACAATCGACAATGTGGAAACCATAGAGGCATATCCCTTCTCAGTGTCCCTGGTAAAATCTACTCTAGAATCCTAGAGCAGAGACTCCGACGCCTAGCTGAGCCACAAATGGATGAGGTCCAGTGCGGATTCCGAGCAAACCGAAGTACTAAAGACCTAATCTTCACACTCAGACAGCTGAGTGAAAAGGCCCTTGAGTATAAGAGTGAGATCCATCTTTGTTTCATAGATCTGGAAAAGGCGTTTGATAGGGTCCCCTGGAGCAAACTTTGGGACTGTTTGGCAAGGAAGAACATTCCAGCACCTCTGATTCATGCTATACAGAGCTTCTACAAGTCTTGCAGAAATTATGTGAGGACAGCAAACCATAAGTCAGAAGAGTTCAGGACCACCACTGGTGTAAGACAAGGTGATATCCTGTCACCTTACCTTTTCATACTCCTCATGGACGATGTCATTAAGGCATGTAAGGAGAGAACAAAAAAGTATTCAGTGGGGTACTGGAAGATGAGACAGGTCTGTATTTCGGAGCTGGCATTTGCTGATGATGTTGCCTTGATTGCTAAATCAGAGGCACATCTCCAATCCAACCTGCAAGTCTGGAAGGAAGAGCTGGAGAAGAGAGGGATGGTCATAAGCAGCTCTAAAACAAAATCCATGGTGATATCACGAGAAGAAAGAAGACATCAGATTAAGCTGGGAGAATAGGTCCTGGAGCAGGTCGACCACTTTAAATAACTCGAAGCTATTATAGACCGAAAGGGACTCATCAAAGAAGAGTTGGCCACACGAAAAGCAGCAGCTGGGAGACTTTTTCAGGCCATAATTCGAGGATTCCTCAGCAAGAGAGAGGTTGGTAAGAAAACGAAGATGGCTGTATACCGCTCCACCAATGTCCCAGTCGTGACATATGGATGCGAGTCATGGGCAATGACTACAACCCACAAAAGCAAGATCCAAACCTCAGAAATGAGGTATCTGAGGAAGGTGGTTGAAGTAACAAGAAGAGACATGGTACGCAACCAGACGATACGTCAAGGCCTTAAATCCCACCCCCTGCAGACCCAAGTAGAACAGTCCCCACTAAGATGGTTTGGCCATGTCTGCAGAATGAGAGAAGATCGGCTACCACGACAAGCATGGGAAACAAAGAGCCAAGGATCCAGACCCCCAGGACGACCCAGAGTCCGCTGGGAGGACAACATTAGACAATCTTTGAAGGACCGAGGACTAGAATGGAACCAGGCAAGGAGGAAGACAGCCGATAGGATAGTCTGGCGCTCTCTCATCCAAACCTCTACACCTCACGGTAGAAGGGGAACGACTAAGTAAGTAAGTAAGTAAAGTATTTATTAAGCAGACCCAAGTAGAACAGTTCCAACTAAGATGGTTTGGCCATGTCTGCAGAATGGGAGAAGATCGGCTACCACGACAAGCATGGGAAACAAAGAGCCAGGGATCCAGACCCCCAGGACGACCCAGAGTCCGCTGGGAGGACAACATTAGACAATCTTTGAAGGACCGAGGACTAGAATGGAACCAAGCCAGGAGGAAGACAGCCGATAGGATAGTCTGGCGCTCTCTCTCTCCCAAACCTCTACACCTCACGGTATAAGGGGAACGACTAAGTAAGTAAGTATATTAAGCAGAGTTCATCTCCTTGCATCTCCATCTTACTATTTATATATTTAGCGAGAGAAGCATCACTGCTCATCATAGATTAAGTATCTATGCTTTCATAACGGATGAGAGTTTTAAAAGGTATCAACCTTCGCTCAAGATTACTCTTGGCAGAGATGTAAAGAGAAGAATTATGCTTCTATTGAAGGCAGACTAACAGGAATACTACAGAATGGCAAGTGTGAACGGTGGTTTGGTTTTAGACAAGTAAGTGAGTGTAGATAAATGGTTTGGAAAAAATGAATGGAATTGTTAAAAGACTGTTCGTCTTTGTTGAAGGGAGGTGATATGTGTGGAGCAGTGCTTTAAGCAAAGGGAGGAAACTCCGTGGTTTCCACTTGAAAGATGTAGTAGTTATCTTTAGAGTTAAGCATATTAAGTAAGTACAAAATTGTGGTGGGATAAATTTGCATGTAAAGTTTTGTAATAAGAATTGAAGAGAAATGTATAGTTTTGAATCAAATCATCAAAGGGAGATAACTTGGAATTTACGTCCCTTGTAAGTTTTGGTGGGTGAGCCAAGAGAAAAATACGCACGAGAAAGTTGTGGTAGGATGAACACATTTTTAGGAGTGAACGAAAAATGTTAGAACGCGGATTGGAGAGTCAGATTAGAAACGCGCTGAGCGTAAGTTAGCAAAGTGTGTGGTAGATGAGATGGTAGTTTGGAAGTTCATTAGTGAGTGAAGTTTTTGATATTCATGTCTCTGGAAAACAAGCCATTTGATGTGGTTGGCTACTGTGGTTACAGACACGCCATAGCAAGAGTTATGCTAACAAGTTTGTCAAGGTTTTGTGTTTTTCAAGACAGCAGGTATGATTGCAGTTTTTATATTGAAGATAGACTTTTTAGATAAAACAGAGACAGACGTAGTGATCAGATAAACTGGTAGAAAATCAACATCCCTGGCAGTGGTAGGCCAGTCTTCTAGCAAGATACACCAGAAAGTCACTAAGTGAAAAGTTATAAGGATAAACTAACTTTCTTTAGAAGATCACTGCAGATCAGTGACATATATGTACAAGAATATGATTTTCGGATGTTCGGTTAATTGAGAGAAGGTACGAATGGGAATTATATCAAATTGAAATGTGTAAAATCTATGAGATAAATTCGCAGAAGAGAGAAGCGGATTCTACTTTATGTAAATAAAACTTTGAAGTTCGTTTTACTGCTGTTGGAGTACAGTGTGTCAACAGAGTTAGAAACCATCAACCATCTGTACGTCTTGTCTAACAGTGCACTTCATCACTTGTTTACAGCAGAGTGTTTACATTGTCTGCTCACACATGCTGACCACTGATTAGGGCAGTGATCTGAACCTATGACATCAACACTATACGAACACTATTAAAAAAGTAAAAAATGCAAATCTTAACCCACGCAATCACGGCCACACAAGCATAACAACTGAGATCATCTAAGCTGTCATGAACTTATTATACTACCGTCCCTTTTGTGAGGAGATACATTGAGACATATTTTCTGAGCCCCCTGCTAAAGGTTATTCAACAACTATTCATTTACTTGCTCTGTGTATTTTAAAAAAAAACTAGTCATACGAGTGAAAATTCACTCAATAATGATTAATTCAACTATACATTTATATTTACATATAACAAGTTTAGTAATCAATTATTCGTTAATAAGAGGGAAATAAATAAAGGTATTTTAACAAGGAAATAATCAATTAATTTTGATCACTATTATGACGATATAAAATTTTCGTGAAGAAGAGAATAAAATTTGAACTGTCCATTGGTTGAGCTTGCATATTACTTAGCTGACTGTGTGGGGGCAGTTGGCGTCTGCTTCAGTCGCTGTTGGTTCCCAGAGGTGCTTTGGACTGATCCTTCTCTTCTGTCATCAAATATGATGGGAGTAACACATCCATTGCAGCAAGGTCGGGGTAACTACTAAGGCTGCAAGCGTCCTCAAGACACGTCTAGTGTAGGTGTCTGGCAACTTGTACCACAAACTAAAAGTATTGGGTCTCCTGATATGAGCATCACGCGACCTCTGCTTCCATCCACGCCTTCATCTTCCACATACTTTTTACCCTCCCTGCGCATTAAGTTTATACCCAGTGAGTCGGTTAAAAGAGCTTTTGGACAGCGGATGACAACAAATGAAATACATGTACATGTGAAAATTACTAAAATGTTAATATAATAAATATTTGCACCATAGTATCGTCATCCACTCCCTGCTCCATCTGGAACCTGCGGCCGCTTTTGCTATTGGTTCCTTGTGAGGGAACCTGCACGATGCAGTCATTAGCTCTTGCAGTGGTGGTTCATGAGAAAGTCATTTTAAGTGATGATGTTGCCAGCGAGGCCTCTTATGCAGCTGTACATCCACAAACCATTTATATATGTCAAATGCACAATATAAAATGATAAAATGTACATAATACAACTTACCTCGATTATCGAGTGAACACAGACTTTATGCAGAGGACACGTCCGAATATTGACGGGCAACTGTTTTAAGATACCGTCTTTCATGCTAAGTAGGTTTCTAATTGGGTGCACTTAAAGTAGGGTCCTAGAACTTGGGGCGCAAGATATGAGTCTGGGTCACTCCTTTCTAATATCAGAATTCACTTTTCATCCTCAGGTCTCTTCTACATTGGGGTCATACTATTCCGGTTTTTGGCTGTCTATGATTTCTCCTTGACGAAACTGAAAGCCAGTGAAGTAGTCTCAAAATGCAATAGATTATTATCGAAATTTTCGCTCCCACGCACACATTTCTTCGTTGGGGGAAGATCCAATCAGAAGTAGTGTCTTTTAGTATTTCCATGCCCAAGACGTAGGCATCTGGTTTTGGAAGGGGTTTCCCTCACCCTCATGTAGATTATTACTACATGACACATAAGATATTCCTCTTACGTGTTATTTTCAAACTTATCTGCACATACTCCTTGACCATATAAGGTCTTGGCACTCCCGTTTTTACTTATCATGATTACCAAACTCACTACATCACAGATTTACCATTGATAGTCTCCTCCAAGATGTTATTTTCTCGTATTTGTTTATTATAACAAAGCCATCTGCTGGACGCGTTATATCAGTTTCAGTGCTAAAATGATTTCGTATTCGTGCTAGCGAATGCGAGTACATTTATAGAGGCCAGTAATAACAGTAATAACATTTCAGACTGAAACCACTTTGGTTACATTTATGGTGGTTTTCAGTCAACAGGATCTGACATCTACGACTATTCGCGTCGATAGCCTAAGTGGCGTAGTTTTCGTATCATTGGATATCATTTAAGATGTGCCTGAGTGGCGTATACGATTAAGAAATTGTTACCTCTACAGTGATATGTACTTGAAGCAAGAGGATAAAGTGAATCAAATTTTGTCCACCAGACCATAACATATCTAGAGGATCAGTCACTACAAGTTGAAAATAATACATATGACTTGCACGTGACAAGAGTGTAGAACACTTGACTTTGTTATAATTGACCTTATGTAGGCGTGGCTTGAATCTGGTGTACTTCAGAACTGTGACCTAAATATTATCTGCGTGGGTGGCGCATTTGAGAAACAACACACGCTTTATTTGGTAGAAGGCAACTTTACAACAGTAGCAATTGACGTCCTATTTCGTGCCTATAGACTACAACAACGTCTGCAGTGGTCAAGGAAGTTCAATTAGACTTGGACAGTATTTGTACCAGCATTTGTACGGGTTGTGACAGATTTCTGCAATATTCGGGTTACCTGTGCCAGTTGTCACCATCACAAGTTCAAGATGTTATGATACACGGAGTTGCCGTGTGCATCTCAGACTACAGAAGAGTCAAGAGTTGCAGTGTGTGCTGTATTATGGTTCCTGTCAACTTGTGCATTGTTAAGCACATATCATATTGACGAAATTACCTGAAGAGAAACGAATCAAGTTGCAGTGCTTGCCCGCATAGGAGGTTTTAGCAGTCTATGTGATATCCAGTGTCGTGGCGGAAAAGAAGCGGGATCATTGACAGATAAGTGATTGTGTCTTGTGTAAATTGTGTCACTTCATATATGTCGCTAGGCCTCCCTAATTGCTCATTTTGTTATTATTGTTGTTTATGTCTAATTTGACATATGATTAAGATTTGATGCATAGGTGTTAATGGCTGTTGACATATGTCGATTTTCCTGATAATGATGTGACTTGATAAAGGTGCTATAAAAAGGAATTGGTGATACAGAATTGAGGAATAAGCTCATTTCTTGACAGATACTTAACTTTGTGAGCTGGAAGGGTGATTGTCCCAACTTTTGTAGACAGTAATTTGTCATAACTATATGTGATTACTAGATATATTGATTTAAGTAAGTGAATCACTATGGATGATGATGAGATAGATCCTGAGGATATGATACCTATATTGGCTTATTTGTGGGAAGAAGGTAGAGATTATCAACAATTAAAAGGCCCACAGCTTGAGGAACATGTGATAGACAGATTTTTGGTCAATGCATCAAGTGCCCTAAGATATTTTGCTGAGGAGAATTTTCACTCTCATCCTCATCTAAGGATGGCTAAAGATTTAGCGCAGTTACTGCTTATGGATCTTTGATTGTTTTCGTACCACTATATGGGTGTTGAGCGCGATCAGATATTGAAGAGTATACGTAAGATAATGCGCAACGACATTTCTGTTGATCAGAAAAAGAGGTTAGAAGATGAGGAATTAAGAAGAAAAAAACAACAAAGGGAAAACTTCTTAGAGAGTACCGCTGAAGTGAGTAAAGTACATGAAACAGTGTCTAGACTTACGGGTGAATTGCAAAAGTCAAACTCAGAACTTGCTAGTGCGCAGGCAAGTTTGGATTTAGCATTGTTGAAGATAAAGCAATTGGAAGTCCAGATGAAAGATAAGCAAATTGAGGTAGAAAATATTACACAGGAGGTCCAACAAAATAAACAGATTTATGAGAATTTGAAAGTTGAGACCGATAAACGTGATAGAGATTATACAGAGTCACTTCTTGATTTAATGGATGATATTGCGAACCTTGGTCTCCAACAGGAAGAAAAGAATGAGATGATTCCAGAAAAGATTGATGAGCTTAATGATAGCAATGATTATATTAAGATTCAGTCACTACAACTAGAGTTGACTCAGTTGAGAGCAAATAAAGAACAGTTAGAGAAAGAGACATTAGTGGAGTTGACGGCTGAGAAAGAGAAGGTCGCTAAAATTGAAAATTTACTAGCAGAAGAAAGCGACAAAGTTTTGGCTGTTAAGGAGTTAAATAAAAGGTTAAGTGAAACGATTTCACTTAAAGATAATGAAATTGCGGAAGCAAGGGAAAGAATATTTGGCTTACTAGATATGGTTTTGAAAAACAAAAGGTGCTCTTCTGTCAATGTTCACAATGATAGACAGAAAGTTGCGAAAAGTCAACCCCATACACTTTTTGCTCAGAGAGATTTCATTCATGGTAAAGATAGATCTTATCGTGGTAAATACAACTTTAAAAGTTCTAATATTACTGGTAGTTCCAGTAATAATTCTTGGCGTCAGACCAACAAAGATTCTTGTGTAACAGCCAGTTCTGTTGGTCAGGAAAAGATAGGTGATAAATTTCAGGTCAAGATTCATAAGAACAAATATTTCTCTACTACTGGAAATACTCAGAAATTAATAGCGGGTGTTGAGACTATTACTACTTGTTCCAAAGATGAAACCCATATGCGGAACAATAGAGATACTATTGTTTCTGGCAGTTATCAAACTCAGCACAGTCAGTTTGAAACAATTGGTAAATATATTCCCATAAGGGAAAAGAAAAACAGTTCTAGTAAGAGAGATACCCCCAAGATTAAACAGTACCAAGGGAGATCAGTAAATAATAATTTTCCCTCTCGTAGATACTGTAGACAATTTAACAAATCTCAAAGTTTTGATTGTAAGAATGTTGGAAAGTATGATAGAGATAATAGCTTTTCAAATGTTGCTTTACATCACCAGAGTAATGTTCCTAAACAAAAGACTAAGGTCATTATTTGTAAACAAGGCAACGGTAATAATAAGTATTTTGATCATAGATCAAATAATAAGCGCAATTGTGCTAATTTTGTTCAACATGAGCCCAGAGTCATTTATAATCAAAGTAAACAGAGTAAAAATAACAGTGGATGCTTGAATACTATTGCTTGCTCTACTTGTTGTTGTCAATGTAACACTTTGTTTCAGCGTAAGGCAGCGGCGACATTCAAGGTCGGTCATGTTGTCCCCAAGAATTCTATGATATCTACATGTGATAGAGAGAGCTGGTGACATCGTGAAGAGACCGGGTTTTTACACAAGCCGGTGTTGGGTAATTGTAAATGTGATTTCTACGTTTTTTTCATTAAATTTCACTATTGAGTAAAATGGAAATTTTCATTTGTATTTGTTGACAGAAGCTACGTTGCGATAAGGGTCAAGGCTTCTGTGACATATTGACGGTCAGAAATGTGAGTCAACTTTCCGCTCGAGTAGTCAACCGAAACCTGTCAGCGTCAAACTAAATCTGATGGTTACTTTCTGAAGGTCAAGCATGTTTACAAGAGAGTGGGAGACTTCGCGTCTGATTTATTTTTTTTATGTGAAGATAGTAAATATTTTTGTATTCTATATTAGTACATGACATGTTGTTGTTTTGAAATAACATATAATTTTGTTGTAATGATTATTTCTATGCATCATTTGTTTGCCATAATTTTTTTTAATTGTTGTTATTTTTATGTCGGTAGTTTGATGTCATGGTTAATTAATATATAGAACATACAGAGAAGATGTGAATTATCTGGTATGTTGTGAAATGTAATTTTGAAAATAGCTTGCATGTATCATACATGATCTTGTATTTGGATTTGTTAACTTTTTGTGAAACTTCGATTTTTTCCAGAACTTGATTTTCTTGCCAGTCAGATATGCAGATTATTTTCCTAGCAGATTATTTAAAAAAAAAAAAAACTTATTTGTTGTAGATATTTTTATAGAACCTTTTTTTTATATTTCATATTAGCAACAAAGTGTAGATTTATTTATAATGTATATCTTATCGATTTGAGTAAGAGATAGAGTTATAGCTAAATAGCATTTTACTGAGCTGAACGTAATTGTCAGCAGAAAGAACTTAAAGGATAAATTAAATTTACATGTGTTGATTTAAAGGTTTCTTCGAGATAGGATTTTTTGTTTTATATTTCACTCATTTTGTTAAAATATTGATTTCATTATTAGGCTTTACTTAAAGTATTATTGAATTACTTAAAAATTAAATACTGTTTTTATGTAACTTATCGAGAAAAAAAATATGTTTGTACGGTACTGTTGAAAAAAATGATTTTATTTTTTTTTTTTTTGGCATTGTAATTTTTTGTTGGGTGTGCCCAGCATTTGACTTCGTGATATCATTGATATGTAGTTTGATTAGTTCTTGTAAAAAGTTGTTTTTTATTATGATGTATTTTTTATTTTTAGCGCTTAATTGTGCGTTGGTCGTATTAGTTATAGTAATGCTATTACTTGTTTGTTCGATGCCTATAATTTATTTATGTTAGTTTTGTATAACTCTTATAACTTTGTTAAATTACTTATTAGCTTTTGTTTAGTTATAAATTATTTTTGGTGGTATTAGTATAGATATACTTTGATATTTTGTGTTGTGCCTTTCGATCATGTTTATATATTTATTTTTGAATAGGTTATCTGATCAAAACAGTTATTAGTATATACTGTTATTGACTTTCTTTGCGTTCGTGCCTTTGCTTTCTATCTGTCTTTGGTAACTATTCTTCATTTCATTCCTTCTTTTTCTGTTGTCTTTTCGGTATGGATTTCATATCTTGTTTATACTTTCGTACCTCATCTTCGTTTTACTTGATTCTATTTGTATACTTTGTCTTCTTTCAACACTTATACCTCTATTCTTTGTATTGTTGGAGTGGTTATATGACTTGATATAACATATCTACTTTTGACAGTTGTATTTATTTTACATGTAATTGTCCAACTTAATTATGAGTATATGGTATTGTTGAGTTCTTACTTTCCTTTTTTTTTTTTACAGATCATTCTTCTTTTGATTGATCTTGTGTTTTCTCTTTCGATTGGTTGTTTTCGGTTTGGTTTGTACTAAATATACGTAACTTAATTTTGGAACTGAAACTGATCATATTTGTATATTTAGCTAATTACTTTTTATACTTAGCTGATTATGCTGTATGCTTTAATTGCTACTTTACACTTTAATGCTGATATTTCTTGTAGATATAATTTTGATTTAAAATAAGATATTTTTGTAGGCATACGTTAGAGCTTAATTGTCTTCTAAATTTTTCGTTTTTGGGAGTTAATTTTTTCAAAAAAAATGATAGAATCATTTTTTTTTTTCCCGGAGCGGGTGGTAACTGTTGCAGGTGGAACTTATGGAAGGGGAAGTAATCTTTAGAATGTTTTGAACATATTAAATTTCGAGTTGCAACGCTTGATTAAGCGGATACTTGTTTGACTTTAGGATAGAATTATCTTTTCCTATTTTCGGGTGACAGAGTACAGATAAGCGTGTGAACGCTGTTTAATGTATTTATTCTGTACTGTTTTGAGTCATGTGAATAGCTCGCTAGTCTGCATGTGTTATCGAGAACGGTGTTCAAGACAACCGAATCTCGTGACGGGTTTTTTGGCGGGACTAGTGTGTGATTGAGGGAGTTGTGTTTTTGGGCGTGGACCGTGTAGGTCGAGTCCCAGTGTTTTTGGATAATGTATGCCTACGTAGGATTTGAGAAAATGTCGACTTATATATTTCGCTGTGTGTACAGCCTATGTGATACACTGCAGTGAAGATTTGTTTAGGCCATATAAACCTTATTATAGCTGCCGTGTGATGCAGGCTTTGCTATGTATTGAAGTACTCTTGTAGGCCAAATATTGAAGATTAATGAACCTGCGGGTGATGCTGGCTTCGCTGTGTATTAAGGTACTTTTGTAGGCCATATTATGTTTAGCTGCAGTATGAAGATTTGTGAAGCTGTTAAGCTATTATAAGTCCAGGATTAGGACAGGCCTAACAATGCCGCTAATTGTAGATTATTAATCCGTCTAGTTAACGATTAATCAAACAAACATGTCGACGTGGCTGCACAATAGGTCACACTTTCAGGTAATTCCGGGATGGTTGATAAGATTTAGGACAAGATAACCTTGGTCGATCCCGCTTGTTCTTGAGATTCAGAAATAATAGAAGATGTGCAGATCATATATTCACCCTCTGGAACATTATAGCGCAGTGCTCAGAATGGCAGAGACAGCTATACATTATTTTTGTTGATCCTGAGGGCTTATTGAATTCCCAGCTGCATTGTATCCATCATAGAAAGCCTCTATATGAACTTTACATGCAAGTGTTGGGTTGAGCAACCTAACTTTTGAGGTGAAGACAGGAGTACGACAGGGATGTCCCTTATGAACAACTTTATTTTTGATAGTCATAGACAGGGTGATGCACATAGACAACAGAGGGCAGTCCAAGAGGAATTAGAAGGACAACGTTTTCTACACTGGAAGATCTGGAATATGCAGTTGACATTGCGCTACTCGAACATTCACATCAACAAATCCAAGAAAAAACAGATAAGACTGATTAAGTATAGCCAGCAGGTGGGTCTGAACATCAGTCTAAAGAAGACAGAGGTCATGACACTCTATGTCATCATAGCTGGCAGACGCTGGAGTTGGGTTGGCCACGCCCTCAGAAGAGACCCCGATGCTATCACAAGAACAGTTATAATATGGACCCCTGAAGGAGAGCGAAAGAGAGGCCGACCAAAAGAATGAACCAGAGCTGGGGCACTGTACGAAGGCACTGACTGCTTTGGCAGCAGGCGGCAAAGGATCAATGAAAGAGAAGAAGAACCTTGGTCGATGAGATGGTAAATAATAGAAAATGAAAAGGTGCACTTAAAAGGGATGGTCGAGTATGTACGACCGAAGAGAACTGAAACAAGAAAAAATAGGACGGACGAATTTCGTCACACTTCTGAAGGAAAATGGAAAAGAATGCAACCACCATAGGAGAATAAGTGCCCACATCAGAACATGCAGTAGAAAGACACATCATAATTATTTCCCGCTATGTTTTAGCGGGATATTAGCTCCTAAAAGTTATAATTTTCCTCTTTCTATGACGTCATCCGGCGAATATGGGGCTTCTACGACATTGAACTACATAGTATGGTGAATAACAATGCAAAGGAATACAAACGAAAAATCTACATGAACTGCTGAAATAAATATTGCTACACGCAAGATAAGTACAAAATAGACAAAACTACAAATATTTAGTACAAAATGGAAAATATTACAATTCAGGGGCTTATTGCTGCAGCAGTGAGAAACACAGAAGAACAACCTGATAACCTGGTAACCCTTTGGCTTAAATTCAAGGACATCATAAAGACAGCTGCAGCAGAAGCATGTGGGGAAGTCTGACTTGAGAAGAAGAGAAAGAGGACACCTTGGTGGACAGAGGAAGTTAAAGAGAAAATAAGAGAGAAGAAAAAGACATGGAAACAATACTTAGGAGCTAAAAACACAGCAAGAAAAACAGAGAAATATAGAGATCATGTGATACTCAGAACAGAAGCAAAGAACAAGGTGCTAGCAGCAAAACAGAAGTCCTGGGAAGAATTTGAAGAAAAGCTAGAAAAAGATGCTCAAGAAAACCAGAAATTGTTCTACAAGATTCTAAAGGACATGAGGAAGGAAAAACATCGCCTTCTTAAATTTATAAAGGACAAGCAAGGCAAATCGCTTACTGCCACACAGGAAGTAATGGAAAGATGGAAAGAATATTTCTCAGAACTCCTTTGTGGTGAGCAAGGTCAAGCATCAGAAATGATAACCACTAGACAGAAGAGGAAACCAATGGTGATGAAGATGACATAAAGATGGAAGAACTGAAGGCAGCACTGGAGAGAATCAAGATGGACAAAGCAGCAGGGCATGATGGTATAACACCAGAAATGGTTAAGTACATGGGATCATCAGTCGACCTATTACTCCTAAGGGTCCTACGGGCAGCTTGATGCAACAAAACCATATCAAAGGATTGGCAGATTGCCATCATAACACCAATTTTTAGAAAGGGTGACAGCCGACAATGTGGAAACCATAGAGGCATATTCCTTCTCAGTGTCCCTGGTAAAATCTAATCTAGAATTCTGGAGCAGAGCCTCAGACGCCTAGTTGAGCCACAAATGGATGAGGTCCAGTGTGGCTACCGAACAAACCGAAGTACTCAAGACCTAAGTTTCACACTGAGACAACTGAGTGAAAAGGCCGTTGAGTATACAAGCAAGATCAATCACTGTTTCTTAGACCTGGAAAAGGCGTTTGGCAAGGTCAAATGCTGCAAACTTTGACACTGTTTGGCAAGGAAGAACATCCCAGCACCTCTAGTTCATGCTTTACAGAGTTTCTACATGTTTGAGAAATTACGCGAGGGCAACGAACCATAAGTCAAAAGAGTTCAGGACCACCACTGGTGTAAGGCAAGGTGATATCCTGTCACCTTATCTTTTCATACTCCTCGTAGACGATGTCATCAAGGCATGTAAGGAGAGCACAAGAAAGTATTCAGTGGGGTACTGGAAGATGAGACAGGTCTGTATTTCAGAGTTGGCATTTGCTGATGATTTTGTCCTGAGTGCTAAATCAGATGCACATTTTTTTTTTTTTTTCTTAACCAGCGGCACTTAGGCTTTTAGCCCTTCGGCCCAATGACATGTCATTGCGAGGCTGGGGAACCTGAGGACTTTCCTTCCAACCCGGTCAGGAGCTTCGCTTCTTCCCATCCACAGAGGGTTTATCACAGGAGCCGTTCAGGCTGTTCAGTCAAATTTCCGGCCGTAAACATTTCTTCAAACGCCGACGCCCGGGTTTGAACCATGAACACCTGGTCGCCAGTACAACGCCGAAGCCATTACACCAGCGCGGCTCCCATCAGATGCACATCTTCAATCCAACCTGCAAGTCTGGAAAGAAGAGCTGGAGAAGAAGGGGATGGTCAGAAGCAGCTCTAAATAAAAAACCATGGTGATATCACGAGAGGAAAGAAGGCATCAGATTAAGCTGCGAGTACAGGTCCTGGAGCAGGTCAACCAGTTTAAATACCTCGAAGCTGTCATTGACAGGAAGGGAGGCATCAAAGAAGAGTTAGCTACCCAAAGAGCAGCAGCAGGGAGAAATTTTTAAGACCACGAACCGAGGATTCTGTGGTGGGTTTAGATGTTAGGAATGTTGGTGTTATTGTTATAGTGTAACTGAGTGAGGTCAAGCTGTGAAGGCCTCTGAGTCTAATAGATAATAAGGGTGTGTTCTCAGAGAACCTTTCTGCTACCACCCTAAGATCTCACTCAGACTTATTTTTGACTAGTATGTCTGACATCTACGTCTAATGTCTAGGGTAATGAAATTGTGGTATAATAAACTGACAACAAATACACTTAAGAACTCTATGAAAAGTAATTAACAACACCCAGAGTTAAGTTTAAAATGTGAAATCTTTTTTACAATTTATTGTTCCAGTATCACAATTTTGTGTATACCGGAATATTGAACTCAAAATGATAATTCAAAGTATTTACATAAAATTAATTCAATTTATAACTGAGTATATTCTTATTCATAACTATAATTAAATGTGTCAATCTGGAACAGTGTCAATTTATTCTTGCTCCAATGAATGGGTATTGATTACAAGAACGTCTGTCTTCATCACAATCTGAATGATCTAATACACATTTGGGAACTGAGAGTAGTTGAGTTTGATATATCAAGTGCCCGCAGACAATTTCTTAACTGAGATGTGCCTGGTATGCAGGATGAATTTTGGTTAGATCACAGCCTCCACTGCCTAGTAAGGATTCTGCTCTTGCAATATAACACGGAGGCACACAATCGATACTGCCTCAATTCTTTAGATGCAGAAATATAGACAGGTATTTGTTGACCTGGGCTCACTTTGAGTCAATAGATGAAACCCTGGAACGATATAAATGCGTCCTACTCAACCTCTCATATAACTCTCTCTTTCCCTAACTACTAAACATTTTTAATCATATTCAGACTCAGCATGGTAACTAAACAATTAGTTAACGTTCTTAATTGGTTGTATACCCCATTCATGGTCAAATAAACTTCAAACTACAGTTTGACACTTTCCTTGACAAAGGAAACATTCTACGTTAATAATATCAAGTCATGTACAATCACGGTGACTTGCTGAAGAAGACGGCCAGTGGTTTGCCTGGTCTTATGTCATAATACTGTACAACAATTTCCTCATTACTATTTAATTTTTCTTTCTCCCAAAATGTCAGAAAGCCTGTCTGGCTTTTCTACAACATGTTAATATATTTCCTAACAACTCTGTGAAACAACACAAAGTTTGATGTTGACTTCCCTCTAGATAAACTTCTGCCCACATAATTTCCATACATATTCAGTAATACATACATAATAATAATAATAATGATGATATAAATGTTTTCTTTCTTACCGCATCAGAGAAATATTAACACTAATAAGTTTGATTTGCGATAAATATGATCAAATCCAGATCGCTTGCTGGTGCAGATCAGCAAAGTCAAGATAGTACTATTATCTTGCTTGTCGAACAACTTTAGTGTAGAAAATTTCTTTTACAAGTGGCCTCGAACACTAACTACAAATTAGTTTTATCCCTCCGTTAGTATATTAGACTCCGGCCAATCAGGGACTGTTTGGCTTCTAGCGTCTTTTTATATAAAACTGAACTCAATTTTCAAATCTTGGACTAACTTCCCTTCTATCCCCACTACAGGGCAAACTGAGAAAGATTCAAGTCTGTTCGTCCATCTGTCTTCGTCAATATCTCAGTTATATCCTAAAAGTTTATACTTCTGACAAGTAATTAGTGATCCTGTTGCTGTCTGTCACATAGTGGTTTTATTCTTTTATTCTTTTATTTATTATATTCCCTATTATCGTTTTTATTCTTCATTTCATCATAATTTACTTTTTCCTTCTACACTTATTCAAATAACATATTTTATTATTTTTGGGTTCTTCTACGGCAAGATAATATATCACAGTAAGTAATATGTTAGGTATAATAACCAAATATTATCATTTTAATCGTCCCCTATTATTTATTTCCATCTATCGTTCAATTGTGACAGTTAGTTTCACTTTAGAAATGCAGACGATAGTTTAAACGGACTCCATACCATTCCCCCTTTCCAATTTTTCTCTCTCTCACTTTTTCTAAGAAAACTACAGCGAACGATAGCAGATGTTCAAACATGCCCTTAACGACAGTAACCAAGGCCTGTAGTCTATTTTTAAAACACTAACCTATCCCTCGCGTGTAGTGTTTCAAACCAATTCTGTGACGTCGCCTTGTCGCATGCGATTCGAAAACCAACGCTTGTCAAGGCTTTCATTCATCCCCTATCTCTCCCTCCTACGTTTTCTTCTCTCACTCTGACTGAAACGAACACTTAGCTGTCTGCAAAACGGCGTTTCGGTAATATTGAATGATTTGCGTTAATTGTAAGTCTCAAGGACGAAACTAGGAAAGCGTGTAAGATT
Organism: Oreohelix idahoensis; assembly: GCA_024509875.1. NCBI lineage: Eukaryota > Metazoa > Mollusca > Gastropoda > Stylommatophora > Oreohelicidae > Oreohelix > Oreohelix idahoensis. The sequence goes on from JAMPIV010014145.1 coordinate 143,053, forward strand.
TGACAGCGGGATCATTGTCTAAGCATTACTACGGTATACACTTCAGCGCTCTACTGGCGTAGAAGACAACGATTGGCAAACACAACCGGCGGGTTTATTTATTTTCATAGGAGTAAAATCTTACTGAATTTAGCGATTGTCTCACAGATTTCGCTACAGATTCCTCAGCAAATGAGAAGTTGGTTTAAACTACGAAGATGGCTGTATATCGCTTCACATATATCCCAGTCTTGACGTATGGATGCGAGTCATGGGCAATGACTACAACCCAGAAAAGTTAGATTCAAACCTCATAAATGAGGTATCTCAGTGTTGAGAGCGCATCATGGGGCGAAGCGATCTTGAAAAAAGGTATATTTAGAGATATGTGCCTCATGATGTGCCTCACCAAAACATTGACTATGAAAAAAGACGATAGCGAAGCATGACGAAGGGTCCATAGCTACGCTTTTGAGGATTAAATAGTGCCGGCTTTCGTGGCGTGGTCCACTCACGAGGTGTAGAGAATTCTATTTACAAAATATGTTTGTGAACGGTAGGTTTGGTTTTGGTAGGGTAAGTGAGTATAGAAAAATGGTTAGGGAATAATGAATGGACTTGTAAAAAAGACTGTTTGTCTTTGTTAAGGGGAGATGATATGGGTGCAGGAGTGTTTTGTGCAAAGGGAGATAAATCTAGGAATCCTTTTTGGAAGATGACGTTGTTGTTTAGAGTTAAGCATATTGAGTGAGTTCCAAATTATGGTAGAATCAATTTGCATGTTAAGATTTTGTAATAAGGTTTAAAGAGGAGAGTATGGATTTGTGTACATTCAGCAAAGGGAGTCAACTAGAAATTACATCCATTGATAGGTTAGTGAGCGAGAAAAAGTAGAGACGCACGAGAAAAGTTTGGGGCATGAACACATTTTTAGGGATGAACGAGAAGAATGTAAATAGGGGTTTAGTGGGAGTCTTGTTGTAAAAACGCGCTCAGCGTAGGTCAGCGAGTTGCTGAAGAGATAAATAAAGTTGTGAAGTCGCGATTCTGGCGAACAAGCCATTGGAGGTGATTGATACTGTAGTTACAGGCGAATATCAAGTTGTTACGCCGTGCAGAAAGAAAGACGATGTCGCCATTTTTGCAAGAATTGAGTTAACAAGATTGTCAAGATTGTTTTTCAAAACAGAACAGGTATGTTGATAAAGATGTTCAAGCAAGATAGACAGTAATTAGGTCGGAACAGGGAACAGTGACTAATTGAGATAAATGAAACAGCCCTGGTAGTCAGACCAGTAATTATTCTATAGGGCCTAATAAATACCTCAAAACTAGTTCCACCAGACCTATCGTGTTTTTCATCATGAGTTGAAGTAAACAAAACCCGGCTACTTAAGTTTTTCTAAGATGAGGTAGAACAGCCATAGCAGACTGTGCATATATAGAAGTATATAAGAACGAGAGGAGAATTATTAAGTTGTGCTTTTGATATTGTATATTTTGTGAGAATTACCCGCCTAGATTGAAGATTAGGCGAGAGGCAAGTTTATTTCAATGGAATGATATTGGATGATTACTGAAATTAAACATCATCTTTGTTATTCACCACTTGGTTTAGTGCAGTACTTTAGATGGAGATTCTCCACCCACCAACAGTGTTTTCGTATGATGTCCTATCATATAGAGTAAAATAACTTGCCATCAGCACTGTACTGTCTACTGTTCTGGGGTAGTGAGACGAACACACTATCCGAGCACTTTAAAAAATGCAACAGCAACCACACCATCACGGCCACAGGTTCAAGAGTCCAGATTTTGACTCAGAAATCAAGTGAGATTATAATTCAATATGGGACAAACCCATTTCGTCAGGATATGTGTAATCCATGGTAAGGAATAGGCGCGGTTGCCCGAAGTATGTATTGAAAGACATGTCAACGTTAGTATAACCTGCATGTATAGCTATAAACATTTGAGGAATATATTTATTAGTCGACTAAAAGAAAGTGTGCACGAAAGCACAAAACTATAATAGTATGAACATGAGGAAAATTACAATGTATCAAGAATGACCGGGAAAGAATAGAGTAAACGGACAAAATTATAAATGTGCTAGAAAAGGACAGGCGTATTATTATGAATAGGAGGAAGAAATTTACAGAAGCGTGGAACTATTTATAAAGAATAAATCGAAGGAAGTAATCTGTATTCAATTACAAGATGTTGAATTATGTTGGAGCAGTGTGTCGTTCATGGAAGTCTTATGTATAATATAAAATGAAAGTCGTTCAAACAGAGATCTTCAGAGAATCTTTGAAAGTTTTAGATTCTTTATTTATACATTTGTCGCAAAATTTGTTTCAAGTCATTGCAAACGGGTTCATGTAGATTTATAAACCCGTCAACGATCGATTGACCGCTTTCAAAATGGCGGCGTATCAGCGAAATGTGTATCAGACAGAGGAAATCGCCAAGGATAAATAAAAGCAGAAGGGAATCAGTATGAAAAGGATTTTACATTTTAGTACAGGGAAGGATTGTGTATAACTGCATATAAGAAGGAACGGTAGGAAGTTCTCATTTACGGAGATATATGCGTATTTCGGCTGCCCACAGTTACGCTAAAAGCATGTAAACCCACTTCTGTTCTAAATATTAAATCAACAAATAACAGTTTGGGAAATTACATGGATAGGAAGGTAGAAAATTATCAACTGTATAAAACTAGATAAGATGGAACAATATGGATATTATATATGCCGAGAATGAGAAAGGCAAAATTTCAGTCGACGCACAGATCGGCTGAAATTGATGTTCGAGAAAGATTTTTTTAGGCCTAGTTCTAGCTGTGACGTCAGTACCCTCCGATACGCTCGCGCTATGCGTATATAAGCGTTTCGGTAAAACTCTGAGAAGACACAACGAAAGAGGTTTGAGACAAGACTGAGGGCAGATAACGCCACGACTCTAAATCCATCTGAAGTGTGAGCGGATCGCCAGAAATTTTCAGTCAAGTGTCTGGAGTTGGAGGGTAAGCGAATTTACGATAGCTATCCTGTATAATAATTTTTTTTATTTTGTATTACAGGTTCATATATAGAGTTCACAAAATATGCCTGTCTCATATTCATTGATATAATGTATTGTTATTTTGAATATGATTTAAACATGTGCTTTGTGGATGATTGTTGTTTGTACTAAAAGGTATTCAAACTAGCCCCACAGCCAAATAGAAAATATTTATTGTATTAAATGATGTATCTCGTCGATATTAAATGCTTTATCGCTTACGAAGATAAAGGCAGTCCCATGACCAGAGATTGCCATAGGGAAATGAATTGTATACCGCGTTTACGAGGTTAAGGTGACTAGTCCCCTTCCTCGATGCCTTTTCCTTCCCTAGTTTGAGCGCATAACTTTGTGCCCATTTACAGCTGGTAAACTGGAGTGTTCCCCAGCCAGTTTCAATTCCAAAACTATGTAATTGTACTACCGAAGAAAGCAACTTGATCGCTTGGTCACTCTCTTTATTTATGTATTAATTTTGTGTAGATGCTAAGAATGGCATTAGTATTTGAATTTGTACCTGATGTGATTTGGGAAGATCAAGTTATAGAATATGAAAGGATGTACAGGAGAGGAACAAACCAGATGATGGTTATTACTGATAATGTTAATACTACTTCTGTAACATTGAAATGTTGTTACTTACTGTGACTGTATAACTTTGACATCTGATGACTGACTAGTCTGACCTATGTGCTAGTCAGTTACAATTAATTGAAATGTTAATACTGCTATATCACTGAAATGATGTCCTTACTTACTATGATTGTATAACGGTGACATCTGATGACTGACTGGTCTGACATCTGTGCTAGTCAGCTACAAGTCTAGCCAGATACTAGCCAAGGCTGTTATGATGTTTCAGGTTCCATGAAATAACTCAAACCAGACTGTCCAGTATCAGACGCCTGTGTCGTTCATCAGAGGCAATCCCACAAAAGTGCAGGACCCCAAAGAGTCAACTGATGACAATTAATGGGAAAGTCAAGAGACTAAAAATAGTGATTGCAAATTGCAATAACTTTAATATTCAAGATCTTGAAGACTAAACAGACAATAATAGTAATTGTGTGAATACTTTTATATATATGTGTATGCTCTTTTCCAACTAGTCTAGTAGAAATAGAATATTAGTGTAATTATTAAACTATTTTAACTGTACCTGAGGACTTTATTCACTTCTTCCATTTGTGGTTTCAGTGAATGTTCATTTTACTTATCCCCTAGAATATAAGTAATCATAAGATAGTCATAGGGAGGAGACACCTTAAATCCTGGTACTACTTCTTACCAACTGGGCCAGGGTTTTCACAGTCTGACTATTTTTATGATAACAATACACCAGTGCTTATTTCTAAGACTGGGGTATTACTTGCAAGACCAGAACTCTTTACTGGCATACTCTTACATAAATAAATAATTTTAAATAACCCCCCGCTACAACATTCCAACAATGAACAGTTTGTTCCAGTTGGTTGATGAATACGACTATAAATACACATAGGAACGATTACACAGAAACATTCTAGCCAGTTTTTAAAACAAGTTGCACAAGTTAAAAATCCCTTGGCAGTTGGAAATCGTAAAGAATAGGCCGCCGTCCTGGCAAATTTAAAAATTAGGAAACCTACCACAATAATATTTATAGAATGTGTGATTCCTCTATACACACAGTGCGATCCTCGCCGGTACTACGGATTTTGCGCACTGTGCTGAGGTTCTCCTTGCGTGATCTAAGGGAGGAAATCGGAGCACTTATGGAGTTGTCCGTGTGCATTGTAGATGGTCCTTCAAACCAAACCAAACCTCATTATTTTCACTTCTGTCTCCGATTCTCTTCTCTATGTGTTTCTTGGTCTACCTCTGTCTCTCTTACCTAGAGGTTCCAGAACAAGGACTGCCGTGTTATGTTATCCATAGGTTTCCTACTAAATTGGTGTCCTTTCTACCACCAGCGTCTTCTTCTCATCTCTTGTTCCACTGGCACTTGTCTGGTTTTTGTAATCAATTCCACATTAATGATCTTGTCATACCATTTCAATCCTTCTATCTAAGCAAGCACTCATCTATGAAAGTCTGTAGCTTTTTTTTCTTTTTTTTTTCTGTTCTCCATTTTTCAGAGCCATACTACAGGAGTGATTTGACATTTGAGTTGAAGATTCTTATTGTTATGTATCATATCGAGAATTCCTTGCCCCTAAGTTGTTACGAGTTTTGCGAGATCAACATTTTTAACTGACTAATGTCAATGTAGGATACATTAGTCTGCACAAAAACTATGTTTATCTGAGTATAGAGGTAATTTTTATAACTCAGATTTCCCTGTTGGCAGATTTGATTCAATCAGGCGAGGTTAAACCTCTCAGTGATAGGGCGATTTTTAGGAAAATCCAGGCGTTATTTTCCATGCGGAAAGTATACGAGCTTCAAAGACAAGTTTATCTAAAACACAGCATTGTGGTCATTTTTTTTCGCTCCATCGTAATCATGCATGAAGTAAATTATATCATTGATAAGAACTTAAATCCTACCCAACAAAATAAATAAGTAACAACGACAACAAACAAACACATTTCAACTACAATGTCAAGTCTGTCCTGTTGTCTGGCTCTGAAACAAGGAAACAACATTTGAAAACAAAAAACAACAAAGAAGATTCCAACGTTTGCAAAGGAGTACCCGCACAGAGTAACAGAACTGAACTGGTATGATCTTCATGATCACAAATATAGAACAAATGGGGCTGTAGTGTTCCACTCTCTCACCGACTGTTTTTTTTTTTTTTGTCTATTATTTTATTCCTCTCCAAACTTCTCTCTACAGCTGGTAATGAAAACCCTTTCTCTTCACATCTTTTTATTTTCTTATAATGAGAAAACTCTCCTCTACAAGTTTCTGTTAAATTGTTCTTGTTACCTGCGATTTCTCACGGCTCATGGCCAATAAATTATTCCCTTAGCCAGTGGAAGTCAATTCACTTGGAACGTGAAACCCAGTGCTACGATCCAGCCCGAAAGTAAACCTTTCTGTATCACTAACTGGGTGCGCGTAAATCACGGGGAATGAACTCAGCCTTAAAGCTGCATAGTGAAAACTCGGATCAGTTTAAAATGAAGGAATCTGATCACCCTGCAACTAAGTCCCACACACAAACTTGTGTGTGTGTGTGTGAGAGTGCAAGTGGAACGATGCCACCAACAGGTCACCCACCCCTGCACCGGGAGAGGTCATCAGGAAATCGTTGTTGGGATGTTTTAATGCATTCAATCGGTATCTGTCCAGCAAGTAACATGCTATGGGCCTCAACCGAGGCTAGCTTATGGGTGCCAAATCCGTAGTGAATCCTTGAGCGAGTCAGTGATCTATATAGATATTTTTAATGAATTTTCATTTCAGTGACAATAATTGTTATTTGCATATTTACATGTTACTCAACCATTTATAAGGTATCAGTTCACTTAAGTCATAATTAATCACTGATCTTTTTCTCGCATCATTGCAGAAATAAGACAGGGTTAAATAGTTCATGTATAATTTTATTGTTACTTTGGGATTTATATTACTGAACTAAGCAGAACAGAAAGTATTATAGTTGTCCTTGTACTTTCTATTTCTTATATGCTCCATTGTTCTTTGTCAAGACTCCAAACTTGATAAGTGTGTTCTCAATCACATTTTATCTCTTTGTCTCATATTGGAAATCAGTGTTTTCATCATGGAATATTCTTTATAAGTTTTTAATACACTTCTATGCATATACCATGTTGGATGATTGAAGAACTATTCTATTATCAGTTATATGATTGGTATTTTTGACAGGAACCAGAGCTTTAAGAATGTTTACAATTATTTAGCTATTTATTGAATTTACCACTTGACTGACAAAGTGTAAGCCAGCGGTTCTCAAGCCCTTGAGATCATGACTACCATCAAAATGATTTACTGCCCAAGTCGCAAAAAAGTCAATTGGTGGTTCTCAGACCTTGGCAGCCATGACCCCTAAAAGATTTTCTACAGCATGGGAAACTATAACCCAGTGGTTCTCAAACCATTGGTGACAATGACCCCAAAATGAATATACTGCTCTATGGGCACAATGTGAACCAGTGGTTCTCAAACATTTGATGACCACAGTCCCAGACATCACAGTTTGTGAAACTAGTTGCCCACATATGGAAAATCACTGCTGTAAATAAGCGGACTGGCAGATCTAGGTTGAGATCTCCAGATACGCTTATAATGTCAGTTAAGTGGGAGTATTTCATAGATACTAAATAACACTTTGGCATTGAATGTTAGCTATGATTGTTTTAATTTGACATCTGATGGACGCTTATCGCCCATCAGACATAGGAGATGATTGCTCTTGAAACAACACTAATGGGACTTCAATTGTTTCATCCTCCAGTCCAACCAGTTTACGGGTCCAGGGTACAAACCAGATTACGAGTCCACGGTACCAAAGGTTACCCCTACCAACCATACCCTATCAACCAGGTTACCATACCAAACCAAACCATACCCTACCAACCAGGTAACCTATACCATACCAATCATCCCATACCAGAGTACAACTCTAGGCTGTCATACCAGCTGACTCTAACATGTGTCATAGCCCAGTAAGCAGAAAAGGTATTCAGCAGGGCTGACTTACTCCATCCGTGTTTGTGATGTGCACTGAGTCCAGGGAAGCAAACTCTGCCACCCTCTGAACCCATTGAACTGTTTAACTGTACCTCAGTGCTGGGACAGACCAAACCAAGAGAGTCAGACCAAAAATCATCTCAGCAGCTACTAAAGACCTGGAGAGTTGAGTATAATGCCTATCAGCAAAACTACAATAGAATAGATCTCCTGGTCCAGATAATGACCATAGTTTGTTTTTTTATAACCACAAGAGCACATATTATTTTGTTTATTTGTAAATCTTTAAGAGTTGTGAGAATCTATTCTCTTTTTTTTTAATCCAACATAACAGTCTGTTGTTAATTTTTTTCCTTGTTACCTTTATTCGGGCTGTATTTTATTTTAAACATAGATCTACACCCTGGGGGCTGAGCCGCACACAAACTAACTTACAGTGGGTAGGGATATTTTAGTTAATGTGGTTGGACACCAAATCTCCATTCTCAAACTTATGTACTTTACATAGTGTCGTGTTTTGGTCTGTCTTACACCACGGACATATTTACCGCACGCAATACTATAGGAAAACGGACCGACAAGAACCAGTGAAAACGCTCCTTTTTCTAGTGTGTATAAGGAAACCTTTTTAGGCGTAACATAGAGGCCCATTTTGTGTAAATGAAAGTACGAATTTATTTAATTTCTTAAGAACTAGAGATGTTTAAAAGGAAAGGTATAGATAGTTTAACACCGGGGATGTTACTTAAGAGGTAGGTGCAAAGACTTCTTCGAATAGTAGTTCATTTAAAGAGAAAAATCGTTTAAATTGACAACTATTCATCAGGGTAGTCCCAAATTTAGTTAGTTAAAGTCTGCATAGATTTAAATGCATTTTGCAAGCTAAACAATTATTAGATAGAACGGTAGAGATAAATTCACAGTATAATTCTAATTTTAAATGATCAAAATCGGTTCAGAATTAAGAGAGATAATAAATATTAAAAATTTTGCACATTGAACAAGCAGACAAAAGATGCCTCGTTTTTAGATTCCTAACACCGGTTTTTGGTCGTGTTCTCCGATACGGGGGAGCGACAGTATAAAAGTCCTTTAACTTGGTTGATTCGGAGCCACAACTTTTTGAAACACTAAGCGGTACAGAAGAGAGCGGCAAAAAATGTGTGCTGTCAAATACTTTGCCACTGCATCTGCGTAGCAGACCTAGATACCTTTTGACAGCCTGTTACAGCTTATGTGTATTGCCTGAGGGTAAGAAAGAATATATATATCTATATATTTATGTAATTTTCTGGTGATTAATCCACTTGTGTGTTCATGAGTGTGTTAAGAAAAAAACTTACAGGACGAGTGTATTGCCATCTGAACGCCAGCCCGTGTTGACTTTTAGAGACGAAAGCCAGCATTGGGAAATGTGTAGAATATTTGAGAATTATGGCAAAAATACGACTGTAGGTTTAATAATGTATTTGAAGGAGTACTGCCTAAAGGAAAGACACACTGATCAGGACCATGAGAAAGGATCACAGAATTTGTTAACATGTATTAATCAAGGTGTTAATTAATAGTTTGAACTAAACCAAATCATTGTATGGAAGCAGATCATAGACAAATGGATCTAACGTAGGATTTATAAGGAAAGTGTAATCACATTGAACTGGCTGTGAGTGGTACTGAGGTAAATTGTCCTGTGCAACTGTTAGCACCATGTCTGAAACTGTTTATTACGTCCATTGTGTGTGTGGATAGCATAGTGCTGGACCATACAATGGTTGTGATTATTTGTATTACAGGTTTTATCCTGCAACTACTAAGATTGTACGAGACATTCACTTCTGAGGGACTCTGTGGTGCAAACGTTCTCAATATACCTAGAACTAGACAACCTATGTTTCCCAGCCTGGAGATCCAGACATTTTGTGATCTAGCTAAAGTGGATGTTCCTCATTTTTGGAGATAAGTGGTAACACAATTCCACTGATCAGCCTATCCACAGACATTATCAAACAAATAAAATAACAATAACAACAAAAACAGTTTGAGTGATGACTCATGAATAACTTTAATAAACTAAATATCAACTTTACAGTCCATCCAAATTCCATTTGTTAAAAGTATGGATAGATTTAGATGTGCCTTATTAGATAGAATTAGCAATTCAGTGGTATATAATTCATTTCATCATCAAAATGTTCAGCTCCGAAATATAAAGTACCTGTAAAAATTTTCACATTGAACCAAGCCACAAAAGATGCCTCGTTTTTGTTTCTACTCCTTACATGCCGGTTTTTGATTTCATCGTCCGATACGGGGGAGCGACAGTATAAAAGAGGTAACTTGGTTGATTCGGAGCCACAACTTTTTGAATCACTAAGTCTTACAGAAGAGAGTGGCCAAAAAATGGTCCTGTCAAATACTTTGCCACTGCATCTGCGTAGCAGACTAGATGGTTTGCTGTCCTCACATTTTCTTATGTTATTGCCTGAGGCTCTGTAGAAATGAATATATATATATATATATATATATATTATATATGCCAAACAGTCCCAAAGGTTGCTCCATGTAACCCTGGTGAAATCCACTTGTTGTTCATGATGTGTTAAAAAAAACTTACAGGACGAGTGTATTGCCACTTAACGCCAGGTGTTGCCTTTTAGAGACGAAACTCAGCATTTGGGAAATGTGAGAAATATTTGAGAATTATGGCAAAAATACGTCTTGTTTAATAATGTACTTCGGTTAGTAGCTGCCATAAAGGAAAGACACACTGGTCAGGAATGAGCAGGCTCTACAACAAAATCCATGTGATTAATCAACGTGAAGAAAGAAAACTAAACCAAGATAATTGTATGGAACAGATCATGGAGACAAATGGATCTACCACTTTAGGATTTATAAGGAAAGTATTAATACATTGAACTGGCTGTGAGGGTATCAAAGTAAATTGTTGTGCAACTGAAAAGCAGCATGTCTGAAACTGTTTATTACGTCCATAAATGTGTGTGTGGATAGCATAGTGCACCAGAACAATGGTTGTGATTATTTGTATTAGATGGTTTGTATACCGCAACACCTAAGATTGTACTTGACATATGGATGGACTCTGTGGGCAATGACTATCTCAATATACCTAGAACTAGACAACAGATGTTTCCAAACCTGGAGATCCAAATTTGTGATCTGAGCTAAAGTGGATGAAGTCCTCATTTTTGGAGACATGGTAACACAATTCCACTGATCAGCCTATCCACAGATCCGTCAAGTCCCTACAAATAAAATAACATCCGCTGCAGACCCAAATAGACTCAGTCCCAACTTTAATAAAAAATATCAACTTTACAGTCCAGTGGCCATGTCTGCAGAATATATATATATAATAGAAGATCGGCTACCACGACAAGCATATTAAATAAATTTTTAAAGAGTATGTATATCCATACCTCCAGGACGACCCAGATATATATATATATATAGGACATAAATATATATAGACAATCTTTGAAGGACCGAGGACTAGAATGGAACCAGGCCAGGAAGAAGACAGCTGATAGAATGGTCTGGCGCTCTCTCTTCCAAACCTCTACACCTCACGGTAGAAGGGGAACGACTAAGTAAGTAAGTAAGTAAAATAACTTTATCATATTTAACTAATGTGGAAATGGACATTCCATGTTTATTTATTTTATCTTGTAAAAACATTTGAATTCTATATCATTTTCCTAACCGAAAAGAGAAACGTATAGGATCAATAAATTGTAAATATATATAATCAGTCTTACTTAATTATTTAAATTGAGTTAAGGTTCTGTTGGTTATATATATCTATTACGTATTTAATTAACTAATTAATCCCCTAGCAGAGTCAATACAAAAATTAATAACCATTATTCAAAGGAGGATCTTGAGAGGTAGCACTTAGACCTTCAGTAACAAACACTATCATCATACTTGAAGGTTTATACAGCTTGACCCTACCTTTGATTGTCGATACACCCTTGCTCTTTTCAGAGAAGGGGGTATTTCTTATAAGACCAGTCTCTTATCTGGCCCTATCCTGGTATCATCTGATACATCTTTTTGTCCAGGATATCTTTCATTTCGTAACATCTGAACCTCTCGCGACACATAGTCCTTTTGTAGGATTCCTGAGAAAGAATTTATCGCTCAGAAAAGATCCTGTTTAGTTGCCAGATGTAACAGAATTTGGCGACCCCTTGTTAAAGATGATTTATCATGTATTTTACATGTTGACCATGTTTAGTTCTGTTATCAGTAAATCTACGCGCTAACAGTTCTATTCGTGGCCAGCATGATATATTTTGCCCTTATATAAATGTTAAATGAACGCGATATTAGTCTGACGTCACTTGTGTATGATGACGTGGTTTTGGTGCTTAACATAATTTATGCAAACCGTTAGACGGGGCCTTTCGTTATCAGATTTTGATCAAGAAGGACGTCACAGCTGTTGCTCTTTATTTTGAACAGTATCTACTCTTCTACGGGGCTGTATATTGTACGAAGGTCGCCACTGATATTATATATGATTCCGAACAGAAGGATTGAGTTCGAGGAAGTATTTTCACAGAGAAGTATTGCTATCGCAATTTAAAATATATAAATATTAACTCCACGTCTGGGGTTCGATACTTCAGTGATTCCATGATGGCACTACGTAGTAAATATTCCAGATGTGCGATGTTCCAAGGAGGACTGTAGGAGCTTTCAAATTATTAATGTAATTCATGCTTTCAAATGAACTTGTTTAAATGTCATAATAAATATGCCGGTATTTGTGGACCCAAAAATCAACCAGGTGTTGGAGTCCGTGCATGAACTGTAATTTTCTTGACAACCCCAAACCATTCGCAAACATCCATAAGTACGATGCTTAAGATTATTAACCATCCATAATAATACTAAAACAAGCCTCAACACCCCTCTCGATCTTTGTTTCACTCCGGCAGTAATCGGTGCATTTTTTGTACTGATTTTATTGCGTGCTTTCAATTGTCGCACTTTCTTTCTTTCTATACTATGTAGCAGATAGTTCATATTTTCAAGTATTCTTTCGCGACTTTCAGTATATTGTGTCTTGTCTGTTATCTGACACTCCTTGCGGATGATAAACACCTCATATTTGCAAGGAGAGGTAGAAATAATATTACGAGAGGCAGGTTGGTAAAATTCCTTTGTTCCAAATCTTGGCCGCTATGAATTAACACCTACATCGCCCATCGCTATCTGCCTAATCACCGATAAGACGGGTGCGCGCATCACTAAAGCTTGGAATACGGGGAGACAAATTATAGACAGACATCGATAAGAGATTACTTTCTGAAAAAGTAATGAAATGTTACTTTTGGAACACGTTGTCACATGAGGTTATCGACATGTTTGTGAGTCTGTACGCAAGCCATCGTATATCTTATTGCCATATATGGTAATACGTGATCTTTTGCTTTACGCACCTTATTTCACGTGGAATATTTTGAAAGTACCACACCCTCACCCACCTGTTTGAACATGATTTGAGCGTTTATTTTAACTCCATAACAAAAAGATGCGTGGGAGACTGGGAATATAACCTGACACGTTTCAGTGTTATTCCACTGTGAAGATCGCTTGCCAAAATACCAGACCTTTCTGGAGTGAAGCGTAGAATTCAGAATTCCTTCTTAACATACCGGATACCTTTTATTGGAGAATTTTGGACGGTCTTTCATAGCCCAGGAAATCTCTTTCATATTAAATAAGGAAACCTGGACTGAGGAAACTGAAGGACCACACACGAAGTCAGAGAGGGAACTTATTAAATTAACGAAACCCCAGACGCGTTTAAGAGGCCTATTCTCGTCTCTTTTATTCATCTGAGCAAAATGTATGTGAATCAGGATTAGCTTATTGGTGGTACCAGCAGAAAGTACTATCTCTGGAACCAAGTGAAGGTAGAAGTAGACTGACGTTGTGCGAGACGCCAATATAAGAGGGTCTTATAAACAGACGCATGACCAGCTTGGCAGTTACTCCTTGACGTTCTAGGAACGTGCGGCGCCTTTAACATTGAGCAGCGACGAGCGAGAGCAGTGTAAACAGAACCCATCAGCGGGAGCAGAAGCTACTATTGGCAGCTAAGTGAAAAATATACGCTGCCAAAGTGAACTTCCTTCATAAGAATTCTATCATCTATCAATGATGAATCCTTTCTTTTAAACTACTCAAATAAATTTCAAGCTGTTAAAACCAAAAGTGATTATTAAATTTTGTAATTTGTAATGTTACAAATTTAACTTCGATTTAATCATTTTAAAGTTACTGCATGTTTGTCTCAGTCAAATTACTACACACACTCTAAACAGAGCTAAACCAGAATAGTAAGAATTCCACAGAGTAAATCAGGGGTGGGGGCTTGAACGAGCTGAAATTAATAAGTGCTTAATTCGTTCACAAGAGTTGTCTGCATATTCTAGAATTAACGTGCTCAGCCAAAGCAGCATTGTTTTCGCTTATCTGAATATCTTGTGAAGACTCCCTTTGTAATAGAAGTGTCATTACCCTTCTATCTACAACTCTGCCAAGAGTAATCTTGTGCGAAGGTAGATACCTTTGAAGCCAATATTAGATACTCTTGCGTTTTGGCCCCTGTTGGACCACTACTGCAAAGCAGGGGAGGCAATACCGTCACACCGGAATTCTCTTTGCATTAAGGATTTCTAGTAGACTATTTCCCGAGGAGAGGCAGTTTCTTCGAACTCATAGACTATCATATAGATTGTATTCTTTCATTCATCCAATCCGTCACACTCTCTTCAAAATCACCCCCACAGGGGTAAATAACAGTGGAATAAGAAGTGAAGGAAAGACGTCGGCGAAGAACTGGACACACATTGAGGAACCGAGCTGATAGTGTTACAAGACAGTCCATGTTCTTGAATCTTCAGGGTAAAGGCAAGTGAAGCTGACCCACAAACACAAGGAGAAAGTAATTAGAATTAAATATGATAAATACAGGGAATAACTTGAAGAGGTGGCACAATACAAGATAGTTTGGAGTGAAATAGTTTTAAAGCCACTTTGTCCACCTCTACTGTAAATGCAAACTGTAAGAAGCTTCTTATTAGCAAGATGTACTGTCCAACTGAAAACAAATATTTTAAGCCCAAACAAAAGAAATGCGAAAATGAAAGAAGGAAATCGAAAGGTAGGCCGGCCAAAAGCAACGTAGCGGAGAACAGTGGAAGCAGAGATGTCAAGCATGAACCAGAGTGTGGAGACAGCTGACCTACAAGAAGCCACCAGAAACTTTACGTAGTAGAAGTACGATGGTGATTTTTTCCCGTGTTGACAGACTTGTGTGAGATCGCGCAATGTCGTGAAGGAGAAGCAGGTCTGCTGGATTCTTGTGCGGCCGAACTCTGCGAAAACGTTGACTGAGTTTTTCCAATGTCTTAATGTAAGCTTGCGAATTGATTGTCTCTCCTCTTGGCATAACGTCCACAAGAATCACACCTTCAATGTCCCAAAAGACAGTGATCATGACCTTTCCAGATGAAGGAATTGTCTTGAATTTCTTTCTTCGTGGTGATTGCGGATAATGCCACTCCATTGACTGTCTTTTTGTCTCAGGTTCAAAATGATGTGGCCAGGTTTCGTCACCTGTAACGATCTTAGCCAAAATGTTATCTCCATCGGTATTGAAACGCTTTAACAATTCAGAAGAAATTGCTTTCCTTTGCAATCGGTGGTCATTTATGAGACTTGGATGAACCCATCTTGCGCAAACCTTAGAAAATCCGAGCGTTTGTATAACTGCATTTGCACTACCAATGCTGACTGACAGCTGTAAGGCCAATTGTTGAGTAGTGATTCACCTATCAGTAAGAATAATGCCCTCAGCGCATTTCACCATTTCTGCGTTGGTGGCTGTGGCAGGACGTCCACAGCGCGGCCGATCAAGCAGCTCCGTATCTCCACTTCCTGATTCTTTGATTCTTTGAACCCAGCGACTGACTGTACTCCTGTTGACTGCAAAACTTCCATACACATCACATAGACGCTTATGAATGTTCACAACAGTTTCCTTCTCTGCAACGAGAAATTCTATCACAATTCGCTGCTTATAACGCAAGTTGCTAACACGCTCCATTTCAACGGTTTAGGGCAGCCGTATTATTTGGCCGGTTGCGGTGCAATTTGGTGCACACAATTGGCACATGGCATGTTTGAAGTTTGCAAAATTTCATGCTTCTATCTTCATTATTAGCTGAGAAAAATGATGTGGTGCATTACTTTCTGAACGCCTCTCGTATATGCACGCGAATGTTCCACTTCCGTCTACTACAGGGGTAACACGCATTTTTGCTTACCTCAAACCACACAAGCTTGATACGTCCTTTTTAGGACGAGACACAGTGAAGACATCCTTCGAACTACACAAGTTATCAGATAAGTTGATATTTTTATCCATCTTCAGTGTTAGCGTATTGCAGTTAATTTTAGAAATTAAAATAATAGGAATTAAATAGCGCCATGTGGCAATTCTTTGAGTGAGATCAGGCAGCCATCTTGAAAGACATATTTAAGTGGTGAATAATTTATACTTTTGTTGATAGTATTAGAGTAGGCCTACTGTAGTTAAGGTTAAGTATTAGGGGACTATTTAATTTAAGAATCGTAGTGGGGTAACAAAATAAGCCAAAAGCAGAAGATTACATATAATATTCAATCATCAGAATATAATTCAAAGACAACAAATAGTAGCATACTAAAAGACAGGGAAAATAACCAATGGTAGTATTCACCAGAAAACAGTCCGAGGAAGGGAAAGCGATGGCCAAAACTCCAGAAAAAGACAAAACTTTAAACCGGACAGAAAGAAACAGGACCACGAACCCTGAAATCAGAAAAACAGAACTAAAGGACACGAGTAAAACAATAATGGAAAATCGGGAAGGAGGCGCGGAAGGAAAAACAACAAAAAGCAGAATCAACAAAGGAGAAAGATCAGGAACCAGCACAGCGAACGGAAAGAAAGGACCCAGGGAAAAGGATAATCAGGACAACCAGGTAAACACGGACAAAACAAGTCATGAAACCAGAGGGGATAAACTGAAAGGAGGCTCAGAAGTAAAAACAACAAAGGAAGGCAAAACTTGGGCAGAAGCAGTTAAAAACCAAGGTAGGGACACCAGGCATGATAAACTAGAAGAAAATACTAACCAAATAAAAAACAATGAAAGTACCAAAAAAGACTCAAGACATCTAGCAACCCAGGCAGATCCCAAAAATAAAGATGTAGTAAACATATGTCGTTTAAAGATAACGCAATTAGCTGGTGAGGCTGTCAAGATCAAGACATTAGATGAAGACAAAATTATAAACATCCTTGATCCTGTGGTAGGCAAAAAGGCGATAGCCAAAATTACCAAAACCCATTTTGGCATAATAATTACCCCAAATCAGAGTGACAGAATAAAAGAGATGTTAGAGGAACTCAAAGTAGAAGCAAAAACAGTGACTCTTGCACACGACATAGAAGTAAAGATAGAGCTAGCAAAAGAGACCAGTAGATGTGTATTAAAAGGGATAAACACTACCCTTTCAAGCGAGGAAGTTATGAACATCCTCGCAAAACATAACCCAGACATAAAGCTGGTACACGTAGACAGAATAATGGTGAAAGGGAGTATTGTAACCCCAGTGGTTATAATAACGGCAGAAGGGAGGGAAACCCCTAAAACGCTACTATTTGGGAAAACCAAGAAGCACACCGAAGCTTACATTCCCCCTGTGCTACAGTGCTCCAACTGTCTGAAATTCGGCCATGGAAGGAACAATTGTAAGGGGAGAACAGTTTGTCGATACTGCTCCAGTAACCACCCCTCTACACAGTGTGAAAAGGCAAAGGCAGATACCGACTACAAAAAGGCGAATGGGAACAGAAAGTGTTCCAATTGCAAAGGGAACCACAGTGCCAGGTATCAGGGCTGTCCAGTGTACCAGCAAACCAAACAAGCACTAAAAGAATCAATCTTAACAAGAACACCATTTAAAACAGTAATTAAAGAAATAAAAGAAAACACAAAAAACACAAACAGTAAAGTTGTAGAAGAAATCAAGTCTCTTAAAGAAGAAATTAAAACTATTAAAACGCAGCAGTCAAAAGAACAGAAAATAACTAACAAAACAAAAGAAAACAGCCAGCCAGACAGGTCAGCTACAACTCTGGAAAATGTGAATTCCCAGAAAAGTGCAGAGGCATTGCTTCAAGAAGTGAAAGCCATACAGTTCCAAATTACCCAGGATGTGCCTAAACTGACTGTACTGAAAGAAGAAAACGAAATAATGCTAGTCAAACTTTCCGAACTAAAAGAAGAAAGTGAAATAATACTAAAAAGAATGGAAAGTGAAAGGCAGGAGATCAACATAGGGAGAGAAGGGAATGTAGCATTAGATGAAAATAGGAAAGTGGTCAACCTAGAAGAAACTATCAAAGAACACGTTGATGCACTTTTACCATACATAACAGAAAAAGTTACGGATACAATGATAAGTTTTAATAAGGCTTTTCTAGAGAACTTGATTGATGATGGGTCCACGAGTGCAGGGAATGCAGAATAAGAGCAAATTGATAGTTAACCAAAATAAAGGGATACTAGATGATGTTAAAATTCAATTTAGAAAGATTTAGAATTATACAGTGGAATTGTAGGGGTATCAAAAAGAATTTTGCACCCCTACTATCAGAGACAGGATTAACTACTGATATATATGCTCTTCAAGAGACCTATTTAAACCCAAATAGTAGATATAGTTGTAAGGGCTTTAAGATACTTAGACACGATAGGAAAGAAGGTAGAGGAGGTGGTGTCGCAGTCTTAGTTAGCGAAAAATTTAAAATCATAGACTGGGAAGTTTTTAATACAACCAATATAGAAGGTATCCAGGTTACTATAGCAGCTGAACCAAACAATCTAACAATTCTAAATGTATATGCTAAAGATGGCACAATTAAAGAGGAAGAAATACTAGCCATAAGCACCAGACTAGGCCCCAAAACAATCATAGTAGGCGATTTTAATTCCCACCATTCTGCTTGGGGTGGACAACATACAGATAATGCAGGAAAATGCCTACTCGACTTCATAGAAAACAAGGAACTACTAATACTAAATGATGGATCTGCAACTAGAATTAATCCACAAGCTAATAGGGCAGACACAGCAATAGACATAAGTATAGCAACTAACAACCTAGCGAATGTAAATTGGGAAGTGTTACAAGACACAAACTCAGATCATCTGCCCATTGTAATAACCATGCATGAAAATGTCATTCCAAACCCAGAACCAGAGAAACCTACCTTCAACTATAAAAAAGCAAACTGGGAAGCTTTCCAATCAGAGCTGGAGGTGATGGAATATGGAGACATGGAATCAGATGATACTGACTTGTGGGCGGAAACACTGACCAATGAAATTCTGAAAATAGCAATAAAGTATATACCAAATAAAAATATGCCACAACACCTTAAACCAATAAGTAACATTAATAAGAAAAGAGAAACTCAATGGAATAAAGAACCAGTTGCCTGGTGGAATAAAAGCTGTGCAGAAATTCATGAGAGAAGAAAAAGGGCCTTACAAAAATATAGAAATAACAGAACAGAAGAAAACTATGATAAGTATAAACTTATTAGGAATGAATCTAACAGAATAATATTCAAAGCCAAAGAAACTAACTGGAAGGAGTTTTGTCAGTCACTTAAACCTAGCACTCAAATTAGAGAAGTATGGAAAAAGCTTAAGGCAATCAAAGGGAACAATAAGAAAACAATAATGCCAACAATCAAACTACCAAAGAGAGCAGAAACAGATAAAGAAAAAGCTAATGCCCTTGCCGAGTATTTCTATAAAGTCAGTGCAAAAAGTAGCCTTGGACAGGAAGAAAATGAGAGAAGAGAAAGACTTAGGATACAGTTTTTAAAAGAACTACCAGACCAGATAGATGAAACAAACTATTTAGATGCTGATATAACAGAGGAAGAAGTAACTAATGCAATAAAAGATAAATCTAATACTGCCTCAGGGCAAGATATACTTAGTTATGAAATCCTTAAGAAAGTACCCAAAAGAACTATAAACATAATAACTTCACTTTATAACAAAATCTGGAACTTAGGAAAGATACCAAAAGCATGGAAAGTAGCTATGATAGTACCCATTCTAAAACCCAATAAGGAAGCCCATGATGTAAGTTCATATAGGCCTATCTCCTTAACATCACAACTAGGTAAAATACTGGAAACTGTTGTGAATAAAAGAGTTAAATTCTACCTAGAAAAAAAAACCAGTTATATAGCCCAAACCAGTCAGGGTTTAGAGCAGACAGAAGTACAGTAGACCAGCTTGTAAGATTAGAACATGATGTAAAGCTAGGGTTCAAGAGGAAAGAGAAAACAGTGGCAGTCTTTCTAGATGTAGCTAGAGCATATGATGAATGCTGGCGAGATGGAGCTCTTTACAAAATGAAAAAGATTGGCATTGCTGGTAAAACCTATAGGTATCTAGAAAACTTTTTACAGGACAGGTATTTTGCTGTACAGGTGAATAATGATAGGTCAGAAATATATGAACAACAGAATGGGATTCCTCAAGGATCAGTGATCTCTCCTTCAATTTTCACTATAGCTGTAAATGATTTAGCAGATGAATTTAATGACATAAAGAATGCAGTATCACAATTTGCAGATGACTGTGCCATTTGGCGATCTGGGAAAAACTTGGACCATGTTTACAAAAAACTGCAAAATCAAATAGACAAAGTTTCAGAGTGGATGAAAAGTTGGGGCTTCCAAATTAATGTAAACAAAACAGTAGGTATGATTTTCAGCAAAGGAAATTTTAAAAAAAAAATAACAAAATCAATATAACCATTAAAGGACAGAAAATATGTACCTCCTCAACAACTAGATTTCTGGGCATAACTTTAGATAAACAACTAAATTATAATAAACATATAGACAATTTGGTAGAAAGCTGTAGGGGACCCCTAAATATACTAAGGATTGTAAAAGGTAATGGATGGGGGGCCAGCAATAAAATAATGCTTATGTTCTACAAGTCCTTCATCAGGGGGGGAAACTGGATTATGCCAGCATAGTCTATGACTCAGCTGCAGCTTCTAACAAAGCAAAACTGGACAGGATTCAAAATGCAGCCATGAGAACTATTACAGGTGCATTTATATCGACACCAGTAGAAGCTCTAGAAGTAGCTCTCGGCATACCTCCCCTTGGTCTAAGACGGAAAGAACTGAGATTAAATTATTGGAGTAAAGTAGCACAAGAAGTGACCCACCCAGCACATAAAGCATTTGTCAAAAACCAACCAAGTGTATGGGACGTCCCCTTAAATAAAGATAGATATCCAACAGGGTGGAGAACTATAGAAGATCTAATGCAGTTTAAAGAACTATCAAACACAATTGAAAATAGTAATAAATACAGAAGCAAAATACCACCATGGGAACTAAAAACACCAATCATAGACTACTCACTTACTGAAAAGATCAAACAAAACATAGAAGATAAGGAAGCCAAAATGATAAGTAGAAAGTTCATAGAGCAACTAACTAAAAAAAGTCTGGCCGTCTACACTGATGGATCCAAGGGTGATAGTGGGCAACTAGGTGCCGGAGTTGTAATACTACAATGGGGAATAAAAAAGAGCTACAGTGTAACGGAAGGGGCATCGATTTTTACTGCAGAGATGGTAGCAATTCTTAAAAGTCTAGAAATAATCGAAGATAACCCACCAGAAGCTGTTACGATATTTACAGACTCACTATCATCACTACAAACACTAGAACACCCAGGTAAATGTAGCCGGCCAGACATAAAGGAAGAAATTCTAGCAATTAATACATCACTAGAGAACAGAGGATGTAGTGTGAGGCTAGTGTGGGTTCCAGCACACATAGGTATAGCTGGCAACGAGTTGGCAGACCAGAATGCCAAGAAGGGAAGAACAAGTAAAAACAATATAAAAGCAGGACTGGGAAGGTCAGAGATCAAGAGCCAAGTGAAGGAAACTATAAACGAGGAATGGAAGACAACATGGAAGGAAAGTAGAAAAGGCAGACACGCGTTCAAACTGCTGAAAGAACCAACGAGGACATGCCAGGTCAGAGAAGAATTAAAGACACCATCGAACAAAAAACTGTGGCGTCTCCGACTCGGTGCAGCATACTTCATGGTAGAAGAACCACACTGCCAAGAATGTCAGGAAGAGAATGACATAGACCACTACCTGATCCACTGTAAAAAGTATGAACAACAAAGGCTTGAATAAAAAACTTACTATAGAAATCACAATATAGACTTAACAGGTGATAAGGTTTTAAGTATAGATGCCCCAAGAGATGCCCAATCAATACTTAAAAGATATATACATAAAACAAAGGAAAAAATATAAGGTTAGAACTTCAGGAAAATCATCCAACTAAATAGAAATTAAGCAGCAAGAACTAACAAAGCATTAACAAAAAAATAACTACTCATAGGACAAGGAAAGACAAGGTATTTAAAAAAAAGGGACAACAACTCAAAAAGAACAAATACTAATACAAATTAAAACCAAGTGTAAAGGACAATAGTTATCTATAAACAATACAAAAGAGAAAATAAAATTGACAAATACTAATATAAATATCAGCAACTGCAAAAGACAACAGTTATTTAAATAGAATACAAAATTAGTAAATAAAAGGACACTAAATACCCCAATTATAACCAAATTTCAGGTTGAACAGGGTAGACCAAGATGGAACGAGAAGAGGCAACAATGATCAGATGTTGAGTGCCCGATCTCCACCCATCAACGCATCAAAACAACAACAACAACAACAAACATGACAAGGGGATGTCACTCTATAATTTAAAAGTCTACAGAGAGCCTTTACCGGGAAAAAAAATGTGACTCAAAAAATTGTATGCTTAATACAGTTAATAATTATCCCATATAACCTCAAGACAATATGCCAGCAGAATTGTTTACACCTCGAAATTATTTCTCAAGATTATGACATTTTGTTAACCTTATAAGCGTCAATAACACAGCTGTTTTGTGACTCTTGGTCCTATAGCAATGTTTTTTTGGCTTCTGGGGACATCAAAGCAAGAAGCAATGATATTTTGTTTGTGGGAGTCTCAAAACACGCAGCCTTGATACCTCGGGGAAGTGATCTTTCTCTCAAAGCTAAGGGATTTACTTAGTAAAGCGATTCATTTGAACCCAAGCTTCTGCAAAAAGAAAAATAATAATGTTTCTGCAACACCCTCTTGGGATCACTTGCTTTTGTCGATGGAAGTATTCGTCGAATCGTTTGATGATACTGTCGCGACCTTACCTTTTAGCTAGGTTTTCTCCCTTAAGTGTGGGCAGGGATATTCTCCCGTTATCGTCAATAAATTTGTATAGGTTGTTTATTAAATATTCTATCTCTTTCTTTTTAAACTACTCTTTACCTAGATGTATCATTTTAGAATGTTTAATTAATCTTGTTTATTGAACCATTTATAGCTCGTGGGATAGACTACAGTAGTATCAGGATTTTAAGAAGAGTAGTATGTAATTGTGGTAGATAAACGTAAGTAGCATCAAATATTGAGAGTAGTATGTAATTGTGGTAGATAATCGTAAGTAGCATCAAAATATTGAGAGTAGTAGCTAGTTGTAATTGTAAGTAACATCTAAATACCAAGACGAGTAGTACGTAGCTATGATAGGTTATTGTAAGTAACACAACTTATTGAGAAGAGTAATTAGTCTTTGTGACAGACAGCTGTAAAATAACATTTAAATACTGAGAAGAGAAGTAAGTCGTTGTGGCAGTCAGCTGTTAAGTGAAAAAATACCGAGAAGAGCAGTGGGCAATTATGAAAGGAAGCTTGAAATGTACAGTCAGTAAAATATTGAGAATAATAGTTAGTATTTGTGACAGAAAACTGTAGGTAACATTTGAATATTGATAACAGTTGTAAGCAGTTGTGACAAAGATTATAAGTACCATTATAATATTGAAAAGGGTAGTAAGTAACTGCGACAGCGAGTCATATGTACCATTAAAATATTGAGAAGGGTAGTAAATACTTGTGATACAGAACATAAGTACCATTAAATATGGACAAGAGTTGTAAGTAGTTGTCATAAGAGCGAACACGTTTGCGTTGCGATTCTTTAAACCTATTGTCTACGCAGTCAACTTTCCTCGCAGGACATGGAAATTTTTTTTTAAAAATAAACTTTTGCCTCGCTTTGGCGAGGCGCGTCCCGTTCAACCTAGCCGGTTATATTAGGGCGCATGTCCAAATATAAGAGACCTTTAGGTCTGGAGAATTAGTTATTGACATGGAAAAGTAACCGAGTTTGTAAAGGCGATTTGTACTAGCTCGTATGCACGCTCGACGTGGTAACAGCAGACCTCCAATTAACCATGTAACTGAGCGACAAACGGTAGGGGTATGTTGGCTCATGGAAATTAACTTGTGTAATTCGCTAGACATTTCCCACGGGAGCAGAAATGATTTGGTTAAAGCCAGACAAGTAAATAACCAGAAAAGAAGATTGGAGACAGGCTGGTGGAACTAAAATAAATATGCAAAAGGAAACACAATAGAGGAGTATAGAAAGTCCAGCGGGATCAAAGGCAAACAGGGCAATAACTCCTGCAATGGCTGAAGGCAGTGATGAAGCAACATCAGTCGTTATAAACCAATGGATGACATTCATTTGCCTTCGCGAGAGCAGAAGTCAGGCAGCCGATTCGATTTGATATAACGTATGCCAAACTTCAAGTGTAAGGATTTCTTGGATAGAGTGAGTTTCAGTAGTCGCATGGCATATTGCTAGTGTTCCAGTATTTCGGTATCTGGAATCAATTATACAGTATATAATACTTGTAAAATTAATAATATACATCCCTTTTAGTTTCATGGAACCATATATCTTAACATAACCATGAACACTGTAATACCATTCATTTTTCTCACACCATGAAAGCTTATACTTCTACATAAACGTTGCAATAAACACAGCGAGGATATTGATTATACTGATAGGATTGCACACGCAGGCTATAGCAGACATAAAACCTATAGACACCTCATTCATTGGATATATTATCTGAGAACTTATGAAGCCTACATTATTTTATTCATCCCAGGGATAAAGACGACAAGATTGGGGAGCTTTTGGTTACTTTACCAGTGCTAAGTCTAATTACCCACGCTGGCGTATTACGGCATATTAATGCGTAGTACAGAGTATATACACGCACACACGTAAACCACTACTGCAGCCACCAGTAAAAGTCAAAGCCCAACATAAGACAACGAGAAAATGTTGTCACATGGTGAAGAGTACCTACACTTGTACTGATA
Source organism: Oreohelix idahoensis (assembly GCA_024509875.1). Taxonomy (NCBI): domain Eukaryota; kingdom Metazoa; phylum Mollusca; class Gastropoda; order Stylommatophora; family Oreohelicidae; genus Oreohelix; species Oreohelix idahoensis. The sequence continues at coordinate 168,182 of JAMPIV010014145.1, forward strand.
AGTAGGCACCCATACGTCCGACAAGGACATGCAAACCGTTAGTGAAAATAGGAAGTTATCAGAGGTAAACGGAGCGATTACAGTACACGGATAGCCAACCACAGCAAAAAATCCAAGAGCAAACCACCACGGTACGCTGAAAGATGACCACATCACAACAATTCAACAGTTTCGGCCTAATAGCGATATGTCATCGCTCTAGATATTCTGTTCGACACGTAAAGGACAGTCGCCCAACACTACAAGAAAGTCTTTTGTTGTCTCACTGATCAGCATTGTAGTGTGTTACAGAATACTCATTTTTCCGTAAGCAGTAGGAGCAGTTTTTGACCGAATGCTCTATTAAATTTATCAGTAATATGTAGTGCAGTCTGACAGGATCAAGCGAACTAAGTAAAAGCTTCAGAAGTCACTCCAGTATACAGTGACTCTAGAAAATAGTCCAAGAAATAGAAAGTCCATCCTGTTGACATATCATTTAATTATTATTAGATTTCACTCATCTTCATCACGAATTTTAAATTACATGGTAGTATTAAGTTTGGTTTGGGTATATTTATGTCTATAGCCCATTACTATAGCACATATTTATTTGCATATGTATATTTATGTTTTTTCTTGTATATAGCTTTTAAGTCAATAAATCTTATATTATTGTGTTCGTTATCTCCACAACACGTTATCGCCTCAATAGCGAGTGAAAGAAAAAATGCGAGAGACTTAAGGTTATAATTCTTTCTTTCTTCTCATTGTGTGAAGGGGAAGGGTGGGGGCTCGTGAGCTATAGGAAAGGGGGGATAGCTGAGTAGAGATAATAATGTTATGGGGAACTTGAATCACTGGAATCGCCTTGTGTGAACTTATTCCGATTTACAAATTCGCCTCCCTCCATCTCTACAGTCTATCTCTACCTGGTTGCAAAATAGCTCTGAGCCACTATTATCCTCTGAGCAACTAGGGCCAATCCTCCACGGTTAATCCCCGGATTAACCCAGTGACAGTAGTTGTGACAAATATTGACAAGAGTAGTATGTAGTTGTGACAGAAAGCTGTAAGTAAATCTAAGTATTGTGAACATAAGTAGCCAGTTGTGATAGAGAGGTGTAAGAATTCTGAACATCAGCTGAATATGCAAAATAAAGTTAACAATAAATATTATATGCATCTGCATTTATAAATTTGGAGGAAATATATATGCAGTTAAGTAAAGTTTGTATGCATAAAGAAATTGCAGGAAACATGTACAATATTTCTATAAAATTATTGCTACCTTGACCATAAATTTTTGGAAAAACTGTACATAACTATTTGTGGAAACACGTGCAAGGATAAGAAGTACAAACGTGTACACTCATTTTGGGAAAACACGTACATACGCAAAAAAGAAGCGAATAAAATTATATGTACTTTTGAAGAAAGACGGGCATCAGTACACAAACGGATAACATATACGTAAATAGGCATTAGAGGAAGTAATGATATTAATAATTTTTCTTTGCGCTCCTTGTGGAGTATGGAACCACGACTGTAGCTGGTCCCTGCTGCAAGAAGCCTACACAAAGCATTCACGCGCTGTCTAAGAGGCAGTTTATATTGCACTTTGTTTGACATGGTGAGGGTGCCAGCCTATGCATATCGCATATTAGACGCCCGAAGTAGCAGTAATCCTATTCTTTCTGTATGTCCTCAAGGAATTCCCGGAAATTATAATTCGTTATAAGTAAGCTCAACACTGTTAAATTTCCGCTGCAGCAAACCACTAACACGGTGAAAGAGAATTCAATGAAATCACAGGATTCGGCGAAACTATACACCGTTGAGCCTCTTGAAGGACTCCTTCACACAATCTTAACCCTAGTCAAGAACTTGCTTTTGAAGGCGATGACACTGCCGGAAACGCGATGGAATGAGAGCTGCTGGTTCATTCTTCTGTCTTTGAAGCCGGGTTTCAATGACTAAGGTGTGAACGGTGTGGATGCATGTGTGAAGCATCTGTTAGTTGACCAGTTTTTATGTATTTGTTAGCCAAATTTACCTTAACTATATTTATAAGCCAGACCATTTTTTTTCTACCTTTGTCGGATTAACATATGCCAATTTTAGTTCGATCCCGCCAGTCATATCAGACTCAGCTTAGCTTTAATAAACATTATCAGTTCAAATTAAATTTAACTTGACAAAACACATAATGTTTAACTTAACATTTTAAAAATAACTTATGTTTCGATTTTTTTTTTTAGTTAAGCGTATTAGGGAGGTATTCTATGTTACTTTGCAATATAAGATACGCTCTCAATTTGCGTGATATGTCGCAGTTGTCCTCTTGGGCGAGAATTGAACGCTGGTGTCTAGCAAGGTACGCTGAGGCGCAAACGACCATGATACCTACGAACAGCTATGATTTTATATTAGTACCACCTATTTGTTTATTAATGGTTACTGCACTTTATACTTAAGGATGCCCCGCGTAGTTTCCTGGCGTGTCTGGGGAGGCAAAGAAAGAATTGGAATGCTGTTTCCTCTGGCAATATCGTAAAAGGCGATTAACATTAAGTTGTGCGAAAAGGGAGATATGATTATTAAGCATGTCGTCAAACATTTAACAAAAACTACATTTAAATAATAACAGGTTACTTTTAACTTCAGCCATCATGTCCCGTGTTATCTCTTCAAGTTATTTCTATGCGTTGACTATTCTTATCAGGAGCTGTGGTGGCGCAGTGGTTAGTGCACAGGCTTCCTAGCTCGGTGATCCGTGGTTTGATTCCCAGTTTAGGTGGGATTTGTTTTTTACTGCAAACGGTTCCGGGGTCGACCTAACCTCATGAATTGGGTACCAGAGCAACTCTTGGAAGGTTAAAGCGGCCGGTGGGATGCTGACCACGTCACTCCTAGTGTGTCAATGATCATGAAAATATGGGCCTAACATCATATTCCCTATATGCCTCGATGGGCGTGTAACGGGATTATTTTATCTTTTACTATTCTTATCCTCTAGCTTACTATTCTTATCATCTAGCTTACTATTCTTATCATCTAGCTTACTATTCTTATCATCTAGCTTACTATTCTTATCATCTAGCTTACTATTCTTATCATCTAGCTTACTATTCTTGTCTCTAGCTTACTATTCTTATCATCTAGCTACCTATTCTTGTCTCTACTCATTTAAAAAAAAAAATTTTTTTAAATTATGATTGCATAATGTAAATGAATGCTGTTATGGTAACTTTATAATGTTGCATGCCTTTAAATTAATGCTTAAAGCATCATGTGGGAATGAAAGGATATAGTATGCAAGATTAATGAGAATGGAAGGGCAGAATGTTAGACGGGCCTGCGCGCGCAATTCTTTACCTTTCGAAAATAAAGTTCGTTCGTTCGTTCGTTCGTTCTAGTTCTCTTCTCAAGGCAGTGTTAATTTTAAAAAATGTTACATTCGCCTTTAAATTCATTTTAAGATAATTGTCACGGAATTGCCTCCCTTGCTTTGCAGTTTATCCAACTCAAGAGTATCTAATATGGGTCTTCAAAGGTGTCTACCTTCGCACAAGATTACTCTTGGCGGAGTTGTAGATAGCAGGACAACGATGCTTCTATCTCAAGGGAATGATCACACGATATTTTCAGAAGTCAAGAACAATGCTGCTAAGGACCGAACACTATTAACTTATATCTGATCCGTCGCCTTTTGTGAAGAAAGGGTTATGGAATGATTTATTTCAGCTCGTTCAAGCCCCACCCTGATTTACTCAGTGGAATTCTTCTTATTCTGGTATAGCTCTGTTTAGAGTGTATTTAGTAAATTTACTGAGACAAACGTCTAGTACATTCAAATGATTAAATCGACGTTAAATTTGTATATATATACAAATAACAAATTTAATAATTACTTAGGTTTAACGGGGTTTTTAAAAATGAATAATTCTTTATCAGAAAATTATCATCACTGTGTGATGTAATGGTAGTTTGTAAAAGAGGTCACTTGGCAGCTTTTGTGTGTTTCTTAGCTGTCAAGGAAGTTCTTCTGATGTTTTGGTTCTTGGTATACTGGATCTCTGATCCCGCTCGTCACTGGTCAAGGTTGTGGGGTGCAGCACGTTCCCAGAAGTGTCAGGAAGTGTCTGCAAAGTTGGTCCCTCGTCTTTAAGCCCCGTCTGATGATGGTGTCTAGATTCGACTTCAGGCCACTTGTACCCTTCTTGTTCCAGAGATAGTACCCTCAACTGGTACCACCAACTAGAATGGTAAAAAAAGAGAAACGAATGCCCTCTGAGTATTGAGTTTCCAACACATACGTATGTGTCCTCATCTTCCTTTTCCACCATCCCATCTACCTCAGACTTTACCCTCGATGAGAATTAAGCTTAATCATTCGAGAGAATTCATTCCATTTCTTTACATTTAAATTAAATGTGCTAACAATATAGTTAATAATATAGATACAATATGTTTACATTTACATCTACACTGGTTGAAAAATGTTCATAATATAGATTGAATATGTTTTCAGTTACATCTACACTGGTTGAAAAATGTTGAAAACTTTCATTATTTTTAAAGTGAATATATTTACATAAACATTTACACTGGTTTGTAAATGTAACCATTATAATTAGAATGTTCATCATTTCTTTCATCTTTCCCTCCCTGCTCCATATGGAACGTGGGACAACCTACGCTTTTTAGTTCTATTTAGGAAACTAGCAATAAAGCAGTCACCAGCCCTTGCAGTGGTGGTTCATGAAATCATCATTCTATATGGTGAGGTTGCCAGCCTCAAATGATTTGGGCATCCACTAGCAATTTTCACACATTAATATTCACATGGCAATATATACATATTAGTTCACATGTTTGTCGTGGAATATTCTAATCCACATATATAAATTATTAGGTAAATATGAAGCCTAACAAATAAAATTAATAAAGAGAAGAGCAATGGAAAAAGAACAGTGCTGTCACAAAGAATGTACTCGAAATCCCCCTTCTTTTCTACTTCGTCGGCAAATTGTAACGCTTTCACGTTGATATTAAAGGCCTTCTGCAACATACACGCGTTTCCCAAACACACGATAAAATGTGCTGCCTTTCTAAGAAAAACCTTGAAATATGCAAGTTGACCTAAATTTTAAATTCCATTCATGTCTTTTTCTACACTATGTTACCAAAACGAACGAACGGATGGACAAAAGGATAAAGAGAGAGGGAGGGCTGAAAATCAGGAACGCATGCAACACGCGTCGCGCGATACACAAATGCTGCCATCACGCGTGTAAGACTACATGCACTAACTTTTTTTCAGACGGACAGTGATAAAATACATTACCCATCCCAGAGTTAGGTTTATAAATCATAAAAAACGCTTATTAGGAAAGATAACAATAGATGGGTTTACGGTTGAAAACATAACAGTACCCAGACAGCACATCTTCGAAACAGGAGGTAGAAAATACATATTTTGAACGCAGCCACTTAGCGCTTTAAATTTGGATATTTGGGTTCCTTAGGGTTTGCTGACAAAGAATATGTAAAACGTTACGCAAATAGTCTAGGAATTAACAAGTTATAACCAAAATAAAATATTGGGGATGCCTGACAGCATGAAATCATTTCTGCTCATAAAAATTTTTTTATAACGTGTTTGAAAAAAACGTTACGTTACAGAAATAGCCTACCATGTAAACTCCAAATTGATTGGAGCGCAACAAATGAAAGACTGACCACGATTGGTCGGGCTATAAATACTATCTTTCGTTGTTAGGGGAGACGGGGAAAGGTAACATTTTTTCAAACACTTGTCGAAACGGGGCCTCATTGGCTAGACTCGCTGATATAATCACTTAGGAGCGTTAGTTCGAAACCACTTGTTTAAATAAGCTTGATAAAGCGACAGTGCGTTGAAGCCAGCTCACATTTTTTGCTAAAATAAAAGCCTGGAACATAAGCAGATGGGAATTTGTGCCAGTAAATGTGCCAGAATTCATTGCTAATCAACGTATCTGTGTTTATTTCCATGAAATTGTGGTAAGCTTGAACCATTCAGTATCTTTTAATGAAAATTGAATGTAAATTGTTAATTTATGCCTGTATATATATGTGTAGTTCAGTGGCAAACAGGAGATAAAGCCTATAATGCTCCAGCCTGAACAGAGGGTGTCGGAGGGAAGTAAAACGGCATGGAATGGCCAAATAGTACACTGACACCTGGATGATTGATTAGACAGAAATAATGCTGGAAGTGCAGAGGCGTGGTAACCATTAAGGAGGTAAATACTGGTATAAAGTATTTCAGATGAAGCTGACAGTTGGCCTAACGCTCTGAACTCAATGTTTGTGTTGTATTGTGATCAGTGTAAAAGAGAATATAAGTTAGTTATGAAGTAGAAGGTACATCCTTCTTGATTTCAGGGACCGTGGTCTTGATGGTACTGAGCAGCACCTGGTCAGAGCTTTGCTGAATCCAGTGTCGGACAGCATACTCCTTGGTCCTTTTAGCTATCAGTGAGGTGTCTCCAGAGCCCAGAGGAATTCGAGCAGAGGAGTCCTTTCCTGCCACCATCACTCAAGATAAGCAGATTTGGCCAGCTGAGCTCAACATTATGTCCCCTCATCTTGAAATGACTTTGTAAAAATAACCTTAAGAGGGGAATTTACTTGTCTTAATATCAGGAACTGAGAACATCTCCAATACTAGTCCCTAAAGACAAACTATTGAAGTCATGATGACAAATACCAACAGAGCTTGAACAAAACAAAACCAGTATTACCTCATATTACCACTACACAACTGACACACATAGGATATTTTTAATAATATATGTCACTACAATATTCATATTAATAAATTCTGTATATATACTTGTAATTTAAATTGCTTGTGATTCCTGGTTCCCTTTGTAGTTGAATCAGGACACATATTCATTCATGCCAGTAATGAATACATATTGTTATTTGAAAAGTTATCAGTGATTCTTTTAAGATATCCTTATAGAGTGTTATATGTATGTGAGTGTCACAGTGTTGTCAAGAGTAGTGGATTAAATTTAATTGTTTATCTATCTGTTGTTGTTTTGACTTACACTTCATCCTACACATACCCTAGGTATGGTTTTTTACAACATTTCTGTTGTTGCGCATCAAAGAGCGCTGAGTTGAGTTTGGTGAAAATATTTGAAGATATGTGAATAGTACACTTAGGTGCAGTATTATTGCGCGCAGTAAAAAAAAGGATGACGTAGGAGTTTTTGGGTCTTGAAACAATGACGTAGAGAACAAAATGGACCCCAAATAAAAACAAGACGTGAACAGCCTTGTGTTTGCTGGTTTGCTTGAAAACCCGTGAAAAAAGGGTATATTGATTCGTGCCATGCATAGGAGTGCATAACAGGATGAGTACTGTGAATCAGGTATAATTTGATGCTTATACATTTGGTAGACGGGCAGGTCTATACACCGTAAAAATCGGAGTCTAAAAAAATCCTGCTTTGTCGCTAATGTGTGCTGAATTTTGGGAAATTCATGTCAATGAAGTTATATGAGTTTGAAAAGAAGGTACGGGAGAAGGGCACGGATATAATCAATACATAGAGATGTATAGAAGTATTGGGACTAATAAGCAACAATGTATTACCGTCAAGGAGTATAACACTATGTTACGAATAGACAGAATGACATTAACTAAGGACGGTTCATCATGTCTCATGGATCATGAGTTTTCAATAAACTGTGTTGTTATGTTACCGGAACAGCATTGGCTTCTTGCCTGGTTATATTTGAGCTGTTGGGCATATCTGAGACATTACTAATTCGTGATCTTTTGTGAGAGAACACTGCATAAATAATACAGGGACGATACAGTGCAGTTTTTGGCATACCCACGAATAAAACATTCGCGTGACACTTTTGTTGTATACCAATGTTTTAACATTCATATAGACACATATGGGAATAATAATGGTATACATATATCAAATGCAGACAAACTCTTTTAATACACGGGAATAAACGAACGGGCGGACAGTACTTTAACATGGTGGCCAATATAATGTACCTTCCCGTTCTATAAAATTTCAGATATTTGGAGCTTAATTAATTGCCACGCATTTTGGAACAATGACACTTGTTGCATGCTCAATCAATCGATCGTTATGTCAAAGTCGTAACCTTGACTTGGAAGGTCAACGTTCGTGTGATGTACATATTCAAGTCTCCAGAGAAGTATCATAGTTGTACCGGGGGAATGATGCTACAGTTTTCGATTTCCATTTTCAAGTCCTGCTGTGTACCTGCGGAGGTTACATTGAGTGACGTCATTCGGTAACAGATACTTTCAACCAGAGCAAATTACTGTTCGTTTTGGAGAATTGCTAACCTTGAATTCAGCTGTATGAATTTCATAACCTGTGTTGGATCGAAATATGTACGAGGAGTATTGGGATTCCCGCAGATAAGTAGACATTGTTATTATGGTGTCAGTACCCTGGTTATTATTAGTGAGCACCTTTCTTTGTCATTTTAACTCGTAAGATGCTTGTTCTTCATCATAGGTGTCCTGGGGTGTTTTCCTAGGTTGATTTCAGGTCGATGAATCGCAAAGGCTTATAGCCAGTTTCTTTGGGGTTGCTGAAATGTCGTAGATTTTTTGTGTTGACGCCGTGGTTCTTTACGATATTATATCTTCTTTAATTGTTTAGGTGCGGTGATGGTCATTGCTAACGTGTATATTTCTATGTAATTGATTCTCGTCATGGATCATTAGGTTTTCAGTAGTACTATTATCTTGTATAATTTCTTAGTTGATTGATTTATAGCTGCATATTTTATTAAATAAAAGATGATCGATCTCCAGTAATGAGTATCGATAAGGTTTCGATTATAAGATATTACTTATAATACTACAGTTTATTTGATGAGGTAAATATATTAATTCAGATTCTGAAATGTCGACGGCGGAATACTTTATTAAACAGGGTAAAATTCTTGGTTTATCAGGAGACAAATTACAAGAGTTTGCTCAAACAGAATATAAAGAGGCGCAGGAAAGAGAGAAACGTCAGTTGGAATTAAAAGATAGAGAATTAGCCAACCAGGAACGTATGAAACGGTTGGAAATGGAAGATAATGAAAAAAGGAGGCAAGACGAAGAGAGAATTAAACTCTTGGAGATGGAAGAGAATGAGAAAAGGAGACAATATGAAGAGAGAATGATGCTATTGGAAATGGAAAGACAGAAGTTGCAAAATGGAAATGCTACTTGTCAATCACATACTCGGAATGATGGTCAGAAAGGTGACATTAAAATTCATCTGCCAATGTTTAAACCAGGGGTCGACGATATTACGTTCTTCTTGTCAAGATTCCAATTGGTATGCACAGAATATAAAATTGATAAAAGTAAGTGGTGTAGCAAACTAATGAATTTTTTATCAGGAGAGGCGTTAAGTGCAGTCGCTTCGTTAGAAGGCGATAGTCAAAACTATGAGGAAGCTAGAGCTACGCTATTAAAAAAATATCAGCTTACAGCTGAAGGTTATAGAAGGCGTTTTAAAGAGTTGTTGCCGGAAACAGGAAAAAGAGTTCTCACAATTCATTTCGGATATTCGTTTAACTTTTAATCGTTGGATCGAACTTGAAAAGGTACAACGGAATTTTGAAGATCTTGCCGATTTAATATTACGGGATAAGGTATTATCCTCAGTAAGTGATAAGTTTTTGGCATTTTTACAGGAGCGGAATCCTAAATCGTTATCGGAAGTTGAGTCCCTCGGGCGCCAGTTTTCGGTTGCTCATCCGAACTTGAATGTCAGAAATACTAAACTACATGAATCGTTACAGTCAGCGAGTGTTGCTACTGTAAATAACAGACAGGGAAAATTTAGATCGAATGGTGGTGACAGAGATAGGTTTCGTAATAGAAGTGCCAGTTCAGATCGAAATAATAATTATCAAAGAAATTTTTCTCATTTTGAAGTTGGAAATAGAAATAAATCACCAGAGTTCCGAAGATGGAGAAATAAACGACCTGATAATGGTCATCACGATTATTTTGGACACAGAGAGAGAGAGGAAATGGGCAACTAAATAATCAACATGGTAATATTAATAATAGATCTAGTTATTCTCAGAATTACAGAAGAAATTTTTATGGCAATAATCAAGATAATGGCAGTGCATTTCGTTCAAATAGTTCGCATCGGTCTGCTCATCATGGAAATTCGGTACAGAGAGCAGAAAATGATATTACAAATAATAATAACAACGCTGTTAGTCAAGCAAATGCTTGCTGTTCATTTGACTTTGGTAATGCGGAAGAATGTTTTGAGTGCAAGAATCTATTTCAGCCTGACGTGGTATCCAGACTGAGATGTGGACACCCATTGCCGGCGTTACCTGCAATGTCAGCTCATGAAGGAACCGGGTCTTTAGAGTTTCACAAGGGCTTACTTAATGGCATGCCAGTAACTTTATTAAAGGATTCAGGTTGCACGACGGTAGGTGTGCGACAATGTTTGGTTGATTCTTCTTGTTGTACAGGCACATGGGTTAAGTGCATTACGTTTGGTGGTAGAATTGAGAAATTTCAAACTGCGGTTGTTCATATCGCGACGCCATTTTTTACGGGACAAATAAAAGTATGTTTGTTGCCGAATCCAGTTTGCGATTTAGTTCTTGGTCGCATTCACGGTTTTAATGAGTGTACTCTTGAGCAAATACATGATTGGGAACGAGAACACGTACACAGTGCTAATGTTGTGGTTACTCGAGCACAGGAGCAGTCTCAACATAATGTTGTGCCACTAGTTAATGATGATGTGTTACACAGTAACATAAACAAGGAAGTTTTTTCTACTTTACAAAACAGTGATGTTTCATTAAAGAAATTTTTTAGTTTAGTCCAACAGGATGATACAAATGGTCATACTTCTCACAAACAATGGTATACTATCGTAAATGACATATTAGTGCGAAGATTCAGAGATAGTAAATCTTGTCATATTACTACTCAGATCATGGTGCCTAAGGTAATGAGATCCTATATCTTGAGTCATGCTCACGATTCCCGTTGTGCAGGTCACATGGGATACTCTCGTACTAGATCTAGAATTCTGGCATCTTTTTTCTGGCCGGGAATGTCGAAAGACATTGCGATGTTTTGCCGTTCTTGTGTTACTTGTCAGGAGGTGAAGTCTAGAGGGGCACGTCATTTGGCTCCAATTCAAGCAGCCGATATTCCGGTGCGTCCATTTGAGAAGATGGCCGTGGACATTATTGGCCCACTTCCTATAATGTCATCGAGAGGACATAGATATGTATTAACTTGTATAGATTTGTGCACGCGTTGGCCAGAGGCTATACCACTCAAGAACATTACTACGCAGGATGTGGCTGATGCTTTGTTTCATATCTTTACTAGAATCGGATTTCCGAGAAAATTGTTGTCGGACAGAGGTTCTCAGTTTGTGTCAGGTGCAATGACGGAAGTTATGGCAATGTTTCATATAGACAGATCACTGAGTTCCGTATATCACGCCGCCTCAAACGGGATGGTGGAGCGTCTAAATCGATCAATAAAACAGATGTTAGGAAAGATTACAATCGATTTTCCTAAAGAGTGGGACCGAGTTTTACCAGCGGTACTTTTTGCATATCGTGAAATACCGAATGAGCATACATGTTTCAGTCCATTTCAACTTGTATTTGGTGCTCAGCCCAGAGGTCCATTGTCTTTAATCAAAGACTTGTTGATTGATTCTTCCTTGTCGCAAGAAACTCAATCGTCTTACGAGTATGTTGTAAATCTTAGGAAAAAAAATCATGGATGCATGCCAGCTGGCAACAGATGCATCGGAAAGAGCTAAAGAAAAAGCTCGTATGTTACAGAATCACTCAAGACGTCTTCGTCTTCTTGTACCAGGCGACGAAGCATTCGTGCTTTTACCGAGCAAACAGAATCGACTACTGATAACTTGGTGTGGTCCATTCAAGATTCTGTCACGTATTTCAGATGTCGATTATGTCCTTGATGTTAAGGGACAAAGAAAGATTTTTCACATTAACATGTTGAAAGAGTTTCACTCAAGACCTGAACATCTTCAGGCAGTCTTTCACGCGGTTGATAATGTAGGTTCATATCCAATGAGCTGGGAGTCTTTATCGGTGATTCAGGAAGAAGAATCTTCTTTCCCAGCTGTATCAATGACGTTTCCTAGTCTACCGGTTCAATCTACCGAAACTTGGGAGGATGTGACAATCTGTCCGAATCTTACACTTGAGAACAAAACACATGTATCCGAATTATTACATTCGTTTCATGATGTACTTACAGATATACCAGGCAAAACAAATGTCATCACACATGACATCATTTTAAATGATGAAAATGCTATTAGAGTGCGTCCATACCCGATACCATTACACTTTCAAGACAAAGTAAACAAAGAAATAGATGACATGCTGCAATTAGGTATAATCAGTTCTTCTCAAAGTAATTTTGCTTTTCCCATGGTTGTAATAACAAAAAAAAGACAATAACATTCGGCTCTGCATTGATTTTAGAAAATTAAATCAGGTCACAATTTTTGACGCCGAACCGTTACCATCATTGGATGATCTTTTACCAAAATTAGCAGATGCAGTATATTTCAGTAAGTTCGATCTGTCAAAAGGTTATTGGCAGGTTCCGTTGGAGGAAAGATGTAAACATTTTACGGCTTTTGCTACTCCCAGAGGGTTGTTCCAGTTCAATTTTATGTGTTTTGGACTGATGAACGCACCTGCTACGTTCACTAGAATTATGAGAATTCTCTTCTCGCATAGACAAGATATAATCTCGTACATAGATGATATTTGTTTGTTTAGCAACACTTGGGAAGAACACTTTCACGGTTTACACTCTCTATTATCCACGCTCAGATCTGCTGGGTTATCTGCTAGACCATCTAAGGTGTATATTGGATTCTCTGAGATTACTTTTTTAGGTCATAGGATTGGTCATGGGAATCTTCAAACTTTGGAGCAGAATGTTTCCAAGATTCTAAATCTTTCCATTCCTAGGACAAAAAAACAAGTCCGGAGTGTGTTAGGACTAGTGCAATATTATGGTAAATTTATTCCTAACTTATCTTCAATTACATCAGATATGTCCACTCTACTTAGGAAAGGGGCTCCTAATGTAATTAGGTGGACTCCAGAATGCAATGCTGCTTTTCTTAAAATTAAGGATTTATTTTCATCCCCACCGATTTTAAAACTACCCAGGCTTAATAATCTTTATACTCTTCGAACAGACGCTTCGTCCAAGGGCGTTGGTGCTGTGTTGCTTCAACAATTTGATGGACATCTGCATCCGATCACGTACATTTCGAGAAAGTTAAACAAGGCGGAAATGAATTATTCGGTGTTGGAAAAGGAACTTCTCGCTGTGATCTGGGCAGTAACCAAATTAGAGAAGTATCTGTTAGGTGTACCTTTCGTAATACAGTCAGACCAGAAGGCTTTGGCGTATTTAAAGACGAAGAACCATAAATGCGCCCGAGCAGCCCGTTATTCGATTCTGATACAGCCGTATTATTATACTATTCAAGCAATTCGAGGGTCCGACAATGTGGTTGCAGACGTACTGTCGAGGTGCCCTCAGGAAGACAGTACACAAGTTTTTAATGACAGTTAGTTCATGGTCAACAGTAGTGGTGATATAATTGGGACATTGAATTTTTATTAGTTTTATCCGGAACACAATTTGGTGTGTATGGTGTAAGGTGCACATACAGTGTACTATAATATGACTGTACGGCAATGATATTCTTTAGCTATAAATCTTTGCGTGTATATTATAGAGGTTCCTAGGGGCATTGAAATAGGTAATTTGGGACCAATTTATGCATGTATTTGCTATTTTTTGGGGCTGGATCAGGAATAAATATGTATGAGATTTGCAGCGTACTCTGTATTGTGGAGGTACACATTATTGCAATCATTTTCCGATGGGTAGGTAATCCTATTAGATATAACCATATTATATAAGTTTTGGTTCTAGTATTATTGATACTAGAGGTAATAGAGGGCGGTGTTGATTCCGCGTAATTTGTTTTAATTTAGTAATATTATTACTTCCTACTTGGATTTTATTCATAAGGCAGTAGATTATATGACTTGTTTATCACCGTTTCATCTCATCGACGACTGACTAATTATGTTATGAGACATTAGCTGACTTAGACTTACTGAGACTTAGGATAGTATTATGTTGGTATGTTTTTTAAATTACCTTAAGTGGTACATTTTTTTGAAGAAAAAAGAAACTACGTGTCTTTTTTCTTAACGGTGGTAGGAGGTAATTGTTGCGTATGGTTTTTTACAACATTTCTGTTGTTGCGCATCAAAGAGCGCTGAGTTGAGTTTGGTGAAAATATTTGAAGATATGTGAATAGTACACTTAGGTGCAGTATTATTGCGCGCAGTAAAAAAAAGGATGACGTAGGAGTTTTTTGGGTCTTGAAACAATGACGTAGGGAACAAAATGGACCCCAAATAAAAACAAGACGTGAACAGCCTTGTGTTTGCTGGTTTGCTTGAAAACCCGTGAAAAAAGGGTATATTGATTCGTGCCATGCATAGGAGTGCATAACAGGATGAGTACTGTGAATCAGGTATAATTTGATGCTTATACATTTGGTAGACGGGCAGGTCTATACACCGTAAAAATCGGAGTCTAAAAAAATCCTGCTTTGTCGCTAATGTGTGCTGAATTTTGGGAAATTCATGTCAATGAAGTTATATGAGTTTGAAAAGAAGGTACGGGAGAAGGGCACGGATATAATCAATACATAGAGATGTATAGAAGTATTGGGACTAATAAACAACAATGTATTACCGTCAAGGAGTATAACACTATGTTACGAATAGACAGAATGACATTAACTAAGGACGGTTCATCATGTCTCATGGATCATGAGTTTTCAATAAACTGTGTTGTTATGTTACCGGAACAGCATTGGCTTCTTGCCTGGTTATATTTGAGCTGTTGGGCATATCTGAGACATTACTAATGCGTGATCCCTTGTGAGAGAACACTGCATAAATAATACAGGGCGATACAGTGCAGTTTTTGGCATACCCACGAATAAAACATTCGCGTGACACTTTTGTTGTATACCAATGTTTTAACATTCATATAGACACATATGGGAATAATAATGGTATACATATATCAAATGCAGACAAACTCTTTTAATACACGGGAATAAACGAACGGGCGGACAGTACCTTAACAGTTACTTTAACAATAAGTTCCCACTTTCACTCCGTGTTCCAGATTCCTCAGATTCCGGTTTTCCTTGTTAAAGTTGTAGAGTTTTTTTTCTGGGCTCTTAAGTCCTCAAAAATTTCTCAAACAATGGTCCGGTCCGATTTATGAATCTTGTTTCTAGTCTTAACTCTGGCAGTATGGTTGTCGTCTTGGCAAGCGATTCTCACAGTGCTCTAATCTGGCTGAAGTGTCAGACTATATGGCCCTTTGCTTCCCCCGCAGTTGTTTTGTTACGTTTTAGGCAGGGTTTAATCAGGAATTTGGTGATTGCTCTATTGCGAACCCCGCCAATCGTTTCAAAACTGCATATTTAGGTGGAGTAATTCAAAATTATTCCGGCAATGAAAATTTTGTGCGTGATGCAAAAGGTAACATCTCCCATATATGGAAGTGACAAGTCCGTACACTTTTTCGACAATGTGTTTCAGATGTAACCTCTTACTTTCCTCTAAAGTAATGTCTTTGAAACAGGTGGACAGAAAAATGATGTCATTTATGTCTGCTTGTGTCGTGTAATGGAAAAGAGTCTACAGTAATTTGACAGCCTATTGTAACCTAATAGCTGCTCTCTGATTTGCTAGCTAAAAACATGCATAATACTACCTGTCCTGTCTCTTCTGCAGCTCACCCTTTTGTTCTCGCCCTCTTTTCTTTAAACACTGGCCAACGCAGTGTTTACAATCTTCGTGACCTGTCAGTCATAACAGGAAACAAATCATGCTTTGGTTATACTTCGTTCCATTCTTGCGAGCTCATCTGTCAATCACATAATACTCGACATCCAGACAGCACGTGCGAGAAACGGAACAGATCCCTTTGAAGTTCATTCAGGGAAAATCTAAAAACCATCTAGTCTCCTTTGATCGTGGAACACTGGCATTCTAAGGGAAACCCGCTGGGAGACCAAAAAGTCTTTTGATGTCATGCAAAGCTCCAGACGAGAAACTCTGGAAGACCGAAACGTAAAGCCTTTCATCTTGGTAACTCTAGCTCCTAAATTTCTGTCCCACACAGGAGTGCGAAATAACGCCACGCTAGGAGACCAAAAAGTCTTTTGATGTCATGCAAAGCTCCAGACGAGAAACTCTGGAAGACCGAAACGTGAAGCCTTTCATCTTGATAACTCTAGCTCCTAAATTTCTGTCCCACACAGGAGTGCGAAATAACGCCATTAGAGATCAAGAGCAAACTATGATATATATATATATATACTGCTGTTTCTAAAACCCAGCCATCAGTCGTCAGTCAGAATGGTCTAACGCACAGTCATAAAACCATTTCCGTTTGGATATTGTTTATAAGTGATTAGTGGAGATTTATTTCTGTATTTCTGGTCAGAGGAAAATAGTTCTAAGTATTAGAAGTATTTCAAGGTGATAGCATTTAAAGTTAAACACTTATACTTCACTTAGATTTTTCTTGCTAGTAAGGCGTATTAAATAAAATAACGCATAGCGATTTTTATAACCAGATATTCAGTTAGACCACGCCACATGAGGGCTACATAACTGAAACGAGACCGTAATTATGTTTACAGTGTAGACCGACGCGGCACTTAACTCTCCAGGAGAGAGATAAACACGACTGTTAACCAGACCGGACTTAGAGGCGATAGACGATTGACAGTGGGAGAAAAGAATACATGTTATATATACTACTGGACAAAAGTTAAGGGCCGCCATTCAGTTTAGACAAGGTTTATATAATTCTTCGTGAGCAGGGTCGATTTTCCAAATGTCCGGTAGCTTGAAATCTCTCAAGAAGTCTCTGAATGGTAGAGTAGGACACTGCTAAACGTCTTGCAACATGACGAACAGATTGACCATCCTGAATCCATGCCATGGCTCGACCACGGTCTACAGTGCTGAGACTTCTCCTTGGTGGAATGGCTAATCCAGTGATCATTTCGACCACTTGTCATACTGATTTATTGCATACCAACGGTGAACACTTTTTACCGATGATCATTTTCCACGTGCATTCAAATTCAACTCACGTTTTCACTTTTTGAACTAGTGGGGCGTGTTGCAAAAACCACGAGTTTTTACAGCAACAATGGCTTTTTTCACGTGCGGGTTAAAGTGACCCAGTTTTTGGACATTTAAAAAAAATTAATCTAGTGCACACGGAAATGTATACACATTTCTCTGAGCTCAGTTTTAATGACATTTTCACTTGTCTTTACAGTTTGCCAATCAATTATATAAACCTTGTCTAAACTGAATGGTGGCCCTTAACTTTTATCCAGTAGTATATTTCATTTGTAATATATTGTTATTATGGCGTCTATTACTTTTTTAAAATGCCTATACGACAAAGTAACAGACTTCGACAATTTAATAGCTAACTAAATGACAGGTGATTATGTTACGTGTTGCGTATTGTGAGAAAAATAATAACACACTGTGCAAGTGAACGCCAGCCGCGAGACGGAGCGGGCGAGTCATCATCGACTCGGTCTGAACCAAATCAGCGGCCAGCGACATCTGTGAACAAACGCCGTGTTTTAAATTCGTTCAGGATTGACAGAGCGGATGAGAGATTGTCTTGTCCCCGTCCAAATATTGATATATTTACACAGAATGGTAGCATTTTCCCACAGATGTTTTGTTGTATTTTTTGCAGACCTGATCCCAAGCAGACGACCAGCGGTCTTTTTCTTTATCATTTATAAGTGTGTACTAGCCCGATGATATATTGTGACTGAAAATCATGAATAATGGACTTACCAAATCCAGGATATTATTTTTAATTGCCCCACAAGTGGCGTATACCTGATAACATTATTATTTTCCCCGACACCTGACAGTTGTATTCCAGTGGAGTACCTATTTTATACACTGTGCAGGACCGGCGCTCTGGTAAAGAGTCAGCCGATATACCAATCCATCATAATCATTTTTAACATTAGAAGCAAACCGGATTTATCCAGATACTAGAAGTATCCCCTCTCTTAAATGGTAAACATCAAGGATTCTCACACTATTTACCTATTCCTAGTGAAACCTGTATCCAGATAGAAGTTCCAGACCGAGCGGGAAACAAGCCTGTTTTTCCCCGCCCACCCATACACTGCGAGCGTTGTCGCAACGATTTTATTCAGTTGTAGTTCCTGTGTCTAGACTTATATTCCCCTGTGCACCCCATCGGAGGAAAAGTGATAGTTAAGAACAGTGACGATAACCTTTACGATTTTATATTGCTACCAGGATTAATCAAGGAAAATAACATTTTCGGCGTTCACCTCATTAGTTTCTTTTTCGGATGGAATGGGGCCAATTTGTATCCTCGACAGCTGGGGTGGTATATTAAATCACAGTGAAATAGGGATTATGTTCGAGGAATTATCTGTTACCAAGGGATACCACAGACCCACGGGTAAAAGACTATAGGTAAGAGAATGAGAGGTGGCCACTAAGTGAGTGAGTTTGTGATGATTTTCTTGTTCTTGCTGGAAAATATCTATTAATTTGGTTGTCTGATTTTTGTTTACTTTACTTGGTCTTATATTGTACCAAGATCGTTTATTCTGTAACCAAGTGCTAACCTGCAACCTTTGGGTTAATAATTTTCGGGTATTTTTCTCCATACCGTGAAGGCGTACCATTCTTCTTTATTTCTTCTATATGTGAATGATTTTCTTGATATCTTGTGAGTATTGATGTTGTAACCAGTTTAGTGATAATAAACAACAAAGAAATTTAACTTCGTGTGTTGGTCAGACCCATAACCATTTATCCTTAGTTTTTCACGTGTGTGTATCTTGTTGTCACATAGTTGTGTGTCTGTAGAGTAACTTGTCTTATTTTAGACAGGGAGGGAAAGACTGTCTGATAAACAAAGCACAGTTGTACGGATAGGCTGGAAGAGAGAAACCTACTCACTCCAGACATATATTTCCATCAACCTACCACCTGTGAAATCTATTTTCTATACATTCTCGTGTATCTGTCAACATTCACTCTTTACTTAGCCGGGCCCAATAAAACACTTTACCTACCGTACCTGTCCAAAATGTGACTCACAGACAAGTAATCTCTCTATCTGTCTCTTGCGCAAACAAAACTCGTCTCCTTATCATCTTGGCAAGTGCCACAAGTTCGCCTTATCAACGCTTATCCAAAGTCACTGTGGCGATTTTATTGTTAATCTGTAGTCTGATGTTGGCCACACCCGAGATTAACCAACATGATTATCGGTTAATATTATCTCATCCGTTCCTTTTCCCAGTCGGGAGGAACGGATAACCAAACAGACTTATCGCTGAGAGGAGTGTAAGAATGTTTGAAAATACTAAATATCTGCTACCTAGCAGATAAAGAAAAGGGTGCCGACCACCGAAAAGCACGTAATTAGTCAGTACAATAAATGTCACAGAATACGGCCGTAGTGGACAAGAGAGCGACCCAAAATTATGTGACAATAATTACGATATAAGTCAGTTAGGATGATATTCTGTATTTACATCAGGTCGTTAAACCAGACCTTCTTACTATCATGTATTAATATATGTTATATAATAATAGAGCGTTCGATTGACATTGTGGTTAAAGCGCTGGTGTCTCCAGTCTACTCAGCTGTAAATGGGTACTTGGCTTTGCTCTTGAGATAGGGAAGGAAAAGGCAGCGAGAAAGGGAACTTGGCACCCTTCCTATCGATGCTGGACTGCTTTTCTGCATGTCCAATCCCAGATATAGTAAATTTTTAGCATCTGTTAAACTTTGACAACGAAGAATGTCCTACATTGCACACGTTTCCAAAAGAATGCACAATTTCCTGTGCACATTCCATTCGCTCGTTTAGCTTACATATTGCACTAAAACAAATATGTATTTTGCGTTAATTATTATCGTAATTTTTCAAACAAATCATTCACTGTTATGCTTTGGTTTTGGGGATTAAAACTTAACAAATCGTCACGTGCAGTTATTAGTACTTCATGTTTCGTTAAGCTGTTTTGTTCTGACATTCGTAACCTAAGTTCCCGCCATTTGTGTAGTTGTTTTCTGCATTCTCTCCCCTGTCGTCTG
Source organism: Oreohelix idahoensis (assembly GCA_024509875.1). Lineage (NCBI taxonomy): Eukaryota > Metazoa > Mollusca > Gastropoda > Stylommatophora > Oreohelicidae > Oreohelix > Oreohelix idahoensis. The sequence goes on from JAMPIV010014145.1 coordinate 188,523, forward strand.
CTCATTCCAGACGGGCACCTGTACGAGAATGCCATCCAACACGAGGAGAAAGCGAGGTTAATCAAAGCTGGATCAAACCAAGGGATACGATTCTTGTGTTTTAAGATGGTTTGAGCAAAGGTTCTGTGACCGGCATATTTCGCCTTCCTAGCATGCTGAAGATCTTTCTCTTGAACCCCAGGATCAGACACTCTGACATAAGTGTTGGTGCATCTACATGGGTGTTCAGACCAGGGGTGGTATTACGTTACTTAACCTATTCCACATTCGAGACACGTGCACAATGTGATATTCCAGAACACGTTCAGAACGCACGCTACATTTTGCGAATGGAAACACTATTTAACTAAATTTTTGAAAAAGAAACATTTTGTAGTTTTATGGAAAGTAGAGCACTCTATACACTTGTATATTCTATTTAGAGGCAATAAACACTGGAGTGTTTCTTAAAAGAATGTACTATTTCAACCTAGTGTGGTTTTTTGGGGGTCTCTTGGTAAACTAAGAAAAAAAATAAGAACTTGACCTTTAGGCATGTCGTAAGAAGCAACTAATGAAAGTTCATGCAAATGGTTGCAAAGCACGATTCTGTACTACGCTATGAAGATTATGCACTTCTCTATGAAGATTTAACATTACTCTATGAAGATTATGCACTTCTCTATGAAGATTTAACATTACTTTATGAAGATTTAACATTACTCTATGAAGATTTAACATTACTCTATGAAGATTTAACATTACTCTGTGAAGATTATGTACTGTTCTCTAAAAATTATGCACTACAATGAAGGTTCAGCTCTATTCAAGACTCTGTATTACTCAATGAAATTTCTGGATTACTCTATGAAGGTTCTACATTACTCTATGAAGGTTCTACATTACTCTATGAAGGTTCTGTTCTGCTATTTAAAAGTTTTGTATCAATTCCAAAGAGAAATGAAAGGAAATTTGGGAAATAAAGTTTGAAATTGTAGAAGTACATTTTATTTATGTATTGGGACTATCTTGTCAACTGTATGATATGGGTTCGAATCCCATAACGTGTGTGGACCCTATCCAACGCCACGCCTTTTCCTCACTTCTTATTTGACATGCATTGGTCAAGTTCCTTCTATCAGTTTTATATTGCTGATCCTTTCGTCCCATTTCAATCCTTCTACGCTACACAGGTGTGGTAAAGTGGGATGTTATAAATATTTATAGGGGACTTAGTGTACTGACTGAGATCAGCTGTGAAGGTATCTGTATCTAATAAGTGTGGTGTATTACTGATGACCTTACTTGCTACCACATTTATACCTCAGTCAGACCTATTCTGGAATATTGTGATGACTACGTTGAATGTCTAGGGTTATGATAATGCTGAAGTGTATGTTCACAACAACCAACAGACAGATAAACAATTTAATTTAATCCACAATACTTTACAACACTGTGACACTCACATACATAGAACACTCTATAAGACTATCTTAATAAGTCAACTGTAACTTTTAAAAATATGTGTATTAAGTTCTTCAATAATAGATATCCTGATTCAACTACAAAGTGAACCAGGAATCACAATCAAATGTAATCACAAGTTGTATGTACACAATTTATAGATAGGATCTTAGTATTGACATATATTATTATTGCAATATGTGTGTAAGTTGTGCTGTAGTACTATGAGGTAATACTGGCTTTTCAAGCTAAGTTGTTGTTTGTCATCATGACTTCAAGTGTCTGTTTCTGGTGGAACTAATATATTGGAAAGGTTCACAGTTTCTTTTTAATTGAAACAAATAAATGTCCCTCTAGATTTATGGTAAAGTCACTGTTAGAGGGGGGTAAAAACAAGATTGAGCTACTCTGGCCACGAACTCGTATCTTCTGTGTGGGCGGCAGGAAACAGTCTCCACTGCTCGCTTGCTTCACCGTTTCCTTGAGAAACAATACTGGTCGCTAACTTGACCAAGGAGTATGCTACCAGCCTCTGGATTCAGCAAAACTCAGACCAGGTGCTGCTTCAATACGTTAATACCACGGTCCCACAATTCATGGAAATATTAAACAAAATACGTTGACTGGCGATGAGTTATGGCACAATTCCGATCTGCCTCTGTCCCAGGCTTTCATAAGAAAAATATGAGCTGGATCTCAACGCACTTGCTTCTCAGTAAGTTTATTTTCAAAATGTGGCACTGAACAGACGCTCCTAATTGACTATATTAAATGGTCTAGCCAATAAGACCATGTTTACAAAAGTATTTGAAAATAAGTACACTTCCTACCGTTTCCCGTAACAACCAAAAATAGTATTTGCATTCGACTAATCATGTTTAGGCTTACATATTCTTCTAACCAATCAAATCGGATTTAACTTGTTGGCCTATTTCCCGTAAAAGAGTGGTTTTAAAACATGCCACTGAGCAGTTATGATCTAGTGCTGTCAGACACCCTCACTATTTTATTTTGGCTATAATTTGTTAATTCATTCATTCATTCATAACCCTCCACTCCCAAAGGAGCATAGGCCTTCAACAAACACATGCCAAGTCCTCCTGTCACGTGCCATCATCTCAAGTTCTTTCCATGTTCTCCTCATCATTTTCACCTCTGTTTCCAACTCTCTTCTCCATGTACTTCTTGGTCTTCCTCTGCCTCTCTTGCCCTGGGGGTTCCAGAACAAGGACTGCCTTGTAATGCTATCAACAGGTTTCCTCAGTGTGTGTCCTATCCATCGCCATCGTCTTCTTCTCATTTGTTAATTCCTAGACTAATTACGTAACACTTAACATATTCTTTGTCAGCAAGACCTAAGGAACCCAAATATATAAATTTAATGGAGCTAAGTGGCTGCGTTCAAAATATGTATTTTCTTCTACCACCCGTTCACTTCGATACGATGGGGTGTCTTCTGTACTGTCAGGATTTCAGACGTAAAACAGTAGAATGTCATGTTTCCTAAAAAGCATTAAACATGTTTTTTAAAACCTAACCGTGTATTGGTAGTGTTTTTTGTCCCTGTTTATTTGAAAAAAAGTTAGTGCTTCATGCCTTACGCGTGTGATTTGCGTTCACTTTTATCGCGAGACGGCGTGGTAGCATTGCATGCGTTCCTCCGTTCAGCCCTCTCTCTCTCTCTCTCTCTAAGTTCGTCTGTCTTTTCATTACGCAGTGTATATAATGACATTAATGCTAGTATTTATCTAGGTCATTAAGCAGTGTGCGTATCTCAAGGTTTTCTAAGAAACACAGTACCAGTTTTATTTTTAGAAACGCGTGTATGCTGCTGTAGGCTTTACTATCAAACGTGAAAGCGTTACAATTTTGCAGACGAAGTAGAAAAAGGGGGATTTCGGGTTCAGTCATTATGGCGTTTTAACGCTATTGGGAAAAGCACTGGTCTTTTACCATTCTTCTTTCCTTCTATTGAATTAATTCGTTAGGCTTTACATTTACGTTTTAATTTAGATATGTGGATTTAGAATGTTTCACGACAAATTCTCCCCACTTAAAACAGACGTTATATTTCAGTCTGTAATTCTATATACACATAGAGAAATTTATTATTATTTCTGGTGCTTACGGTGATTTTCATCACACGTATGGCGGCTTAGAAAATCCGCTCCCAGGTTGGTTTTCCCAGAAATATACTCTATGCAAAACTGGAATGACTGCAAAAGTAAGGACCATCTGAGTAACCTTGAATTTTCATGCCTAGACTGCGCTAGAAACGACAAGGGTTTGTGATCCGTTTGCAACTTGAATGCCTTCTCATACAGATAAATATTGAATTTCTTGATCGCCCATATTACTGCCAGACATTCTTTTTCGCTAGTTGAATAATTGGTTTCAGCTTTATTCAACTTTCTACTAGCATATGCCACTGGGGTTAATTCCCCATTCAGTGCATCTGATTTCTGTAACAGGGTCGCGCCCAACCCGATATTACTTGCATCCGTTCTCACAATGAATTCTTGACTTAAGTCAGGTAATTTCAAAATAGGTTTGCTTGTGAGCTTTTCTTTCAATTCCTGGTAGGTCAATTCACATTGTGCTGGCCATGTAATTCGATCTGGATTTCCTTTGCGTGTCAAATCAGTTAACGGTGCACATATGGAATTAAAGTTTTTGATATACTTTTGGTAGAAACCACATAATGAGACAAAGGATCTCACGTCTTTCTTGGTTTGTGGTCTCGGGGCTTTCTTTAGTTTCTCTAAATTCTTGGGGTCAGGGGTCATGTTTCCCTGATGGACTGTGTGTCCCAAGAATTCTAATTCTTTACATCCAACGCAACATTTGGTTGGTCGGGCTGTTAAACTCGCTTCTCTAAGTCGATTAAACAGCATGTTCAGAGAGTCAATGTGTTCCTCAAATGTTTCTGTTGCTATAAGGATATCATCCATGAAATTTGTGATGCATGGATTATTCAGGGGATCCAACAATTTTCTCATCATTCTAGAGAAGACACTAGGCGCATTCTTCAATCCAAATGGCAATCTGTTAAACTCATAGTGTCCCTCTGAGGTACTAAAAGCTAGGTACGGTCTAACCTCAGGCTTTACTGGAATCTGATAGTATCCTTTACTCAGATCCACTTTTGAGAAATATTTAGCTTTATTTAGCCTGGCAAACAACTGATTTGTATCCGGCAATGGATCCACCTGTCCTTCTGTGATAGCATTCAGTCTCCTGTAATCTATACAGAGTCTATGTTCTCCAGAGGGTTTCTTTAAGAGTACCACACTGGAACTATACGAAGATTCACTGTGTGAAATGATTCCTTCCTTCAACAAATAGTCTATCTCTTCCTTCAAGGCTTTCTCCTTAGCAAAAGGAATCGAATAGGCTTTCATACAGACAGGTGTGGGGTCTATCAGTTTCATATCATATTCCAATAAGTTTGTATGCCCCGGTCGGTCCGTTAACACCTCTGTATGATCATCTAAAACCTGTTGCACTCTCTTCTTCTGATCTTTCGTTAAGTGTGTACTGATTTTCACCTGTGCCGCTGTCTCACAGGGATGTAATGGATATTCAAATGATGAAAGTGGTTCCTTTTTCATCTCCATTGCAATGGACAAGGTCAACAAGTGTGTCTCTTCCTGATTTTCTCTTTCCAAATATTTCTTCAGGAGATTCACATGATAGATTTTTTCTTTCCCCTTCTTATCTATCTTATAATTTGTTCTAGACACCTTCTCTAGAACTGTATATGGACCTTGCCATCCAATTTGTAACTTATTCTGACTACCGGGTAGAAGAAGCAGTACCTTCTCTCCCACAGCCAAATCTCTGTCTTTAGCTTTCCTGTTGTAATAGGCAGCATGTTTTTTCCTGGCTTGTCTCAAATTTTCATTGGCAAGTTTCCAGCCAGTTTTTAAACGAGTGGTCAGCTCATTCACATATTGGTATGAGGATGTAATATTTTCCTCTGCCTTTTCATCAGTCCACGTTCTTAACAGAGCTTCGAGGGGACCTTTTATTGGCCTTCCAAATAATAATGTTGCCGGGGCCATACCGGTTGAACTATGGGGTACCTCCCGATAAGCAAAGAGGGCGGCGTGAAGGTACTGGTCCCATGTATCTGGTTTTTCGTGTGCCAACTTTTTAAGGATCGACATCAACGTGCCATTAAATCTTTCCACTTGGCCGTTCCCTTGGGGAAGGTACACACTACAATGGAAGTGTTTGGCCTGGAAGATCCTGAAAACTTCTTCTGTTAGTTTCCCCTTGAACTGAGAGCCATTATCAGTCAAGATTTGATTGGGAAAGCCTAACCTTGTGAAAATTGTGAGTAATGCCTCTGCCACATGTTTAGAGTCAATCGATGACAGGGCTACCGCCTCTCCCTACATAGAACAAGTGTCCACCAGAGTCAGAATGTAGCTGTTCCTCCTCTTGGTTCGAGTGAGAGGTCCCACAAGATCTACGGCAACTCTCTCAAAGGGTGTTCCCACTATGGGCATTTCCCCAAGAGTTGCTGGTGCAGTCCAATGCTTAGGTGCTACTCGTTGGCACTCTGGACAGGATTTTACATATCGTTTGATATCTTCAGTTATCCCTGACCAGAAATAGTGACAAGCTATACGCTGTCCTGTTGCGCTGATCCCCATATGACCACTGAAGGGAATCGCATGCCCTAGTTCCAACACTTTAGTCCTATATGAAGTGGGAAGGACCAGCTGTCCGTGACCATTGGATTCAGATCCAGCCTTCCTATAAATCAGCTTGTTCTTCATATAAAATTCTCCCTTGCCTGGAGGTGTATGGCATTTGGGCAACTTCTTGAAACACGGCTTGAGTGTCTTGTCCTCCACCTGTGCCTTCCTCATCTCATCTGGATGAGTATTTATTGGATTATCCTTCTCCTTTTTGGACTGTGATCTGGTCTGCACCGTTGCCAATATCACAGGTCTCTTGGGATTCCCCAAGAAGACATATCTACACCCCAATATCAGAGGGTAGATTGGCTCATTTATCACTGCTGCTTTTATGATTCCTTCTACATATCGCGTTTTCACATTTATCCGGGCGACGGGAAGTGTCATGGTCGCTACATCCTTGGTTGCAGTTTGAATCTCCACTGTTTCTGGTGTGTATTGATCTGCCTGCACCAGGTGAGAACTCACAACGGAATCATAATCTAGACCTGTATCATATAAGCACCTTATGGTGGCTCCATTACAGATGACATCTTCACACACTGGGGGGTGGTACGGTTCCTGTAGTTCCGCAGGTTTGACCTTTTTTCCCTTCTTTCCAGATGTCATAGCAGCACAATGAGGAGGTTTCCTTCTACAATGGTCAGTATCATGATTGTCCATCCGACAGTTCTTACACCACCTCCTTTTTTGGTTGAAAGATTTTCTTTCATCTAATTTCCTTTCATCGAATTGTGGGGTTTTATTTTTATTGTCATACCGTGGCCTATCAAACTGGTACTTACCTTTGTTCTGATCTCTAGGATCAAATTTATTAAAGTTCTGTGGTGCCTTAAAATTATCTACCTGTTTCTTTTTATTACTTGTTACCTCTGCTTGAGCTGCCTGATACCTTTCAGCGACATTTAATAACTCACCCAGCCTCTCTGCACCTTGTTCCATGAGAAACTTTCTCAGGTCTGGAGCCATGGACTCTCTTAGTTGTTCTATAAGGATCATTTCCTTAAGATCTTGGGTTTTCCCCTGAGAAGTCCATTTCTCCAAGTAGGTCTCTAACCGTGCAGAGAACTGGTGATAGGTTTCACCTGACAGTAGTTTAGCATTCCTAAATTTTTTTCTATAAAATTCACCATTCTTTTCATATCTTAACAAAAGAGCCTGCTTTAGCATGTCATAATTTTCTTGATCATCTCTGCTCATTTTGGCAAAAACTTCATAAGCTGCACCACGAAGCCCTTGTGATAACTTTAAGCTCCACCTTTCTCTCTCTAACCCATACGTGGTAGCTAATAGTTTATATCTATTTAGATAGCTCTCGATATCATCTTCTTTCTCAACAAAATGATCTAAATGAAAGTTCATAGCTGAGGTTGAGGCTCCCTGACTAGCAGTGGCATCAGAGATGAAGGGACTGGCACCATTTTCAGGAGCATGGCCTTGAAATTCCAACTCCCTTAGTCGTAACTCATGTTCCCTTTGTAATCTCTTCTCCTCCTTATCCGCCTCTATCTGTAATCTCTTCTCCTCCTTATCCGCTTCCATCTGTAATCTCTTCTCCTCCCTTTCTGTAGCTTGCCTTCTTTCCTCTGCTTCCCTTTCCGCAGCCTGTCTCTTTTCTTCTCTTTCTGCCTCCAGCTTCTTCTCTTCATACTGGAGCCTTTTAATTTCCCTATCTGCCTCCAATGCCTTAGCCTCTTTGTCAGCCTCAATCTGCAACCTCTTAATTTCCCTTTCCGCCTCTAACTTTCTTTCAGCCTCTTTTTCTAATCTTTTTTCTTCACGTTCAATAAATTTGTCACATTCAGTAGTGACATAAGCAATCATAACTTGCCCGTCCATTCCTAACTCTTTAGCAGCCTGCACAGCAGCAGATCGAAATTTTGCTAAGTCCGCTATTTTCTAACAGGCAAATGTAAACAATTCAATCTAGAAATAATTATCTAAGGACAACCACAGGCACTGAGAGCTCAACCTTATTTTTCCACCCAAGAATACCTTTTTAATTTTTATAATTTCCCGAAGTGAATTACTCCCAATATATATGCTAGGGGAAGGTTCAATATCCCGGGAGCGAGACCCCAATATATGTGGTAAAGTGGAATGTTATAAATATTTATAGGGGACTTAGTGTACTGACTGAGATCAGCTGTGAAGGTATCTGTATCTAATAAGTGTGGTGCATTACTTATGACCTTACTTGCTACCACATTTAGACCTCAGTCAGACCTATTCTGGAATATTGTGATGACTACGTTGAATGTCTAAGGTTATGATAATGCTGAAGTGTATGTTCACAACAACCAACAGACAGATAAACAGTTTAATTTAATCCACAATACTTTACAACACTGTGACACTCACATACATAGAACACTCTATAAGACTATCTTAATAAGTCAACTGTAACTTTTAAAAATATGTGTATTAAGTTCTTCAATAATAGATATCCTGATTCAACTACAAAGTGAACCAGGAATCACAATCAAATGTAATCACAAGTTGTATGTACACAATTTATAGATAGGATCTTAGTATTGACATATATTATTATTGCAATATGTGTGTAAGTTGTGCTGTAGTACTATGAGGTAATACTGGCTTTTCAAGCTAAGTTGTTGTTTGTCATCATGACTTCAAGTGTCTGTTTCTGGTGGAACTAATATTGGAAAGGTTCACAGTTTCTTTTTAATTGAAACAAATAAATGTCCCTCTAGATTTATGGTAAAGTCACTGTTAGAGGGGGGTATACACAAGATTGAGCTGCTCTGGCCACGAACTCTTATCTTCTGTGTGGGCGGCAGGAAACAGTCTCCACTGCTCGCTTGCTTCACCGTTTTCTTGAGAAACAATACTGGTCGCTAACTTGACCAAGGAGTATGCTACCAGCCTCTGGATTCAGCAAAACTCAGACCAGGTGCTGCTTCAATACGTTAATACCACGGTCCCACAATTCATGGAAATATTAAACAAAATACGTTGACTGGCGATGAGTTATGGCACAATTCCGATCTGCCTCTGTCCCAGGCTTTCATAAGAAAAATATGAGCTGGATCTCAACGCACTTGCTTCTCAGTAAGTTTATTTTCAAAATGTGGCACTGAACAGACGCTCCTAATTGACTATATTAAATGGTCTAGCCAATAAGACCATGTTTACAAAAGTATTTGAAAATAAGTACACTTCCTACCGTTTCCCGTAACAACCAAAAATAGTATTTGCATTCGACTAATCATGTTTAGGCTTACATATTCTTCTAACCAATCAAATCGGATTTAACTTGTTGGCCTATTTCCCGTAAAAGAGTGGTTTTAAAACATGCCACTGAGCAGTTATGATCTAGTGCTGTCAGACACCCTAACATGTTAAAACTAATTTGTTTACTATCAGCATCATATCTTCTTTGCCCCAGAAAAAAACGTTGGACAAAACACAACAACCTATAAGTAAGAGACATTTACATAAGGGTGCCTGTTGTCGTGAAACATTCTAAATCCACATATCTAAATTAAAAAGTAAATGTAAAGCCTAACAAATTAATTCAATAGAAGGAAAGAAGAATGGTAAAAGACCAGTGCTTTTCCCAATAGCGTTAGAACGCCATAATGACTGAACCCGAAATCCCCCTTTTTCTACTTCGTCTGCAAAATTGTAACGCTTTCACGTTTGATAGTAAAGCCTACAGCAGCATACACGCGTTTCTAAAAATAAAACTGGTACTGTGTTTCTTAGAAAACCTTGAGATACGCACACTGCTTAATGACCTAGATAAATACTAGCATTAATGTCATTATATACACTGCGTAATGAAAAGACAGACGAACTTAGAGAGAGAGAGAGAGAGAGAGAGAGAGAGAGAGAGAGAGAGAGAGAGGGCTGAACGGAGGAACGCATGCAATGCTACCACGCCGTCTCGCGATAAAAGTGAACGCAAATCACACGCGTAAGGCATGAAGCACTAACTTTTTTTCAAATAAACAGGGACAAAAAACACTACCAATACACGGTTAGGTTTTAAAAAACATGTTTAATGCTTATTAGGAAACATGACATTCTACTGTTTTACGTCTGAAATCCTGACAGTACAGAAGACACCCCATCGTATCGAAGTGAACGGGTGGTAGAAGAAAATACATATTTTGAACGCAGCCACTTAGCTCCATTAAATTTATATATTTGTTAATTCCTAGACTATTTGCGTAACACTTAACATATTCTTTGTCAGCAAGTCCTAAGGAACCCAAATATATAAATTTAATGGAGCTAAGTGGCTGCGTTCAAAATATGTATTTTCTTCTACCACCCGTTCACTTCGATACGATGGGGTGTCTTCTGTACTGTCAGGATTTCAGACGTAAAACAGTAGAATGTCATGTTTCCTAATAAGCATTAAACATGTTTTTTAAAACCTAACCGTGTATTGGTAGTGTTTTTTGTCCCTGTTTATTTGAAAAAAAGTTAGTGCTTCATGCCTTACGCGTGTGATTTGCGTTCACTTTTATCGCGAGACGGCGTGGTAGCATTGCATTGCGTTTCCTCCGTTCATCTCTCTTCCTCCTCTTCTCTCTCTCTCTCTCTCTCTCTCTCTCTCTCTCTCTCTCTCTCTCTCTCTCTTTCTCTCTCTCTCTCTCTCTCTCTCTCTCTCTCTAAGTTCGTCTGTCTTTTCATTACGCAGTGTATATAATGACATTAATGCTAGTATTTATCTAGGTCATTAAGCAGTGTGCGTATCTCAAGGTTTTCTAAGAAACACAGTACCAGTTTTATTTTTAGAAACGCGTGTATGCTGCTGTAGGCTTTACTATCAAACGTGAAAGCGTTACAATTTTGCAGACGAAGTAGAAAAAGGGGGATTTCGGGTTCAGTCATTATGGCGTTCTAACGCTATTGGGAAAAGCACTGGTCTTTTACCATTCTTCTTTCCTTCTATTGAATTAATTTGTTAGGCTTTACATTTACTTTTTAATTTAGATATGTGGATTTAGAATGTTTCACGACAACAGGCACCCTTATGTAAATGTCTCTTACTTATAGGTTGTGTTTTGTCCAACGTTTTTTTCTGGGGCAAAGAAGATATGATGCTGATAGTAAACAAATTAGTTTTAACATGTTTTTTATCACCTTTCGCTTCGTCTCCGTGGGATACATGCGTACCTGAAAAATTAGTGATGTAAGTGTAGTCGAGTCACACGTTTTACCTGCTTGAAACAAAAGAAAGTCAACAGAAAAAAAACCAAAAAACAAACACGAATCAATCAAGAACATCCTTCTACCAGATGAGTACATAATGTGACATCAACAATTTAGTGCTGACAAACATTTGTGTCTCCAGCAATTACTGAGCACCTTGGTATGTTCTAGAAGAGAAATATGATACACAACGAGTTGATGGTAGCATTCCTTCATACCACAAAGAGGCTCTTCTGTTCAGACATAGGATAAATGTATTAGCGCAGCTGACAAATTAGTGCATAAACACAGAAGTGAGCCAATTAGATCCGTTTGTTTTGCTCACCGGTGCGTGAAAACATTGGAAGGTATGGACGCTTTAGTTTCTTGAGGTGATTCAAAACCTGAGGAACAAATTCTGCTGCATGCGTTTTGTAGTAATGCATTTCTTCCTCGTGCAGGAAATGTCTGATGAACTAGGCGCGCAGCAAATCCTTGTAGCAATCGCCGCCGCTCTCTCTCAAGGTAAATAAACCGCTTGTCCTAAGGAGTTTACTCATTAATTATATTGTAAATACTCAAGGAGGAAAAATACCCAGTAGTTCTGAAGTAAATATGTCACACTGTGTCAATATTTTGTAAACAGCATTATGATATCAAAATCACACAAAATAAAAATTGAATTAAATTAAATACAACCCTAATTTTAACCGAAGATTAGGCTGAACAGCAAACACTCTCCGGAGATGGTTAATGAGCGGAGGTCAATGAAACTCTTCTGATGCTATTCCTCTCTCATCCCATTTCTATTTAATTAAAAAAAAAAAATGGTTACAATATTGAATTTTTGGGTTACATTTTTTTAAACAATTAGTTTGTAATACTGAAAGTGTGTGTTAGTTTTTTTCTTTGCCCAAGATAGTCACCCGGTGTCTCTGAGGAGGCAAAAGAAAGAAAACAATAATAAAATAGAACCATTGCTACCTTGAAAACGTGTTATGGCCGACTAATGTTAAGTTTTGCTAGGGCGACATCACGTGACACACATTGCTACAGACAGCACCACTACAAGAGCACGTGCTGTGGTGCAGCCTTCCTGGGCTTTGTAAGGACCGAACCATAAATAAATGAATATATTTTTACCCTAAATGTCCTAGAAAATAGTCTCAAAATACAATAATTAAATAATAAAAGAAAGGCAGAGATATAAAGAAGCACGCTCGCTGTTTGACAGCCAATAAGCAGAAATGATGGAAGACTTCATTGTTTTGAGGAGAGATATGATCGCCTGCGCTCCATGGTGACAACAATGACGGCTAAGACGGTAATGATGACGATGGTAATGATGACTGATGATGACGATAATGACAATGATGATGACTGATAATTATGATGATGACTGATGATGACGTTGATGATGATGACTGATGATTATGATGATGACAATGGTGATGACTGATGATGATGACAGTGATGATGACTGATGATAATGATGATGACACTGATGATGACTGATAATTATGATGATGACTGATGATGACGATGATGATTGACTGAAGATGATGACTGACGACTATGATAACTGATAATGACACGATGGTAATGATGATGACTGATGGTGATAATAGTAATGATGGTGACTGATTATGACGTTGGTGAATATGAAGTTGACGACGATGAAGATGAAAATGATAATGGTAATGGTGATGACGATGATGACGATAGTAATGATCATGACTGATGATGATGAAGACGATGGTAATGATGACGATTGATTATATCGATGACGATGATGATGATGGTGGCGACGACGACGTTGACGACGATGATGATGATGATGATGATGACGATGATGATGATGATGATGATGATGATGATGATGATGATGATGATGATGATGATGATGATGATGATGATGATGATGATGATGATGATGATGATGATGATGATGATGATGCACAACAGTATGTGCTATGCGTCTTTAATTTTTTTTAATAGTCTTAATCGTCATCATCATCTGCGCATGAGATTTCTGAGTGTTAGAATCTTCCCCATATTAGATCCAACTATTTACGAAGTGCAGTGACCAGTTCCATGATGTCTTTGCATTCCTTGAGTCAAGTGCAGAGTCGTTTACCCATTTTCAACAGGAAAGACTGGTGTATTTGACGCTACCAGGTTTCGATCGGGGATCCCGATAACTTTTCCGCGAGAGGCAAATTGTTCTAGTACCCTCCTTTAGCCATAACTGACTATTGGAATGATGTGCCCTTGAGGGGACAATATCCGCTGGGTTTTTTTTTTACCAGGTGATTCTTCGGCGTTTTCTTTTCTCTTGTGCTTGTTGTGAGAGCTTCTTTTCTCTTGTGCTTGTTGTGAGAGCTTCTGTTCTCTTCTGCTTGTTGTGAGAGCTTCTGTTCTCTTCTGCTTGTTGTGAGAGCTTCTGTTCTCTTCTGCTTGTTGTGAGAGCTTCTTTTCACTCAATCTAAGGTAGAGCCGTAGGGAGCCATGCCACTTGGTGAAATCGGCAGCTTCATCCTCTGTTGCTGGATTGATGTCCGGTGTCATCATGTCACTCTTTCACTCATCCTGAACCTCAGCTGCCGTCGCCCGGTTGTTTTTTTTCCGTCTGCTATTTGTCCGTAGAAAATATCTTTGAGGATGCGGTGGACATGGCGATGTCTGCGTTGTCTAAGCAGTGTCTACGTGCTTTGAAGGTCAACACGTGGCAGCACCTCACATTTATCACTGTCCTTCCACGAAATACAAAGAATTTTGAGAACTGCCAATTCATAGCTACCGATAGTAATAACTGGTGCAGCTTATACATCCTCTAACCGCTTAGCAAATCTAAGTATGGTAATGATGTCTACTTTGTTTTGTATGTACACGACAATAGTTCATTAAGGTCGATTTTTTTTTTAAAACCAGCGGCACAAGGGCTTTCAGCCCTTCGGCCCAATGACATGTCATTGCGAGGCTGGGGAGCCTGAGGACTTTCCTTCCAACCCGGTCAGGAGCTTCGCTCCTTCCCATCCACAGAGGGTTTATCTCAGGAGCCGTTCAGGTTATTCAGTCAAAATCCTGGTCGGTGATACTTGAACCTTTAACACCTGCTTGCCAGTGCAATGTGGTAACCATTACACCAGCGCGGCTCCCCATTTAGGCCGATAATTGCCCTTACTTTTACGGAACGCCAGCCTCAATTTGAAATATCAAAAAACCATTGACGATAACGCAAATAAATGGCGTTCGACGCCGAGGGTAATCTTGACTTGACCATAAGGGATCATCGTTGGTCAACACGGTCAAGTATCAACACAACTTTGGTGTCAGGTAATAGTAAGCATCGCTGGTTTTTTGACTTCAGAAGAAGTGACCCTGACCTGCCGCGTCTGACGACACGTAGCGACGCATTTCGCCCGTCATATCATTATCAAACAGAAACGAGGGACCTGAGACCTAGTTTGGAACTGCAAATGACGGGTTGCGCTTTCACCCGGAAAGGTTAAGTTGAAAATGATGTAACGTATTTGGTTGGGAGGTATAAAAATAATAGACAAAGGTAGCCCTGTTAAAAAAAAAAAAAAAAAAAAGGCCCTGTAGCAGATACTGATAATCTTTACCTTTAGACTAGTAAATGATAGAGATCACTTCAAGGAGAGGTCACTCTATAATTTACTAGTCTGAGAGGTTAAAGGTTACCATACTGACGTTAGGGAATGAAGTTTTAGATATTTGGCTATACTTAGTAGAACTGAGGTGTAGTGACCGGCTAACTGTCATCGCTGTCTTTGCCTTTCCTAATTCAAGAATAGAATCGAGTATCCATTTACAACTGGGTAGGCTGGAGCCGGACGCTGCCTGGTTTTGAACACTAACTTTGCATCGAGAATCAAGTTCTCTAACCGCTCTGCCACTTAACTCCTCAATGGGAGGAGTGATTTGATTAAAGCGAGAAGACGACCAACAAGATACTAATAAAATTAGAGACAAAGAACGTCGCACGAAGTGATGCGCTGGTAGTAAGAAATAAGTCATTGGGTTAGAGCCGCTTATAGTTCCTAGAGCAGGGGTTGGCAACCCAGGAGCTTTTGAGATCAACTTTAAACACTGACAAACTACACCGGCTTTGAAGAAATCATGGGAAAGCACGGATTAGGTATAATGAACGAGAATGAGGAACTATTAGCTAACTTCTGTGCTTCAAATCAACTAGCTGTAGGAGGAAGCGTATTTCCACATAAAAGTATGTATAAAGCAACATGGATATCACCAGACCACAGAACTGAGAATCAGATTGATCATATATGCATAAGGAAGAAGTTTAGGTTATCATCGCATGATGTAAAAGTATGTAGAGGAGCTGATGTGGTATCAGACCACCATCTTCTGTTTGCTAAAACAAAATTAAAACTCAAGAAATTTACAACAGTACATAGCTATTGACAACAGTATAATGTGGGATATCTAAGAAATCAGGAAATAAGAGAAAAACGTTCACAGTGTCCAACAAATACCAAGTATTCCCACAGCTGGAAGATGAAACAGATACGGAAGACCAATGGCAACAAGTAAAAAATATATGGAACGAGACATGTGAAGAAGTACTGAGAAAAAGAGAACATCAGCACAAAGCATGGATAACAACAGAAACCATTTGTAAGATAGAAGACAGGAAAAACAAGAAAGCAGATTTAAACAGAAGAAACACCAGAAGCTCCAAAGCCAAGGCTCATGAATTGTACATAGAAGCAAACAAAGAAGTCAGAAGAAACATCAAAAGAGACATGAGGAAGTATATTGAAGAGTTTGCAAGGGAAGAAGAGGAAGCTGCAGCCAAAGGAAATATGAAGGACCTGTACAACAACACAAAGAAGCTAACAGGGGAATATAAGCCAGCAAATGGCCTCATAAAAGATACGAATGGAAAATTGCTTAGTAATATGCAAGAACAAATGAAGAGATGGACAGAACATTTTGAGGAACTTCTCAATAGACCAGCTCCGACTAATCCCCCAGACACCCAGCCAGCAGAAGAGGAGCTACTAATCAGCTGTGAACGACTGTTAAAGATGATTTATCATGTATTTTACATGTTGACCATGTTTAGTTCTGTTATCAGTTAATCTACGCGCTAACAGTTCTATTCGTGGCCAGCATGATGCATTTTGCACTTATATGAATGTTAAATGAACGCGATATTAGTCTGAAGTCACTTGTGTATGATGACGTGGTTTTGGTGCTTAACATAAATTATGCAAACCGTTAGACGGGGCCTTTCGTTATCAGATTTTGATTAAGAAGGACGTCAAAGCTGTTGCTCCTTATTTTGAAGAGTATCTACTCTTCTATGTGGCTGTATATTGTACGAAGGTCGCCACTGATATTATATATGATTCCGAACAGAAGGATTGAGTTCGAGGAAGTATTTTCACGGAGAAGTATTGCTATCGCAATTAGTAAATATATAAATATTAACTCTACGTCTGGGGTTCGATACTTCAGTGATCCGTGATGGCACTGCGTAGTAAATATTCCAGATGTGCGATGTTCCAAGGAGGACTGTAGGAGCTTTCAAATTATTAATGTAATTCATGCTTTGAAAAGAATTTGTTTAATGTCATAATAAATATGCCGGTATTCGTGGACCCAAAAATCAACCAGGTGTTGGAGTCCGTGCATGAACTGTAATTTTCTTGACAACCCCAAACCATTCGCAAACATTCATAAGCACGATACTCAAGATTATTAACCATCCAAAATAATACTAAAACAACCAGCAACAGAGATGGTGTCCATTAATGGGGATTTCGACTTGTCATGAACTTGTTTGTAACTAATATGAAAGTGGAACGGGAAAGAAAGGAGAAGTTTTTCAAGTTATTCAACGAATTTTTTGCCGGTACGGCAAATTTGCATAAGTTCCAGCCGATCTGCGCATGACTGACGGTTGTCCTGACAACGGGCGAATTTTGCAGAAAGATGTCGGCTGCCATGAATGCCTTGTGAAGCTGTCGGTTGAAGATTTTTTTTCTTTCAAGGCAACTATGTCCTGGAACTGATTGTTTTGGACTGCCACCCAAGGTAGTTGAAGACGAACGATCACTTCAAGTCACCAGTCTGCCTTCCATCAAAGCCTCTTGGTGTATACGGACGTTTGGGAGGATGGATTTTTTTGGCCGTTAAGCTAAGTAACTGTGTATTGAAAATTTTTTTTCCCCAGGATTACTTACTGGCGTGCCCTATTGTAATGTGTAACTTTTATGTATGTTTTATGTATATTTAAGTCTGTTAGGTATATATGTGGGTGGATGGCGGGAGTTGTAGACTTATCATGTCTTTTCGAATGACAGCAAGTCTAAAGCCGTTCTTTTAGGAACATTTTTAATCCATCTCCATTTCGAGCAGAAGTAGACTTGAGATTACTCGTCACTATTCTGTCTGCTATCTGGTGTTGGTCAATATTATATGTTTAGCCGTAACGTATTGTTCATCTGTTAAGAATAGAACTGGTGTAAGGGGAAGTAAACTGGAGTATGTTAGTAGTTGAAATAGATTTTGAGTTATAGCACTTAGTTGCTTGTTAGCTATCGAATTATTTAGAGAGTATCTCGTGATAGTTTCGAGAGACAGATTACAGACAGCGTGAAAAGCGCTGATATATTTATTCTGTATTGTTTTGAGTTGGGTGAGAGAAGCTCGCTGCTAGCCCGCAATTGTTTGTGTTGTGTGAACAGTGAAAAAAGTCTCGTGACTGCTTTTGAGCGGAACGAGTGTGTTATCTAGGGAGAGTGTTCCGGGCGTTTTGACCGGGTAGGAAGACAGTGTTTTTGGGAAGTGTGAAATGCCTGTACAGTGCTGAATTTAAAATGTCGACGGATTTTTCGCTGTGGGTACAGCGTAGTATGAAACTGCAGTTTGAATTATTGTGGAAGTGTTTATAACTGCAGTGTACAGTACTTTAGGCCATGAATCATGATAACTGCTGAGTGCAGGATTCTTTATAGTGCTAAGTTTAATAAGAGTACTAGGCCATGAATCATGATTGCTGAGTGCAGGATTTCTTTATTTAGGCCATGAATCATGATAGCTGCTGAGTGCAGGATTCTTTATAATGCTGAGTTTAATAAGAGTACTTTAGGCCATGAATCATGATAGCTGCTGAGTGCAGGATTCTTTATAGTGCTAAGTTTAATAAGAGTACTTTAGGCCATGAATCATGATAGCTGCTGAATGCAGGATTCTTTATAACGCTGAGTTTAATATGAGTACTCTAGGCCATGTATTATGATATCATTGTAGCTGCCGAGTGCGCAGTCATTATGTGGTACTTTATATCTTGTGTTGTGCTGTGAACGATATTCTATGTGTATTTCCATATCGATGTGTTGTGACGTGAATAAACCCATATGAAATGTCACCAGTCGTTTACAACCCTTCATGACTCGTGTGTATGCACCTGTGGCGTGAACGACTAAACCAACACACGCACTTAATATTACAGAGGTGACAGGGAACTTAACACGTATTTAGAAATAGCCCCGGAGTGGGCGTGGCCTATTTATATTGAGAACCTGTTCATCGCTTACCAGTAGACTTCTACAGTGTTTGCCTGTGTGGCGGATATGTAGGTATCAACTGTAGACATTACCAGATCCACAACACAACAGTAACGTTAGCAGATAATCAAAAGACACCTTACCGTATCCATACACCAATCCTTTGTATCAGTATCAGTGACAGCCATGGCTTTCACGTGCTTTACGGAGGTACGACAGTAATGACCTCATGAAATAAATCCTTAGTTGCAACAGTGGTGGAAATCTAGGTGCAATAATCCCTTTGGGTGCAACAGTGGTGTGCTAGTTTTATAGGATCTGACATCCGCGAAATTCGCGTGATATTAATTCACAAGTGTTAGCGTGTAGCCTGAGTGGCGTTAGTATGTGAAAGACAGACATCACATTTGAGAGCTGTATCCAGGCCCAAGGAAAACTTATTCAGTATCATTTAAACTGGGAACTGTTAACTCAAGTGACAGTCCCAAGTCAAGGAATTTATTACTCAAGATTATGAGATGTCATGATATACAGTGGCGTCTGTATACCAGTACAAGTAATCATCTGGCAGTATGAACGAGCGGTGTACCTCCTTTCAACGAAATTGACAGACGGTGACCCATTTCCTGCTTTCCTGTGCGGTGTGTTAGCACGTAGCGTGCTAAATCGAGGACCTGAGCGGAATCAAGGTGTCAAGTTCCAATGCTTTTCTGTTGTCGAATGTTTTACCAGTGAACTTTGTGATATCCAGGGTGTTAACGGAAAGGAACAGGGGAGTTTTCATTCAAGATAAGTGGTTATTTTTTGTTATGTGAACTGTGTCGCCTTAACTATGTCAACGAGCCTTCCTGTGCTTTGCATCTCCTATACTGTTAAAATCTGTTGTTTTTGTTGTCTAATTCTATATAGACATATTATTAGGATTTAGTATTGATGCTAAGTATTGATGGTTGTATGATATATGTAGTCTTCCCTCATGTGAATATGATGTTATTAAGGTTCTTTGAAGAGGAATTGGGGATACAAAGTTAATAAATAATTGCAATTTCTGGAATAGTTATTTAACTGTGAAGGATAGAGAGTTGATTGAATCACCATGGACTCTGATGATGATCCAGAACATATGAAGCCCATATTGCAATATATATTTGAGGGAGGTAGACATGTTGAAAGATTGCGAAGCCCACGATTAGAGGGATTTGTGATGGACCGTTTTTTGGTTGAAATGGCATGGGCCCTAAGGGGTTTTGCTGAGGATACTTTTTATTCCGTTCCTCACTTAATGATGGCTAGGCATTTGGCGGATTTGGTGCATTACCTTCGGGTATTTTTGCACAAGCATACGGATTCTGGACATGATTATATGACAGAGGTGATATACGATATAATTTACAACGACATTCCTAACAATCAGAAAAAGGAGTTACGAAATGAGGAGTTAAAAGATATAATTTGTAATGACATTCTTCATGACCAGAAGAAACAGTTAGAAGAGCAGGAGCGTATGAAAGTCATCAAACAAAATGCTCTACAGGGAAGAGCCAATTTTCCACAGGATATTGCCGAAAAGAAGGAATTAAGAGAAACAGTGTCGAAACTAACAAATGATCTAGATAAGTCAAACACGGAACTTACTAAAGTACAAGCGGCGTTAGATGCAGCAGTGAACAAGAACAAAGAGTTGGAAATTCGGGTGAAAGACAAAGATGACGAAGTGGGTAATCTCACTCGAGAGATTCATAAAAAGAAAGAGATGTATCAGAAATTAAATGCTGAAACAAATGAACGGGAGAAGTTATACATAGAAATGCTTCATGATATATGTTTTGGTAAACTTGAAGAGAAGAACACTGTATGCCCAGAGAAGATTGATGAGCTTGTAAATGGCTATGATAGTGAAACTGAGGAGCTTCAGATGGACTTAACACCTAATAAAGAAAAGGATGAGAAAGACAAATTAGAAGAATTAACGACTGAGAGAGAGAAGATGATTAAGATTGAGAGATTGTTAACAGAGGAGAGAAGTAAAGTTTTGACATTTGACATATTAAATAGGAAATTAAGTGAAGAAATTTCACACAAAAATGTTGAAATTGCAGAAAGTACAAAAAGGGTAGAGGGTCTACTCGATGTTATTTTAGACAGCGGAATATGGTCTTCTGTAAATGTGGACAATGCTAGACAGAAAGTTGTTTACCAACAGGTTAAAAAAGCAAAGATCCAGCCCTATACAATCTTTGCGGATAGAAAGGTTAAATGTGATAGACAAATATCTTTTCGGGGAAAATATAACTTTTGAAGATCTTTTGATTCTTCTTGCAATAGCAACAATTCTTGGCAGCAGTGTAATAGAGAGAATGATAAGGTAACAGTCAGTCCTGATAGATTTCAAGCTAAAAGCCCAAAGATTAAACGAGTAACTGATTTTGGAAGTTCTCAGAAGATGATAACAAGGGATAAAGTTATAAGTAGTGGTTCCAAGGATGAAACCCATTATAGGCGTAACGATAAAGATACTTATAGATCTGCAGATGATACTGTAAACAAGCATATTGTCAAAGAAAAGAATGGAAAGAGTTTTTGTAGGAGAGATATTTCTAAGGTTAGAAAGTACCAAGGAAATTCATATGATAATAATTTTCCTTCTCAGAGAGATAAGAGACAAGTTAATGTATCTCAACAGTTTAATTCTCAGAATTTTGAAAATAATGGTACAGACAAATACAAGAAGAGTTTTCAGTCGTGCAATAATTTTTCTGACAGATTTTTTGTGCGGAGTAGAAACGTTAATCATAACAAGTCTGACTGGGATTATAGAAATAATAATAGTCTCAAACAAAGAGGAAATGATGATAGATATTTTGATCAAACGACGAATAATAAGGGCAATTATGCTAATTTTGCTCGACATGAGCCTAGAAGCATTGTTATTAAGCAAAGTAGCAATGATAATGATGTTACAAATACTAATGCTTGTTATGTTTCTGATTTTGAAAGAGCAGCACGTTGTTGTGAACTTAAAGGAAGAGTCGATGACATCGTGGGGTGACCAGATTTCCACACGGACCACAGTGCGGGGTAATTGTTTGTTTAACCTCTCCGTTGTTCGTAGTAAATTTCACCATTGATTAAAATGGAAATTTTCGTTTGTATTTTTTAACAGAGACGACTTCTCGATAAGGGTCAGCGCTTCTGTTTACGGTAGCGGCAAGAATATAGGTCAACATTGTGCCCGAGTGAGTGTTCAAGCAGAACATATCAGCGTGCTAACTATGCATTCGACGTTTTACCCCTAATGTTTATGAGATGTCGGCAAGACCTATGGAGATTTTTTTTGCGGTTGATTCTTTTTTGTTTTGTTTGTTTATTAGGACAGTAGATGTTAATGTATTCTATTGCATAGATCATTATAGGTTGTTATATATCATCTTTACGCATCATTTGATGTCTATTGTTTTTCTTGATATGTATGACTGTTTTAATTATAAATTAGTTCATTTCGATGCTATTTTTATACTATTGTGTTTTGCATAATATGTAGTGTGTTATATGATAGTGACGTGTTGTTTACTATTCATGAATGCAATGAGCAGATTTATATTTTAACCTTACTGGTTACAAACCTATGCCTATTTACACCTTATAATCATTGTCTTTTATACTCTGGTGTAGAACTTGAAGTTTTTTTTTTTGGTATTTGTTTTACAGATGTGTTGGGTAGAATAGTTTTGTACATGATGAGTTTGCCAGCCCTATGCACATACTCATTAGTTGGAATGTTACAATAGTTACTTTTAATATATCAGGTGGAGATAGATATAAATTATTAACTGAATAACACTGTAGCTAAGCTGAACGTGATTGTCAGCCGGAAATATTTAAAAGTTTAAATTGAACTGTATAGAGAAAATTAACAGCGGTTGCTGATATTGTTATTGGATTGAGAAATCTAGGGATCTGATTTAAGCACTTGCTTAACATACATTACGTTGTTTTCATATATTTGCAAACTTGTATGTTGATAATAGTGTGTTTTTCTATGTGTTTCTCTGTGACGTATTTTTTGAAAAACTTACACGGGTTGTTTAGTGTTTGCTTAGATACAGGAATTGTTATATGTCTCTCATTTTGCTAAAGCTAGTTTTTTGTTAATTTGTTAATTATAGATTTGAATTAATTAAATTAAAATACTATTTTTATGTAACTTAGCGTTACGAAATATTTTGTACTGTATTTTTTGGAAAATATTTTTTTTCCCAGACATTGTAATTTTTATTTTTGGTTTTGTGTGTGCTTAGCGTTTGACTATGTGCTATGTTTGATTTGTAGAATAATGTTAGTTCTTTAAAGAAAGTTTTTGTTTTTTGGATGTTATGTTGTATTAGCGCTTGATTGTGCGTTGTTCGAACTTGGTTATAGCAATGCTATTACTTTTTTGTGTGGTGTCGATAATTTATTGTTGATTATGTATAACTTGTATAACTTGTTTAAATTACTGATTATGTTTTGTTTAGTTATAAACTATTTTTTGTAGTATTAGTATAGGAATACTTTGTTATTTTCTTTTGTGCTTTTCGATCGTGTTTGTATTTATTTTGAAATACGTTGTTGATCTAAATAGTTATTAGTATATATTTTTACCAACGTTCTCTATATTCATACCTTTTGCTTTCTATCTGTCTTTGTTGATTATTCTTCATTCCATTCCTTCTGTTCTATTGTGTTTTCAGTATGGTTTCATATTTTGTTTACATTTCATGCTTTATTTACGTTTCACTTCATTCTCCCTGTATACTTCTTCTTTCGCTTCTTATACTTTCATTCTATGTATTGTTACTTTAATGGTATAACTTAATATAGTGTAGCTACTTGTGATATTTGTAATTATTTTACATATAAGAAATTGTTTGAATGTAATATTATTGTTTTTCCTCATATTCTGATTTCATACTTACCTTTATTACGGATCATTTTTTTCGTTTGCTTGATCTTGTCTTTTCTTTTACTATCGGTTGTTTCCTATTTAATTGTTCTGTATTCACTTAACTTGGTTTTGTAATGCATTATTTTTGGTATGCTTAATTGATTACATTGGATACTTCATTTTTACATTTCACTTAATGCTTATATTTGTAGATGTCTTATTTTGACTTAACTTAAGATAATTCTTAGACGCATATGTTAGAGATTCATTGTCCTCTTAATCTTTTTTGGTTTTGGGGGATGTATTTGTCAAAAAATTGATAGAATCAATTTTTTTTCTCTGGGGGTGAGGTAAGATGTTAAGAATAGAACTGGTGTAAGGGGAAGTAAACTGGAGTATGTTAGTAGTTGAAATAGATTTTGAGTTATAGCACTTAGTTGCTTGTTAGCTATCGAATTATTTAGAGAGTATCTCGTGATAGTTTCGAGAGACAGATTACAGACAGCGTGAAAAGCGCTGATATATTTATTCTGTATTGTTTTGAGTTGGGTGAGAGAAGCTCGCTGCTAGCCCGCAATTGTTTGTGTTGTGTGAACAGTGAAAAAAGTCTCGTGACTGCTTTTGAGCGGAACGAGTGTGTTATCTAGGGAGAGTGTTCCGGGCGTTTTGACCGGGTAGGAAGACAGTGTTTTTGGGAAGTGTGAAATGCCTGTACAGTGCTGAATTTAAAATGTCGACGGATTTTTCGCTGTGGGTACAGCGTAGTATGAAACTGCAGTTTGAATTATTGTGGAAGTGTTTATAACTGCAGTGTACAGTACTTTAGGCCATGAATCATGATAACTGCTGAGTGCAGGATTCTTTATAGTGCTAAGTTTAATAAGAGTACTTTAGGCCATGAATCATGATAGCTGCTGAGTGCAGGATTCTTTATAGTGCTGAGGTTAATAAAAGTACTTTAGGCCATGAATCATGATAGCTGCTGAGTGCAGGATTCTTTATAGTGCTAAGTTTAATAAGAGTACTTTAGGCCATGAATCATGATAACTGCTGAGTGCAGGATTCTTTATAGTGCTAAGTTTAATAAGAGTACTTTAGGCCATGAATCATGATAGCTGCTGAGTGCAGGATTCTTTATAATGCTGAGTTTAATAAGAGTACTTTAGGCCATGAATCATGATAGCTGCTGAGTGCAGGATTCTTTATAGTGCTAAGTTTAATAAGAGTACTTTAGGCCATGAATCATGATAGCTGCTGAATGCAGGATTCGTTATAACGCTGAGTTTAATATGAGTACTCTAGGCCATGTATTATGATATCATTGTAGCTGCCGAGTGCGCAGTCATTATGTGGTACTTTATATCTTGTGTTGTGCTGTGAACGATATTCTATGTGTATTTCCATATCGATGTGTTGTGACGTGAATAAACCCATATGAAATGTCACCAGTCGTTTACAACCCTTCATGACTCGTGTGTATACACCTGTGGCGTGAACGACTAAACCAACACACGCACTTAATATTACAGAGGTGACAGGGAACTTAACACGTATTTAGAAATAGCCCCGGAGTGGGCGTGGCCTATTTATATTGAGAACGTGTTCATCGCTTACCAGTAGACTTCTACAGTGTTTGCCTGTGTGGCGGATATGTAGGTATCAACTGTAGACATTACCAGATCCACAACACAACAGTAACGTTAGCAGATAATCAAAAGACACCTTACCGTATCCATACACCAATCCTTTGTATCAGTATCAGTGACAGCCATGGCTTTCACGTGCTTTACGGAGGTACGACAGTAATGACCTCATGAAATAAATCCTTAGTTGCAACAGTGGTGGAAATCTAGGTGCAATAATCCCTTTGGGTGCAACAGTGGTGGCATTCAACATCGTTCGCAACACATCTATCTTGTATTTTAATTGTTCTCAGTTAAACTTTTCTTATTTCAGTCATTTGTTTGTGAATCCGTAGATCTTACCTTACTATCATTCAGTTTTACATGTCAGCTGTTTTGTCAATGGGTCCTGTCTGGTCTATTTTTAGATTTTTTGTTGTGGTTTGACCTCATTTTTAGATCCGTACTGTTTCCATTGTATAAGTTTATTTGGTTGATAGAAACGTTTTACTTGCGTCTTGTCTGATATTGTGGTGTAATATTGTTTTGTACTTTACTCTTCTTTCCTTTGTTTATATCTTATTAATGCATAATATTATATTAACATTGTTTGCATAGTTCTTTATGCAAAATATTAGATGACTGCATTATATGACTGCAATAATTAATGATTGCAGTGTACTAGTAGTTCGCAATTTAAAATAAATAAATATTAACTCCACGTTTGGGGTTCGATACTTCAGTGATCCATGATGGCACTGCGTAGTAAATATTCCAGATGTGTGATGTTCCAAGGAGGACTTTAGGAGCTTCAACTTATTAATGTAATTCATGCTTTCAAATGAACTTGTTTAATGTCATAATAAATATGCCGGTATTTGTGGACCCAAAAATCAACCAGGTGTTGGAGTCCGTGCGTAATTTTCTTGACAACCCCAAACCATTCGCAAACATCCACAAGATGGATACTCAATATTATTAACCATCCAAAATAATACTAAAACAACCAGCAACAACGACCAAGCAGAGAAGAAATAAAGACAGCAATAAAGCTTCTGAAAGATGGAAAAGCAGCTGGTCCAGATGGAATTCCAGCAGAGGCCATCAAAACAGATATTGATTTCTCTACAGAGATATTATACCAACTACTTGGCAAAGTCTGGGAGAGAGAGGAAATACCAGCAGAATGGAAGGAAGATTATCTGGTCAAGTTGCCTAAGAAGGGAAATTTACAAGAGGGCACACATTAAAGAGGAATAATGTTACTATAAGTGCCAGGAAGTATTAAACAGAATCATCCTTGAGAGATTAAAAGAGTCCATAGACAAGCAACTGAGAGATGAACAAGCAGGTTTTCGACACGACAAAACAGATCTTGTACAGACCAGATAGCCACATTGAGAATAATAGTTGAACAAAGTCTGAAATGGAATTCACCTCTATACATCGGATTCGTGGACAATGAAAGGGCATTTGACAGTGTAGACAGAGAATCACTTTGGAAATTGATGAGGCATTATGGAGTTTCCATGAAGATCATTAACTTAATAAGGAAGATCTATGAAAACATGACATGCAGAGTTATTCATGAAGGACAACTTCCAGAACCGTTCAGGTTTAGAACGGGAGTGAGACAGGGATGCCTCTTGTCTCCATTTCTTTTCTTACTAGCAATAGATTGGGTTATGAAAACATCGCCATCACACAACAGAAATGGAATCCAGTGGAATCTGACTTAACAGCTTGATGATCTGGATTTTGCAGATGACTTGGCTCTTCTGTCCCATAACCATAATCAGATGCAAGAGAAAATGAAAATTCTCGATGAGAGGTCACAACAAGTGGGCTTGAAAATAAAAAGGGAAAAGACAAAGATTATGAGAATAAATGCAAGAAATGATAACAATGTTGAACTTGAATAAACACCACTAAAGGATGTAGAATCGTACACATATCTTGGCAATAATATAGACAGAGTTGGAAGGACAGACAATGATATCAAAATAAGAATACAAAAAGCAAGAGGAGCTTTCATTGCATTGGGAAACATATGGAGAACAAGAGAAATCAAGTTCAACACGAAAATAAAAATCTTCAACTCAAATGTCAAGTCAGTCCTATTGTATGGCTCTGAGACACGGAGAACAACAAAAAGAACAACCACAAAGCTACAGCCTTTTATAAACAGGTGCTTGCATAGAATAGAAGGACTGAAATGGTATGACAAAGTCACAAATGTGGAATTGATGACAAGAACCAGACAAGTGCCAGTGGAACAAGAGCTGAGAAGAAGACGCTGATGATGGATAGGACACACATTGAGGAAACCTGTTGATAGCATTACAAGGCAGTCCTTGTTCTGGAATCCACAGGGAAGGAGAGGCAGAGGTAGACCAAAAAACACATGGAGAAGAGAACTGGATACAGAGGTGAAAATGATGAGGAAAACATGGAAAGAACTTGATCGGATGGCACAGGACAGGAAGACTTGGCATGTGTTTGTTGAAGGCCTATGCTCTTCGGGGAGATAAAGGGTATTGATTGATTGATTAAACTCTAGCTCTCTAAAGATCTACCATATATATATATATATATATATAATGGCTATTTTTTTAAATCACTAAGGTCTTTATTTACTATACTTGTTATTAAGCAGCCATCACACAAGAAACCAAGTAAACAAACGGGAGAAATGAGCATTAAGACCTACAAGCTGAGAGACCCAGAAATTAAGACCAGATATCAGGGGCTTATATCTACAGCGGTGAGAAACACAGAAGAATAACCTGATGACTTGGAAACCCTTTAGCTTAAATTCAGGACATTATAAAGACAGCTGCTGCAGAAGCATGTGGTGAAGTCCGACTTGGAAACAAGAGAAAGAGGACACCTTGGTGGACAGAGGAAGTCAAAGAGACAATAAGAGAGAAGAAAATGGCATGGAAACAATACTTAGGAGCTAAAAACACAGCAGGACAAATAGAGAAATATAGAGAATGTGTAATACTTAGAACAGAAGCAAATAACAAGGTGCTAGCAGCAAAACAGAAGTCCTGGGAAAAATTTGGAGAAAAGCTAGAAAAAGATGCGCAAGAAAACCAGAAATTGTTCTATAAGACCTTAAAGAACATGAGGAAGGAAAAACAATGCCCTCTCAAATTTATAAAGGACAAGCAAGGCAAATTGTTTACTGCCCCGAAGGAAGTAATGGAAAGATGTAAAGAATATTTCTCAGAACTCCTTGATGGTGAGCAAGGTCAAGCATCAGAAATGATAACCACTAGCACAGAAGAGGAAACCAATGGTGATGAAGATGACATAAAGATGGAAGAACTGAAGGCAGCACTGGAGAAAATAAAGATGGGCAAAGCAGCAGGGCATGATGGTATAACACCAGAAATGGTTAAGTATATGGGAGCATCAAGTGACCTATTACTCTTAAGGGTCCTGCAGGCAGCTTAGTGCAACAAGACCATACCAAAGGACTGGGAGATTGCCATCATAACACCAATTTTCAAAAAAGGTGACAATCGACAATGTGGAAACCACAGAGGCATATCCCTTCTCAGTGTCTGACGTAGATTTTATCAGATAGGTAATAGATGTTTATAGCCCTGTCTGAGCAGAGGTGATAGTGATGACAATGTGAAAGTAAGGAGTAAGAAATAGTTTTATCACGACGTGATCGTGTAAGAGAAAGGACAGTCTCTGGATAGAATAATTTATCTAATCCAGCCATCTGGAGGACGATATTTAAATCAGACGCACTTTCTCTCCTTGTACGAAATACAAGTTACACTACACTTAAATGCACCCAATTCTGTGACAAATACGCACGGACGTGAAAACAAACTCTGAATAACATATAATGGATAGGGGTTGACCGACACGATAACTAAAGGTTTAATAAAGTTTATTATCAATAGAAGATCACAACAATAAGCATATACATTACTAGATCATGGTTTACAGACAAAATCGCAAAAGAAGAAATTAATCAAATAGGTTCTCCCCCTCTGGTAAAGGAAAAGAAAAGACGATCCCAACAGAGGTTAATTAACCCAAAAGATCAAAAGTTAACAATAAGTTATGAAATAGTCAGTATGGGAAAAGAATAGGTTCCAAATGTAATCTATCCCGTGACTACTCAGAGAAGTGAGATAAAAAATAAAGAAGAAACCACATAAGTATATGATGTTAACAAAAGACATAAGTTTCTTTCTCCGTTCATTCAATTCACACCCATTCAGTGGCCACTTTCAGACTTTTGCTTACCCCAGTAGTTGTCGCAGGCATTCCAAGGAAATACACTAATAAGTAATAAGACTATTTAGTGTCAAATTTAAGTTTTGCCAAATCCAGTCCCAGACTCGCCGTAGTTGCTGACTGCAAATTTCACGGGAGTCGCTAGAGTCGGTGATTTAATTTGTCCTGGATACAATAAGTTATCTATGCCTTCAGTTGGTTGGAGTAAGGTTCATGCGTGGTGATCGCCGACGTAGGATGAATAGAACATATATAGTTCCTATGTTGTTTAGCCTCAGGTGGCTGAGACGCTAGGTTAAGTTACACAAATGTTGCTGACAATATATTTCGCCACAGCTGGCTGGTGAGATTGATATAAGTAAATCTGGTAATAGTTATGGTCCAGTTAATATTATAATTTAATGGTTCTATTCTGGTTTCTCTCATGAAAATGAGGAAAACTGGACCACACAGGTCACAGCAAGAAGCTCATCAATATTAAATATCCATGGATGCTTATAATATTATAAGTTCGTATGATCATAAGTTCATATGGCCATAAAAAATCGCTAGTACTCAGGTTGATCAGCCTAGATTTTAGGAAAGAAAATATAAACATTAAACCAAATTATCAATATCATATCTAACACGTGTTAACATAGGACCTCTTCACCACTCCGTTATAAATTAGATTTAAAACACACGTGTCTAACTTATCTTATCGTTTTTAACGCGTGATATGAACACTAGTCATTTAAAAAAAATTACATAAAATGGATAGAAGTAAATAATATATACCGTCAGTACACAGTTATTTAATGTATGTACTAGTCAATTTAAGACATCTCTTACTGGGAAATAGCGAGTAATTAAATTTACTTTACGGCTGAAAAGGATTTAGCTATAAGTTTTTAATTAGCACAGAAAATCTCAGTGAAATATAATGAAAACTTTAATCACACTAAATCCCTTAAAGGCTAGTATATAAATTACCGCAATAAGAAAAATGAAACACTCCACGAAAATCTAATAATTTTCACTCTGTACGAGAAATCTAAGATATCGAGCTAGTGAATTTCAGATAGATTTCTGAACAACTGATCATGGCTATCGGAGAGACATGGTATATATCCGTAAATTCCGTTCTATCGCTCTTTAATGCGAAAGTCACTCCTACTGCCAGACCCAAGCCCATTTGCCGTTTGATTCTTGAATCAAAGGTAATTTTACCACCTCTGCCGATGACAACCTCTCTGGCTTGACTTTCATCATCTCCGCCTTGCCGAATATCAGCTACGCAATTAATTCCCCTGAATATTTTACTATTCAAAGTCCGTCTCAGACTTAACATCGCCCCTGATCAAAGAATCTATTACGCCATGCTTTGCGCTCTCTCTGTGCGTTCCACCGTGTTTAATTGCCAAACGGCTCACGTGTTAATTGCATTTGTGAATCCGTCGTTCCTGTAGGAAAAAAATAAAATATAAACTAGATGTTGAGGGGCAAAAGTGGATGATCACTTCTGCACTATCTCCATCTGTGACAGTGTCCCTGATAAAATCTACTCTGGAATCCTAGAGCAGAGACTCCGACGCCTAGCTGAGCTACAATTGGATGAGATCCAGTGCGGATTCCGAGCAAACCGAAGTACTCAAGACCTAATCTTCACACTCAGACAGCTGAGTGAAAAGGCTCTTGAGTATAAGAGTGAGATCCATCTTTGTTTCATAGATCTGGAAAAGGCGTTTGACAGGGTCCCCTGGAGCAAACCTTGGGACTGTTTGGCAAGGAAGAACATTCCAGCACCTCTGATTCATGCTATACAGAGCTTCTACAAGTCTTGAAAAAACTATGTGAATACAGCAAACCATACGTCAGAAGAGTTCAGGACCACCACTGTGTAAGACAAGGTGATATCCTGTCACCTTATCTTTTCATACTCCTCATGGACGATGTTATCAAGGCATATAAGGAGAGAACAAGAAAGTATTCAGTGAGGTACTGGAAGATGAGACAGGTATGTATTTCAGAGCTGGCATTTGCTGATGATGTTGCCCTGATTGCTAAATTAGAGGCACATCTCCAATCCAACCTGCAAGTCTGGAAGGAAGAGCTGGAGAAGAGAGGGATGGTCATAAGCAGCTCTAAAACAAAATCCATGGTGATATCACGAGAAGAAAGAAGACATCAGATTAAGCTGGGAGAACAGGTCCTGGAGCAGGTCGACCACTTTAAATACCTCGGAGCTATTATAGACCGAAAGGGAGGCATCAAAGAAGAGTTGGCCACTCGAAAAGCAGCAGCTGGGAGACTTTTTCAGGCCATAAATCGAGGATTCCTCAGCAAGAAAGAAGTTGGTAAGAAAACGAAGATGGCTGTATACCGCTCCACCATGTCCCAGTCTTGACATATGGATGCGAGTCATGGACAATGACTACAACCCACAAAAGCCAGATCCAAACCTCAGAAATGAGGCGTCTGGGGAAGGTGGTTGAAGTAACAAGAAGAGACATGGTCCGCAACCAGACGATACGTCAAGGCCTAAAATCCCAACCCCTGCTGACCCAAGTAGAGCAGTCCCAACTAAGATGGTTTGGCCATGTCTGCAGAATGGGAGAAGATCGGAAACAAAGCATGGGAAACAAAGAGCCAGGGATCCAGACCCCCCAGGACGACCCAGAGTCCGCTGGGAGGACAACATTAGACAATCTTGAAGGACCGAGGACTAGAATGGAACCAGGCCAGGAGGAAGACAGCCCATAGGATAGTCTGGCGCTCTCTCTTCCAAACCTCTACACCTCACGGTAGAAGGGGAACGACTAAGTAAGTAAGTAAGTTATTAAGCAGCTAGGTCCTGAACATTTAATAAAATTGCTGAAAAGTTGCAGCCAAACAATTTATTACAGTATGAGTGACCATAATTACTGTCAAGACCACTAATATTGTGGATTTATAATAACACCAATACGAATGGTAAATAAGGCTCGTCCTTCCAAAGGTACGACTACAACATATAATGGCTGACACAGCAAGATAACACCTTCCACAAGTACTGCCCTTTAATATGATATACACAGACAAATAAAGGCCTCACACGGCCATGAAAAAAACGTATGAATTACAATACGAAAATACCAATGTAACTTGCCTCACTACCAGCTCAATCTATCAACATGATACATTCTAGTATGCCCTACCGAATGAACATTATCGCTGACTCTCGCTCATCAGCGAAACACTGTGCCAATGGTACTCTCAACACATAGACACTTTACAACTCTGCTATCTATGAGAAAATGTCCACTAGATCTGTGAATCCCTGGGCGCGAGTTATGTACCCTGTTGCCCTTTGGGGGACGAGTTAGTTACTCATACCCTTGAGGCAGTTATGGGAGGTGAGGTGTGGGCTTTGTTTCAACCCCAAGGGAGCATCCTAGACTCAGCGGCATGTTACACTAGGCCCACTTTGGCGGGTGGGCGGATATATATATATATATATATATATATATATATATATATATATATATATATATATATATATATATATATATATATATATATATATATATATATATATGTTTGTGTGTGTGCGTTTTAAGCATGGGATGGGAAGTGGGAATGATAAACTTTAAGAAGAAAAAAGATCTGGTTCCTATGTCATGCAGTCCACGAATATATTTTAGTATCCAGCTCGAAAGTTTTTGTTGGGAATGCGGGAAAATTACCTTTGATCCACGGGACACCGCGATTTTAAATTCCGGTGGCAGAGGTCTAGTCCAAAATTTCTCAAATTTAAAAAGTCTTTCAACAACGCAGTCACATAAAGATCTACCAGATCATCCACTGGGATTACCGGTAGATCGGGATCGACTGGTTGTCGACCTCTGTTGTAGCGCTTTTTCGGCAGTGAGATGACGAGGGAATGCATTTAGAGGGTGATCGAAAAGTCACGTCCTATTTTGATATTGTTGTGTCTTCACTCCTACCAGAATAATTCAAGCGAAACAAACGTAATATAATGTCATTTTATTTACACCACATGTTATGTCACATTAACATAATAGCTCAACATCAGATCCGGGTTGTTCAACACATGACGTCATAGTGGGCAGCATCTTTTGCTGTCTCTTGTAAATTCCGTTTATCTGCTATTTTAGATTTGCTGTCTTTTGTAACTTTCGTTCATCGGCCATTTTGGATTTGCTGTCTCTTGTAACTTTCGTTCATCGGTCATTTTAGATTTGCTGTCTCTTGTAACTTTCGTTCATCGGCCATTTTAGATTTGCTGTCTCTTGTAACTTTCGTTCATCGGCCATTTTAGATTTGCTGTCTCTTGTAACTTCTGTTCATCGGCCATTTTAGATTTGCTGTCTCTTGTAACTTCCGTTCATCGGCCATTTTAGATTTGCTGTCTCTTGTAACTTCCGTTCATCGGCCATTTTAGATTTGCTGTCTCTTGTAACTTCTGTTCATCCGCCATTTTAGATTTGCTGTCTCTTGTAACTTTTGCTGTCTCTTGTAACTTTCGTTCATCGGCCATTTTAGATTTGCTGTCTCTTGTAACTTCCGTTCATAGGCCATTTTAGATTTTATTTTACTGTTATTTTGTTTCCAAAAAAGCAACAACAAAATAACAATTATTAATAAAACTTATAATTAAAAAATGCTACCCTAACACAAAAACCTGGAACAATAACGTCACAATATAAGCCAGAATAGAAGGTATGTCCCAAACAGAGACGTTTCTCGAAATTACTGCCCACAAGAACCTTTAATTCAGTCCAGAGGCGTACTAAGGGGGGTGCGATGGGGGCGGTCCGCCCCGGGTGACAGCCAGGATAGGGGTGCCATCGGACACTATTAAGATAGCATTTAATGTTAAAAATGTACTTGTGCGTGTGTTTCTTTATAGGGGCAGGGGGTGTCGAAGGTAGGACCGCCCCGGGTGCCAAGTACTTTAGGGACGCCTCTGATTCAGTCAAATGCATGTAGTATTCTTGCAGATTTTTTAATCGTCGCATTTCTCAAGTGTGTGCGTGAGTGTATACGTGTATGTGAGTATTGTGTGAGTGTGTGTGAGTCTTTGTGAGTGTGTCTGAGTGAGTGTATGTGTAAGTGTGTGAGTGTGTGTGAGTGTATGTGTAAGTGCGTGTGTCGTGTGTTCATAATTATAATTTTCTTGCGCAATTTTTCTTGCAGGCGTGGCCAAACCACCGTAATTAGCCATGTCTGCAGTATGGTAGAAAATTGGCTCCTAAGAAAAATATGAGAAACTATGAGCCAGGGATCTAGACTTCAAGGACGACACAGAGTTCGCTGGGAGGACAACATTATACAATCTCTGAAGGATTGAGGACTAGATTGGAACCATGCCAGGAGGAAGACATCCGATAGGATAGTATGGCGCTCTCTGGCAAACCTCTACACCCCAAGGTAGAAGAGGAACGACTAATTAAGTAAGTAGCAATTTTTCTTCTTTGTACTTTTTCTCTGATTCACAACCCCGCATTCATGACCATATGCAAAGCTGTGAGCTTACATTGCTTATAGATCTATAGTCTATTACTCTGGAATTTTGGCGAAAAACGAACAATGTAAACAACAGGTAGACTGAAATTTTGTACAACTGGCACAACACTGTTTAGATTCATTCGTTTTTTTTTTTTTAATTGTAAAAATAATGTTTCGTGATATCCCATCCCTCCTTTTATTCCCATGTGGTTTTCCTGTGTGATAGACATGTGAAGGATACGGGTCTTCTGATCGTATGGAAGACAGGAATCCGCATTCTCGAGTAAGGCGTTCCATGCACGCACGTTAGTTCAACTGGCGGACACATGGAATCACGGAGAGTCGAAGACAGAATCGGATAAACATAGCATTTACAATAGCAGCCGTCCAACACGAAATGAAAGTCTTGGCAAATTTCTGTCCGTTGTGGCCAGGTTCGTTAAGGTATATATTTCCATATTGGCAGAGTCGTTAGAGCGCTTACCTCTCACGACAGACTTACCGGTGCTCTTGAGTTATGGAAGGCAACGGCAGCGAAGAAAGAAACTGATCACTCCAACTCAAAGCTATGGCGGAAAAGTTGAAATGTCGAGCCATCTCGAAACAGCAAACCAGTTTAACCTTGCTTGGATTTTTGAGGGGGAAAACCAATGAACTTTATTTTGAAAGGTATAACAACTGGGAAGCGAATTGTGACGTTATATAAAAGAGAGTGACGTTATATAAAAGAGAGTGACGTTATATAAAAGAGAGTGAAGTGGAAAAGTAGAAAGAGAAGCCAAGACAGATGAATGATCTCATAATTAGCAGAGCTGAAGCAGACGACCAAAATAGCTTGCGGTTTTTATTACCAATGATGATTATGATGATGATGATAGCGATGATGATGACATTAATGATGATATAGTGACAATGATCATATGATGTAGATGATGTTTTTGTTTATAATGATGATGATAATGCTGATGATGTTGTAAACGATGATGATGATGATAACAATAGTAACGACGATCATAATGATGGTGATGATGTTGTAGATAATAATGATGAAATATTCACAGCCACCTTTGAAGCCACATGTCCTTTCTTTAATGCACACATAATACCACAAATCACACGATCCGTGACTTAAAACAGCAATAACTTATTGGTATCAGTATGTTAACCATTTAGATCAAAATTAAATATATAATAATGGAAATGTGCTTTTAAACATCCAAACAAATTGACTGAACCAACCTCAGTTTGACAACAAAGTAGAAAATAGACTGGCTTGAAAATGTTAACTTAACTCACATGAGCACATTCTGAAAACACTTAACGTCAGTTTAAATACTTTTTTATTTGGACGTATAACAATCGCTGTGCCCTGAGTCAAATGTAATATTCTTTGTAATGGGATAAACCGCTTGAAGAGTACACACACTTTTAAATCGTGACTTTATTTCTTTATCACTCCCTTGTACGGCCAATTATTTTTTGGTTTTCAACTTCTTGAATCCCCCAAGACAAAGAAATTGACCTTCCCGTCTTTAAAAATCAAACGGAGAAGTATTCATGGAAGCTAATCTGGCATATAGCTGCTTAAACTTTTTCTTCTTTCAATTTAAATAGCTCCCTTCACACAATAAAGGTGGGCTCAGTGCGGCAGATTTTTTTGAACTGTTAGGGCCAATTTGATTTTGTCCCAGAATAATCGTAAACGTTCTCCCAGAAACATTTAGCTGGGGTTTTTGAAGAAGAACAAACGGCGAATATCTTTCCCATTGCCTTAATTAGCTGTGTTCTATACCGAGCCCTGCCCCCGAGGGGCAAGCAAACAGTTGTAAATAATAAAGGCAAGTGGAGACGATGGGTGATACGGCCAGTAGCAGGCCGTTCATTTCTATACCCAGTGATGTTTGAAATTCAAGTCCTTCCCTTCTCAACCCACGCCGATTCCCTCGTATTTGTTTACCCCTTTTTTGTGCACGTGTCTTTGAACGCGCAGCTGGGAGTCTCGTGGCTTGGGTTCGATTCCCCTCAGGGTCCTCGTATCTGGAGTTATTGACAGTAGGCAAGGGGCAAAAAAGCATCCCCACAGTACGAAAAACAAAAGAAGCGAGTAAATAAACACACAGTTCCGGACTAGCCATATACTGACTTGATGTTCCTCAACATCGGTGTCGCATATTTCTTATACATGATACTAAACATGCAAGCCCCTCGCCACCTATTCCCACTCGCTAGCGGCCTCGTCTGTTGGTGTTTATACTCGTCTACATGATGAAAAGCATTCTCAGAGACCGTGTGTATATATTTCTTTGTAAAAAGGTCCACAGAGAACAATATGCCGTGAGTTTGGTTCTTTTCGATGGTGCCAAAAAAATACGGAGATGCAGACCATGCACTTGTGCACGTGTTTTGATAATATTACTAACACCTGCGGGACACTTTGAATATTATTTATTCTAGAGAGATCTCAATTGGCAATCTAAAGGACATTTTTTTTCCTCTCTAGCCTCTGGGGCTTGCATTCTTATTTAAGAATGTCCGCCTTAAGTGGCTGTAAAGTTTGTTTGTTTATTTGTCTGCATGTTTGTTATCAAGTGGCGTTCAATGTAGACCCTACAGCGATGAAAGCTGTTATATTATCCGTATGTGGCCAAGAACTATTCTGGTTGCGACAGGGCATAAGTGTTCATAGATCTGTTTTATAAAAATAATCAACGCAAAGAGGTATATGTGCTAATACAACTAACGCGTGAGATTTCTGCCCCGGCGTACACCCCGGGGGTCGCTAATGAAACAAAGAAAGAATAGGGTTACACACCCTCAGGCATGGCGTAACAGGCGACTAATACGGGGTTGTGCATGGGGATGGCAACAGTATCATTAAAAACAAATAGCTACAGAAACCACTGCTTCAACAGGATGTTAAAGGGACAAGCTGCAGTTGTGGTTCCCTGCTCGGTAAGGAACGCGAAGAAAAATGATGATGATGATATTCTTGTCTCAAGAAACAAAACAAAAATAAGTTCAATAAAATAAATAAACGCAAGGCAACAGAAATGATAACAAGGTTGAACGAAGAATCACCACTAAAGGATGTAGAATCGTACACATATCTTGGCAGTAATATAGACAAAGTTGGACGGACAATGATATCAAAATACGAATACAAAAAGCAAGAGGCGCTTTCATTGCATTGGGAAACATATGGAGAACAAGAGAAATCAAGTTCAACACGAAAATAAGAATCTTCAACTCAAATGTGAAGTCAATCCTATTGTATGGCTCTGAGACATGGAGAGCAACAAAAACAACAACCAAAAAGCTACAGACTTTTATAAACAGGTGCTTGCGTAGAATAGAAGGACTGAAATGGTATGACAAAGTCACAAATGTGGAATTGATGAAAAGAACCAGACAAGTGCCAGTGGAACAAGATTGAGAAGAAGACGCTGGCGATTGATATGACACACATTGAGGAAACCTGTTGATAGCATTACAAGGCAGTCCTTGTTCTGGAATCCACAAGGAAAGAGAGGAAGAGGTAGACCAAAAAAGACATGGAGAAAAGAACTGGATACAGAGGTGAAAATGATGAGGAAAACATGGAAAGAACTTGAGCGGATGGCACAGGACAGGAAGACTTGGCATGTGTTTGTTGAAGGCCTATGCTCGGGGAGCTAAAGGGTATTGATTGATTGAAGGCAACAGTCTCAAATAACACCTTCCTACTAAAAAATGTAAAAGTAGTCCCATAGCCTATACTGTCGTAGCGGAGGGAAGTGTTAATTAGTCGTTCATCTTCTACCCTTGGGTGTGGAGGTTTGCCAGAGAGAACGCCATTGTGCGCGCTAACCACCTATGTTAAATGCCCGGATATTCCAACATTTTTATTTAATTAACGAAGACAAATATCCTGTTCCACCCATCACTGGTTATAACTAAGATATATGGTATCTGTAGCTATAGATAAAATATTCAGTTGCCGACATTTGTTAACAGGCAACCTGCAAAAGGACTATTACTTCCTGACGTTAGATGCGAATAATATGAGGTTGTGCATTGGGCTGGCAGCCTCATCATGTTGTTGTTGTTGTTGTTGTTGTTGTTGTTGTTGTTTAACTAGGGCTGCTGAGCTTCTCGCTTTTTTGCAGCCAATACCAAGTTGAAGACTCCTTGGCAATATCTACACTTGTAGATCTAGGCTTTTCCTGTGACTTTTCTGCCATTCCGAAACATGTTGAGTTGAAGTCATGAGCTCCAGTTTTTTCAGCTTGGCTTGCATTTAAAGGATCGCCACATCTGCTCACAAGAAAGGAGTAAGAAGCCTATGGCATACTGTGCATTCCCCGCCATCCAAGGGGGCTCTCCAACTGTGCAGAGCTAAAATACTGTGCTCTGGTTTGGGCTCTTCCAAGGAATTTTCGCGTCCTGCATAGAGCCACTTCTCAGCTCCCTCTGCCTATCACTGGGTCCATAGTGAGATCCTCCTCCGGGACCCAAAGACGCAGCAATAGAGAACGCAGTCAGCGACTCATAGCTTGACTGCCTGCGTCAGGACCAGCGAACCAGAGCTGGTCAAGACCGCACTCCACCTCCACGTGGTGGTCCTGGAAACAGTCTGCAGCAGTGCAGTCTGGCTGAGCGAGTGTGGATCGCAATGGGAAGGCAAACCCGGTCCTAAAAAATGCCGTGCAGAAGTCGGATGTGTCGACCGAAAGGTGCAGATATCACAGCTTAGGCGTAAACAGACACAACGCAACCACCGTCCTTTTCAGGACGAACGAGGAAGAAGAAGAAGAGATCCTCCTCCATGCAGCTAAGCAGTAAAAGCCAGAGTTACGTCTGGGGTTCAAGTGACTTCTCCAAGCTTAGTTCTAATGCTGGGTTCACAACACGTTTCATCACAGGGGAATTTCTGAAAGTGTGTGGATGATTTCAAGAGTCAGTGAGGGTGTGTTGAAAATATATCCAAAGGGGAAGAGTGGAGTAAGTCAGGGGAGAACTGGATAAACTACCAACAGATCATCTTTAGTCTTGGCAGCGAGTGCAGATCTTGGGGCAATGGAAAAGCAGAGCTGGAGATTAATCAGCTGGTAAGTGATCATGCTGGGGATGATGACACCATTATCTACACTGGTGGGTCTGCAGTGCGTAAAGAAAAATCTGGATGGGGCTTCTCTGCGAGAATAAAGGGCAGGGTCGTTGCTGAACAAAGTGGAGCCGACATGACAACAACCTCCAGCATGAGAATGGAGGTAGAGGCAATTACCGCAGCACTGAGGTGGCTGTCTGAAACTCCATCAACCAGGGCAGTTATATTGTCAGACTCTCAAGCCATGCTTCGGAAAGTTTAGAACGGATGGTTGCGGCAGGAATGGGAAACATCAAAAGAATCCTACAGTCTTCAAGAATTGGTGTGGATCTACTGTCCTGGTCATGCAGGGGTACGTGGCAATGAGAGAGCTGGCAGACTGGCCTCGAAGGCACCCATAGTGAGGACACTGGACATGGATCAGGGAGAGATACTAAGAACAATTAATGATCGCCTGCTAGATAATGACACTGCAATGGATGAATCAACAAGGCTGAGACTGTTAGAGTTTGGCATCAAACGTGGGACTAGCAGAAACGGACGTGAAATAGGATGTTTCCGTCGTATGTACAACTAGCGTGCTACAGATACAATAAGCATTCTTACTCTTCGACATTTGCTGAGGGAGACTGAGCACCTATGGGTTTGCCCGGAGTGCAGTGAGGTAGATTTTGGTTAACAATAACAATGAGTGTGTAATTAGCCTCACAGACAGAGGTTCACTTCTACATATGTATACTGTAGCATTGCGCATAGATGGTGATCATATAAGGATGACTCCAGACATGTCTCCTTGCACACCTCATCATGTAAAAAAGCAGCTACAGAAACCATCACTGCAAGATCACATGAATGCGTTGTGTGGAACATCATATAAAAAGAGAAGCTTCGGTAGTAGCCCTTGCTCCATAAGGGGTGACAAGCGACAAGATGATAAAAACTATTTTTTTTTTTTCATTATTTTATTTTATATACAGCCGGCTTATTAAAAATTATAAATATGTATGTACATTTTTTAAAACAATTTGAAACACTCTGTCTGAAACACTCTGTCTGAAACACTCTGTCTGAAACACTCTGTCTGAAACACTCTGTTTGAAACACTCTGTCTGAAACACTCTGTCTGAAACACTCTGTCTCAAACACTCTGTCTCAAACACTCTGTCTCAAACACTTTATTGTAAAAATAAGTTAAAGGTGCTTCCTTAGTAGATACTGCCATAGGGAAGCAAAGTGTCAGGAAACTCACTTATACTAGGTCTCATCTAGTGACATTTGCATATCTAGTAAGCATAGTAACACCAGACGGCGGAACAAGCAAAGACATCAGTAACAGAACGATTAAAACCAGAACAGCCTTCGTCAACCTAAATAGCATTTGGAAATCTTCTCAATACTGCACAAACACCAAATTAAGATTATACGATAGTTGCGTACTTTCTGTACTTTTGTATGGCACGGAGTGCTGGAGAGGAACAGGAAAGGGAATGTCTAAATTATCCTCTTTTCGCACAAGCCTAAGGAAAATTCTTCGAAGCTGTTGGCCGAATACCATCTCCAACCACACGGTGCAGTCAAAAAGGCATGCACACAATCATTGCTGGCAGACGCTGGAACTGGGTTGGTCATGTCCTCAGAAGGGACCCTGACACCATCACCAGAACTGCTGGGCTATAGACCCTAGAAGGACGGCGAAGAGAAGCAGACCAAAGACCACTTGGCGGAGAACAGTGGAGGCTGAGATGCAAAGCATGAACCAGAGTTGGGGCACGGCACGAAGGATGACCACCGACCGAGCAAGATGGGGACAGTTTGTTGCTGCCCTGCAAGACGTCACTAGGCGTGATAGCCACTGACTGCTTTTTCAGTCAAGGGCCAAGGATCCAAGTAGAAGAAGAAGGTGTCATCGTCATGTTGGGTTTACCAGTTTCTTTATTTGTTGTCTTCTCTAACTCATAGCAGAGTCGGTTACCCATTTTTACAGCTTGGTTCCTGGAGCGTAATGCAAGATGGTTTCGAAAATCTTATCTTTGCTTCAAGAGGAAAGTGCTGTAACCGCTCTGCCACACGGACGGTCATATTTATTGTATTATTTTGAAATAAATAAATATTCAAAAATGTGTAAGATTTAAGTGTGTGTGCTCGTGTGCATGTGTGTGTGTGTGAGTGTGTGTGTGTGTGCGTGTGTGCGTGTGCGTGTGCGTGTGTGTGTGTGTGTGTGTGTGTGTGTGCGCGTGCAGGGCGTGTGGATAAATTATTCAATATTATAATTGTGAACCAAAAAATCACGTGGAGAAGAGAACTGGAGACAGAAATGATAGGAATAAACAGGATTTGGAACGACCTAGAGGGGATAGAACCGGACTTGAATATATCTGCTGCTGGTCTATACTTCCCAGCGTCTTGAAGGGTAACGATGAAGGTGGTTA
The DNA here is from genome assembly GCA_024509875.1 of Oreohelix idahoensis. Taxonomy (NCBI): domain Eukaryota; kingdom Metazoa; phylum Mollusca; class Gastropoda; order Stylommatophora; family Oreohelicidae; genus Oreohelix; species Oreohelix idahoensis. The sequence goes on from JAMPIV010014145.1 coordinate 231,223, forward strand.
CAATTTTTATTCATAACTTTAAATGATAATTGTTTTTTTGGTTTCTTTAATGTAGATTTCATCTTTATTTAACTAATTAAGTTTCCCATAATTTATTTCTCAGCAAATAGATGCTGGTTGCATTATTCATTATTAGAAATTTGTATTCTTATTATGAGCTTCCGATTGGCAGAGTGGTTAGCGAGCTAGTCTCTCGCGGCAGAGGTACCGTGTTCAAAACACGTTGGTATCACGCTGCAGTGTACCCAAATGTGAATGGGTACCTGACTCTCCTCTTGCGTTACGGAAGGCAAAAGCAGAGAGGAAGGGAACTGGTCCCATCTGTCGAGACCGGAATTAATATATTGAAGTTTTCCCACTTCACTCCCCTATAGCAGTATGTGTTATGGGACTACCTTGACCTTTCTATTATTATAACACTGTGACTATCTGTAAGACAAATGTTATCTTTTATTTCACAACTTCTTTGATTCCTCATATAGAAATTTAACAGAACGTTTTCAGTTCTCATGGAGAAAGACCACAAATAATTATAATAATTAAATACGATTATAACATGCATTATTTTTTTTCTTCTAATTTAGCTGATTGTACGCATGTGTATCTTTATTTCCATTGTTTATTTACAACAACCATGTTTTGTCTAACTGACGGAACTATAAGATTCTGTTACAAGAGAACAGTAGATTCGCGCGTAAGGATTCTGAAAACGGATACTGAATCTATTTATGTCTTTGTTTATTTATCTGTTTAGTTTTGCACCCTGACTGGCTTTTGACAGTTGTTGGGGTGTAAGATGGCTTCGGTTTGAGAGAGATTCCAGGAGCAAACAGAATGGTTCAATAGAAGAGGCAGTCTCCATTAGATTAATTCAATCCCATTCTATTGCTCTTTTTTTACTGGCAGCGCACAGCCAAACGTGAGCCTGCAAGGATATTGAAAAACACGTGGAGTCTTGCAAATGACAAACCACTGAAGCTATGCTACTCAATTAAATATTTTTTTTCCATGTCTTTAGAAGTGTGAGGAGATGCTGAGAAAGTTGCCAGGATTTCTTTAAGAACCTGTGCCAAAAAAGTCCCGCGGGACAGAAGACGTATCGGTGATCAAGCAGCAAAGTTCAGCTATTGCTCTCATTTGAAAGTCCAATACCAAGTTGGCCAATCTCGCACCAAACATTTATAATAATAAAGACAAGTTTCCCCGATTGTCTGCGGAGCTGTTTACCGCGGGCGTAACGTCTGTAAGGCAGCCGAAAAAGTCAGTCCAGTGTCGGAACTTGTTAATTAACCCTTTCATGGCGCCAGTAAAGGCGTGCAGGGGTAGAGTCATGAAATTTAATGAAGGCCTCCCAAGGGAGAGAAGACGCGGTCCTGATTCTTTTCAGCGGTCCAGATTGCTTCATCTACGGGCGCATGCCAATTAAACGTGGCACTCAATTTATAGATTGAGACGTCGATTTGAACATTCTAGCGGAAAACAGCCCCTTTATAGAATAATTGAAGACTATATGTTAGAAGGTGATGTGATTCGACCTCTCTGGTTCAGGGGCTACAGAGGATTCTAATGAGAGGGAGATTAAAAAAGTTGAGGATGACAGAGGGCGTTAATAACGCGAACGAGCGGCGCTGACATTTGGCGCGTGATTGTTCTCCCTTCACGTCATCAACAAATGTTTCGGCGGGAAGCGCGTTGCTCAACAGACGCCAACACGACAGTCTCATGTTTGAACACGAAACGAGGACCATCGAGGGTCAAAAATTGTGTTATTAAAATGTTATACCTCAACAATACTTCAAACATTAAAGTATTTCCATGAGGGTCATGACGGATGTCTTCAACCAGGCGGCCGTTCGTCCGGCTAACGTCCACCAAGATGGCGTTATTTCCTTATGAATTAAGAATTCTAAACTAGGTTTTCTCTACACATGTTGTCTCCTTATTTGCACCTACTACTGCCGAATATGTCATGTATTTTTTCAAAAATCTTCAGAAGAAATTTTCACTCTCCAAAGACCACTCCGACTATATATTAGCAATTTGGTCGTGGGTAGGAAATAGGGATATGAAAGCTCACAACTTCCCTTCATGGGACGGAAAGACAGAACAGGAAAAAGAAAGAAAGATAGATAGATAGATAGATAGATAGATAGATAGATAGATAGATAGATAGATAGATAGATAGATAGATAGATAGATAGATAGATAGATAGATAGATAGGATAGACAATCGGACAGACGGACGGACGGACGGATAGATAGATAGATATATGTTTTTTTTTTATTGACAAAAGTTTTGAATTGAATTCACATTACATTGGATTTGTAGAGACTTGACCTGCAGACTTCTCCATGGAGGACAAGCAACAGAACCGTTTGCGATAAGAACTGGAGTAGAGAAATAATGCCTCTCGTCACCATCTCTCTTCTTAATGGCTATGGACTGAGCTAGGAAAACAACGAAACGAGCAAACGGAAATAAATTCAATGGACTCTGACAAAATATTATAACAATCAAGATTTGTTCCGTGACCTGGCTCTCCAGTCCTATAACTGACATCAGACGTAAGACAATATGAAAATATTTGATGACAGGTCACCGCACGTGAGTCTGAAAATATATTGGGAAAAGACAAAGATTACAAAAATAAATGCAGTTAATGAGAGCAAACATGCGCTTGGAAAAAAAATCCTTTCCAGATATGACCTGATATATATATATATATATATATATATATATATATATATATATATATATATATATATATATATATATATATATATATATATATATATATATATATATATATATATATATATATATATATATATATATATACGAAGTGGCGTTAAACAAGGCTGTGTACTGGCTCCGACCCTCTTCGGAATCTTCTTTGCCTTACTCTTGAAACATGCATTCAGAGATGCAACTGAAGGAATATGCCTTCACACTAGGTCAGATGGCCGTCTGTTTAATCTTTCAAGGCTGAAGGCAAAAACAAAAATCAGAAGGGTCACTATAAGAGACTTGTTGTTCGCTGATGATGCTGCAGTCGTCACTCAAAGCCAACAGGAGCTTCAGAGCTTGATGAATCGCTTCACTAAAGCATGCAAGGACTTTGGCCTCACAATAAGTCTAAAGAAAACGAATGTGCTGAGTCAGGATGTGGGTGCTGCACCAGTTATCACTATCGATAACTATGAATTGGCAGTGGTGCACCACTTCACATACCTAGGGTCTACCATCAATGACAAACTCTCACTGGATACAGAAATCGACAGCCGCATTGGCAAAGCTGCAGCTACCTTTGCCCGCCTCACATCGCGTGTTTGGGGAAACTCTAAACTCACAATGAAGACCAAAGCTGCGGTATATAATGCCTGCGTCACCAGCACACTCCTATATGGCAGCGAGACCTGGACGACCTATGCTAAGCAAGAAAGAAGGCTCAATACCTTCCATTTGCGGTGTCTACGCCGCATCCTCGGCATCTCGTGGAAAGATAAAGTGACAAATGTCGAGGTGTTGTCACGTGCTGGCCTTCAAAGTATGTATACGCTTCTTAGACAGCGCAGACTTCGCTGGCTTGGCCATGTTCGCCGCATGGAAGATGGTCGCATCCCAAAAGATAACTTCTATGGACAATTAGCAGATGGCAAGAGAACAGTTGGGCGACCACAGCTGAGGTTCAAAGATGTATGCAAGAGAGATATGAGGGCACTGGACATGGATCCAGCAACATGGGAGGATGAAGCTGCCGATCGCACTAAGGGGCGATACTATTTACGGCGCCACCTCAGATTGGGCGAAGAGAGGCTCACACAAGAAGCAGAGGTGAGGAGAAAACGTCGAAAGGAGCACCAGGAAAATAAGCAGCTGAGGGCTGTCACCTCAGGGGCGCATTCCCATAGTCAGTTATGACTGAAGGGGCTATTATATATATATATATATATATATATATATATATATATATATATATATATATATATATATATATATATATATATATATATATATATATATATATATATGTGTGTGTGTATGTGTGTGTGTGTGTGTGACCGGATGGACTACTAGAACACGTGATCGCCAGCGTAATGTGATAACCATTACACCAGCGCGGCTCCCATATATATATATATATATATATATATATATATATATATATATATATATATATATATATATATATATATGTGGAGCCGCGCTGGTATTATGGCTACGACGTTGTACTGGCGACCATGTGTTCATGGTTCAAACCCGGCCGTCGGCGTTTGAAGAAATGTTTACGACCGGAAATTTGACTGAATAATCTGAACGGCTCCTGCACATAAATCCCGTGTGGATGGGAAGGAGCGAAGCTCCTGACCGGGTTGGAAGGAAAGTCCACTGACCCCCCAGCCTCGCAATGACATGTCATTGGGCCGAAAGAGCTGGAAAGCTCGAGTGCCGCTGGTTATAGAAAAAAAAAAAATATATATATATATATATAAATAAAGAATAAAAAAAAGAAAAAAGCAAGAGAAACTTTCATTGCAGTGGGAGATATGCTTAAATTAAAAAAAAAAAAAAAAAAAAAAAAAAGTCCGCTACAAAAATAAGAATCTCCAGCTCAGATGTCAGGTCAGCCGTATTGTATTATGGCTCTGAAACATGGAGATCAACACAAACAACATCCAAGAAGTTGCAGACTTTCATACATTGGTGCAGTGCTTAGAATAGAAGGACATGAAATGGTGCGACAGGGTCACCGATGTGGAACTGATGCTAAAACCAGAGAAGCGCCGAAGGAATAATGTTAGAGTATAAGACAGTGACGTTGGATAGGAAATGCACTGAAGAAATCTGCTGATAGCATTACAATGCAGTCCTTGTTCCGGCGTCCCCAACGTAAGCAAGGTAGAGGGAGACGTAAATACGCATGGAAAGAGGAACTGACGACAGTCATGAATGGATAAAGAAGACATTGAAAAAGCTTGATCAAATGGCACATGTGTTATAAACATTTATAACATATAAGGAAGGGCACATGTGTTATCCTTAACGCTGGAGTCCGAAATAATTTAAAATCCGTGTTTCTCGACTGCACTGCAAAACCTATATAATTATTTCATATAAATTCACAAATATACGATGTCTAAAAGCCATCTTTTCAGAAGGAAAATAAAAATTAATGATGGACATAAAGATTCTCTGAATCTGTTTTGTTTATCTTCAAAGCGTTCGGAGATAATTGTTTCTGACTTTCTTTTCATAACAAGGGAATGGAGTATTGTACATTTAATATTGTAGAGCTGGTTTCACATACGTTCTATGGTCGTGAAGTTTACAAAATTTAATACCAGCAAAGACAACATCTGTAACGCTTTGCTAAAGTTTCTAGGATAATCTTACCCTGGTAAGCACGTTTTATTTAGCACGGGATTTAGCGGATTTCTTTTGCGAAAAATGTGCAAACGGGTGAAATCATTCCATAGTGTGATGAAAGTTGTTGTTTCTACTGAAAATCGTTCTAAAGTCGTAAATCTAACCTTGTTTACTTACAGTTATAATCATGTGGAAAGCTAGCCCTACCGTTTAAACAAAGTTGAGGACGAATAAACTGTTATGTTATGTAATTTAAAAAAAAACAAATTATTCAGACAGAAATACTGGACAACATTATCATCGTCTTCCTTTGTTGCTCCATATTGCGAATGGAGCCATCACTACAGCTGGTCCACACATTCTCTTGTAGCGGTGAATTCTGCAACAATTTGTTGTGCACGATCAGGTTGCCATCTTCATGCACACTATCATATTAGTTGCTGTACACGACATGCCTGAGGGAGCTGTAGTGATATTCTTTCTTTGTGTCATTTGAGACCCACCAGGAACTGCAACATAGTAAGGAAAGGGTAAAGGATCCCGTTACACGACCATTAAGGCATATTGGGAATATGGTGTTAGGCCCATATTGTCTTGACTTTCAAAGTGAAAGTACATGAGAAAAAGTCATTATAAAGTGCAAATTGTAGCGAACACCATGCGTCAAAAGTTATGGAGAGACATGATCATCTACGCTAATCGGCGGGGCTCTAAAAATGAAGAGACAGACAGAAAAACTCAATGTGCAAGAATTTAGAATGTATTTGATATGATCTCAGTTAGCCGCGCTTTTCAATCTGTAATTATTCTTTGGGCCCTCTTGTGATAAATGTAGACATTTCAAAATGAGTATTCTAAGAATCTAATCCAACTCTTATATCCGTTTTTCAAACATCATTCAAAGTACAAAGTTTCTGCAGTATTTAAATAGTAGAGGCATAATGACTGTTGTGGTGTCCTGCGTACAGTCATGGATACAAGCAGCTGCCATTCAACAGATCTGTTCTTTAGAACAGGTGACAACGTTCACGGGATCGCAATGGAACACCTTCTTCCGGCAGGGGCCATCATCTGCTAAAGATGATTGCAGACTGTCATCAGGCTCATGTAAACAAAATAAAAATTAAAGATGACTTGACCATACAAAAAAAGAATGTGTTGGACAGCGAAAAAAAGATATTCAGCAACATTAGAACTAATAAAGAACACTAACCACAGGAAGATGTGGTGGGGTGTCACAGGGTTATCCCGAAGGGTAACCAAAGAGAGTTATCGGTGTGGTGCCGGCCTTGTCAATGGCTCAGATTTGCCTGGCAACCGGTTGGAAATAGGCAGCAGGAGTGAAGAAGGCGAATGTAAGACTCTGGGATAAATCCCCCCCCCCCGCCCCCCCAGACAGTCCCAGTGATTCTATATCTCGTGACACTATAACTCCTACCACTCTATCCCCCTCTCTATATTATAATGCTAACGAGCCCCCACTCCCCTATTACACTGAGTGAACAGAAGAGGAAGAAAGGAAGAACAGTATGTCTCTTTCGCACACTTTCTTTCCTTCTCTATATATGTAATAACGTGTGTTGGTAAATACAACTACAACATTTATTAACTTATTGAAATATAACAACATTCAAGTACACTAATACAAATGCAACTAGGAATGACATTAACTATCCCTGTGAAGAAAGATATCAGTTAATGCAAAATACACAAATGAATCTAAAGTCTACACTATGTGATGGTGATGAATTTAAGTAACTCCTAAATACTAACAAAAAAAGGATATCTTGTTTTTCTTGGTCTCTTCTTGACTGTCAATAAACTCTGGTTGTTTGTACACAATGGACAAGTCATTGTCTGCCTACAATAACACTGGACGGTCCACTTGGTTTCGTCAGGTGTCCACGGCTTGTTCTTTTGTCCTTCACAATGCGAGTGTTGACATTGTCCCGAGCGTCCAAGGTGTCCTGTTCATGGGTGATGTTGAACGCAATGTTAGGCGGGTGAGACTTCGTCTGATATGCAGATGTCCTTTCGTTGTGCTGATAGTCTGCTCATGTGGTGATGATGATGGAAATATGTTGTATATTCGTATTTGTTGGTGCATCAATTGTATGGGGAGAAACTGTCCATCACTGCTGGTAATTCAGGATATCAATAATTTTTGTAGGCACTGGGTTTACAAGATCTCCCGTCTGCTTTTGCAGCTTTTGATCATGGTTTCTCAAAGGCACTTGTTGTAAAATCATCCGTTTGCTACTGCAACTTCAGATCATTAAATTTCACGTGGACAGCTATTAGAAATGCAGCAATCCTTCTGGGTATTTTCTGCTTTCTTTTTGGGTGGGTAGTCGATGATAGAAAGACCCTTCACCGCCTGGTAAATTCCTTTCTGACCCCCGTGGAGTATGGTAGGTTGTTGCCGTTAATTACGTGTGAGATGCGTGTCGTCGCAGTATCTCGGTCGGCCCTACTCTAAAGCTTGTCCTGTGATTAACGCCAACCACGTAGTAGACTAAGGATGAGTATCTCAAATGGTCCCTGTCTCTACCACTGTGATGGATAAAATAATGAACCCTTTGTAAGTATCCCGTAAACGATGCTACGCCTGTAGTGTCTTGTATGTGAAATCTTATCACTATAAGAAATGACTGTGCGATGTTTACTGCACGTTTAACATGTAATGTAAGAGGCAAAATAAAAGTGTCTTGGATTTACTTCGTTATAGTTACAGGAAACTGTGTAATGTTATAATTATAATCATTCTCTCCTGGTGTTTATTGTAACCTGTACTTATGAGTATGAAATATAATATTATAATAAACGTGACTGGTATTTACCGTGTTAACTTTTGTGGAAAATAGGTATATATTATCTGACTGAAGTTAAGACATAATAATGATAAAGTACAAAATATATTACACTAACCTTGGTGTCCATATACGAATTTCACGGACACAATGTCCTGACTCTTCCTCGTGACATTTAGAACCCCAAGTTTTGGTTGGCGGACTGCTTCTCTTGCAATGCCAAGCAATGAATATAGTTGAGTTTATATATCGTTTGAATCGCCTATGGCTAATTTTCGGGTTCGCTTCCTGTGTCATGTGAACTTTCGTTTGTTTTTCTTAAGTCAGACATTCCGTCCTCATACTGTGTAAAATTTCCTGTAATATTTTGCTATGGTCGCTCTCATATTTTGCTTATCCGAGACAACTTGTCTGCGTTCGTCTTTTGAGTGTCTGTGCAGCATTTAATAGTCTTTACATAATGACATATTCTCACTCTTTTCATGTTGATCCTGGTTCAGACACGGCGTCGCCGTTAATCAAATGTTATTGGGTCGGTTCGATGAGAACCTGCTTATTAAATTACTCATTGTAAAACTGCCTCGCGCTCTGTCCATATATTCCACGGCTAGCCACAATAATATTGCTTGTACCTTCCTGCTTTTGTGAAAACCCAACCGAGACGTTGGGGCGATTACCTCGATAATCTATTGACTCACTGTCTACTAGTTGTGAAAACATTTCAGGTGAATGTTGTAGCGTTTAAAGGGCTCACGCCGAGCGTTGTCTATTGTTATGTCAACATTCCTTGTAAAATTGGTGGATGTCCCATGACTGTCGACCAACGATTGTCTGTGCCAACAATGAGTATAGACAACCGACTGCCTTCTCATTCAGTGAGAAATTTACCGACAAAATATTACCATTAGTTTTTAGGAATTTAATTGCAGACTTACTCGTCTCTCGCGACAGATGTCCCCCGCACCAAGTCTTAGCTTGCGAAGACTCCTGCGAGTCAGGATGCAATTTACATTCCCTATTGTCGGCTGTGGTTATCTTCTCCCTATTACTCTCCACTTCATCTTCCTCTTTCCAATCCTCCTTCTCCTCGTCCAAATCATTCTTCTCGCAATCTTCCTCAGTTGCTTCTCCTGCATCAGCTATAAAGAGCTGCTCCCTTTCCTGTTTCAATATCGTGACCGTAGTCAAGAGTTGTCGCCCCTGCTCGACTACGTTCGTAGAGTGGGTTATGATTTTCTGCACGCCTGCAGATGACTGTCTAGCCGCATTGGGCTGCAGTGCTGAGTTCGGATTTCCTTTATTCAAATGCTTTGTGGCTGCTCGTGTCCTGAAGTTGGCCGCTTCAGTTATGTGTCTGGCTAAGTATCTCTTTAGCAGAATAATCTTATATCTTTCCTGCAAATTCTCCATTGGAATCTTATTCTTGGTTCGAGATGCCTTCTCGACTATTGCGTATGGCCCGTGCCATCCAATCTGTACCCTGTTCTGTTTGCTATGCATAAACAGTAAAACTTGTTTGCCTATCTCTAGCTCACACTTAGGACCAGTCGTATTATATTCTCCGTCATGTTGACGCCTCCTCTTCTTCATACGTAGTCTGTTTCCCTTAACAGTGGCTTCCTCACTTTTCCCATGATTTGATGCCCCTCTCTGGCATTCAGGACCTGATCTGATAAATTGATCCATGTCCCTTGCGATTCCCTGCCAATAATAATGGTGGGTGATTCTTTGCGTAGCGATGTATTGTCTGACCTGACCACTAGATTCACTAGAATGTCCCATACCTAAGATATAAAATCTATATCGTGCTGGTACTACCTGTTGCTTATACTCATATCCGCGCTTTCCTACTCTCCTAAGGAGTTGTCCTTGCTGTTTAAAGCAGTCTCCTGGTTGCGATGGATTGTCTCCCTTCAGTCTCTTCTTAAAACAAGGTTCTACCGATTTGTCGTTGTTTTGAGCTGGTCTCAGCTCTTGCGGAGGGAAGTCAAACTCGTCTCCGTGTCTCTTCTCCTTCGCTTGTTCACCTGTCTGCCCTGCAGCTGTGACTCTTGATTGACGAGTGTCTCCTAAACTCACATATTTGTAGCCTATAATGACTTCATATGTATGATCATTTAAAACTGCCGTTCGTAGTTCTCCCTTGACATACCTGCCTTCAATGGGAGTCCGGGCGATAGCCGCCATCATTGGAGGATCGCTGTTACCTGTGACCTGAATTTCCAGTTCCATCAGTCAATTGTTCTGGTCTAACCAGTCTTGAACTGATTTTCGAATCGAATTCCAGCCTGGAATAGAATATCTCTTCCGCTTTTTCTCTATTGACAACGTTGCGTTCTGAGGGAATCCGGGCGCTAGTTGCCGTCCCTAAAATATCACTTTTCCTTTTCCGCCCTTTTGCATTAGGGTCCTTGTAATATTCGTTGCCAGGTTTAAACCCCTTCTTTCTCTTGAGTGACCCATTCTGACTGACATCAAATGTCTGGGTGCCTCTCTTCGTTCTGTCCACATAACCAATGTTTCCCCACTTCTCTCTCTTGAGTGATCCATTCCTACTGACATCAAATCTCTTCGTTTCTTTCTTCGATCTGTTGAGATAAAAAGTGTTTCCCCACTTCTTTCTCTTGCTAAACAATCTTTGAATCCGCCGACGGATCAAAGTTGGCCATTGTTTGTCCTTATTACGTATCTTGTGTATCTTGCCCGTGGAGTGGTCATACTTCAAGATATGGTGCAACCCATCTGTCCTTTTATGTCGGGTACAGTGTGTTGTAAATTTCGCGCGTCTGCGCTGTGCCTTGCATAAAGCGCTTACACCAAGCTGTTTCCTATTGTTAGTTTTCGTCTCGCCTACATATAGAATCGGAGTCCCGTGAGTGTTGAGCTGCTGTATCCCCGCCGGCTCTACCACACTTTTCTCCTCATGATCCTCTTCTACCTCCTTTTGAAGAGAGTCGGGCGGTGCCTCCGTGTCCGTCGTCCACCCTGTCCCGATAATCGTATGTGTTGTTATACCTTCTAAAGGCACACATTTCTCTCCGTAAGTATTAAAAGTGGTAGGATCTGACTTTTCCTCGTCCTGGGTAAAGGCAGACTTAGGCGATGTGGGCAACTGTCTATTTCCGTGGATAATAGCGAATGCCCGTTCCTGTCCGGTCGCTTCTTTCCACGTAGAAGGGCCGGTGGAGTGAGGTAATAATTGTTCTCCTGATGTCAGGAGACAAGTGCCTGTTTTCTTCTTTTCCGTGATACCAAGTGAAATTGTTTTATTCGCGGTCCCCTTGCAAGATCCATCGGAGTTACCGCTTGCCATTTGAGTAGGCTCTTTGGTGCCTTTTAATAACTTCCCGTTATCTCTGCAGAGTTGTCTGGAATCCACTGAATCAACTACGCCCAAGGAAAGCGGGCAAGGTGAACCATGCAGTTCTGGTTCAGAGGAGGCCGTAGAGGTTTGTTCACTTCGGCCCTGTTCACCCGCAAACGTGTGCGGATGAATGAAGGTTTTTGCCTTCTCATAATCAGCTTTTCCTGCGGATTTCTTTGCATATGACGTAATGCAATGCGAAGATGGTGTGTCCTCTAGGCGATATGATAGCTCGTCTGCCACCTCATGGGCCGAAATGCATATTTCCGGTTTAACTTTTGTGGATTGTTCATATGCTATAAGCAGCCTCTTCATCCGAAGTTCGTGCTCTCTCTCTGCCTTGATTCTCCTATACCCGGCCTCTCTCTTTCCCTTTCTCTCCTCTTTCTCTGCTGCTAATTTCAATCTTGTTTGCTCTACTTCTGCCGCCAGTCGATCTTTTCTCTCTTCAGCTGCCATATGCCACTTTAAAGCTTTTCCCACATATTCAATAAGTTCTCCTTTTTCTAGTTTTAAACTAGTTGCTTCCTGGATAAGCGCAGCGCGAATTTTCGTCCAATCTGCCATGATCAAACCAGATTTCAATCTGCCTATTGCTACTCAAAATTATGTGAGAGAAACAAAAAATTTAGAGCGACAATAAAATCGTGCCCTTGGCCAAAAGAGAAACACCCGTACAGGTAAATGACAATATTAAAGAAAACCTTGGCAATACAATTCTAAGACTTGCTAAGAATACCAGTCAAATATTTCTGACCATCAACTGCCTGCCCACCAAGAAAACAATACTTTAACAAAATGCTTCTTGTCCGTGGCTTAGCCACTATTGTGCAATTGTGAACAAAAGGACTATACAATGTCGGGTCGCTACTCCGACTTCAACAATGCCTATTGTTCAAGACCCACGTGTTATTACCCGTATACTGAAAGTTCAGGTAAATTTATCGTGATGACAACAAATCAATTGTGATAACCAGATGCAGTGTAAATAAAATAATATGGTATAATATTCTAACAAATGTCAATGTCTTATTTAATATAATATGAATATCTAATCTAATATTCTATTCTGTATTCTTTCCCTCTACCTAAGTAGAATAAGGAACAGTTTAGAAGACAGTAAATAGGTTTATACAAAATTGCAAAAAGAATTATTTAATGTTTTAGTCTAGGACAAGTCCCAAGGTATATTTCGGACTGCAGCCTCTACTTAATTTCTCAGTCTAGGGCAAACCCCAAGGTACTATCCCGGACCAGCCCCCACTTAATGTCACAGGGTTATCCCGAAGGGTAACCAAAGAGAGTTATCGGTATGGTGCCGGCCTTGTCAATGGCTCAGATTTGCCTGGCAACCGGTTGGAAATAGGCAGCAGGAGAGAAGAAGGCGAATGTAAGACTCTGGGATAAATTCCCCCCCCCCCCCCAGACAGTCCCAGTGATTCTATATCTCGTGACACTATAACTCCTACCACTCTATCCCCCTCTCTATATTATAATGCTAACGAGCCCCCACTCCCCTATTACACTGAGTGAACAGAAGAGGAAGAAAGGAAGAACAGCATGTCTCTTTCGCACACTTTCTTTCCTTCTCTATATATGTAATAACGTGTGTTGGTAAATACAACTACAACATTTATTAACTTATTCAAATATAACAACATTCAAGTACACTAATACAAATGCAACTAGGAATGACATTAACTATCCCTGTGAAGAAAGATATCAGTTAATGCAAAATACTTAAATGAATCTAAAGTCTACACTATGTGATGATGATGAATTTAAGTAACTCCTAAATGCCGGCTTGTTCTTTTGTCCTTCACAATGCGAGTGTTGACATTGTCCCGAGCGTCCAAGGTGTCCTGTTCGTGGGTGATGTTGAACGCAATGTTAGGCGGGTGAGACTTCGTCTGATATGCAGATGTCCTTTCGTTGTGCTGATAGTCTGCTCATGTGGCGATGATGATGGAAATATGTTGTATATTCGTATTTGTTGGTGCATCAATTGTATGGGGAGAAACTGTCCATCACTGCTGGTAATTCAGGATATCAATAATTTTTGTAGGCACTGGGTTTACAAGATCTCCCGTCTGCTTTTGCAGCTTTTGATCATGGTTTCTCAAAGGCACTTGTTGTAAAATCATCCGTTTGCTACTGCAACTTCAGATCATTAAATTTCACGTGGACAGCTATTAGAAATGCAGCAATCCTTCTGGGTATTTTCTGCTTTCTTTTTGGGTGGGTGTGGTAAAGTGGGATGATATAAATATTTATAGGGACTTAGTGTACTGACTGAGATCAGCTGTGAAGGTATCTGTATCTAATATGTGTAGTGTTTTACAGATAACCTTACTTACTGCCACATATTTATATCTCAGTCAGAATTATTCTGGAATATTGTGTTGGCAACGTTATATGTCTAGGGTTATGCAAATGATGAAGTGTAAGTCACCACAACAACAACAGATAAACAATTTAATTTTTCCACCACACTTGACAATACTGTGACACTCACAAACAGTCAACACTCTAGAAGACTATCTTAAAAGATTCAATGATAAATTTCAGATATGTACATATGTATTGATTTTCTCTAGAATAGTGATCCTGATTCAACTACACAGTGAACCCGGCAATATAATAACATGTAATTTCAAATATTATGTACACAGATATAAATGTGGTCTTTGCATTGACATACAATATTAGTATTCTATGTGTGTGAGTTGTGATGTGGTAATAGGAGGTAATACTGGTTTTGTTCTTCAAGATAGATTCTTATTAGACATCATGACTGCATGTGCTTGTGTATGTTGGAACTAGTATTGGAGATGGTCTCAGTTCCGAACATTAAAACAATTAATTGCCCCTCTTTAATTAAGTTAGTGTCATTTACGAGGGGTACATAGTGTTGAGCTCTTTTGGCCACAGTGGGCTTAACTTTCGTGATGGCGGCAGGCAAGGACTCCTCTGCTCGACTATACACTGTTTCTGAAGACACCTCACTGGTTACTATAGGGACCCAAGAGTATGCTGTCAGCCTCTGGATTCCGCAAACGCTCAGACCAGGTGCGGCTTCAATACTAGGACCACAGTCCCTGAAACAAGAAGGATGTACCTCCTACTTCAGAACTAATTTATACTATCTGGCTAGACTGAGCACAATACATCACAAACACAGAGTTCAGAGCTTTATTTTTACTGCTATCTTCTTCTGAAGCAGTTTACTCCAGTATTAACCTCCTTAATGGTTACTACGCCTCTGCACTTTCAGCTATAAGTCCTTCCATGTCATAAGGTAGGTGTCAGTGTACTATGTGGTAATTCCATGTAGTTTGACTTTTCTCCGACACCTTCTGTTCAGGTTGGAGCAATATATATATATAGATATAGGCCTTGTCTCATGTTCGCTACTGAACTGCACATATATACAGACATAAATTATCAATGTACATTCAATTTTCATTAAAAAGAGATCAAATATTTCAACCTACCACAATTCAAAGAAATAAACACAGATACGTTGACTAGCAATGAATATAGGCACAAATACTGGCACAAATTCCCATCTACTTATGTTCCAGGCTTTTATTTAGCAAAAATATGAGCTGGCTTCAACGCACTGTTGCTTTATCAAGCTTATTTGAACTAGTGGTCTCGAACTAACGCTATCAGTTAACTATATTAACCGACCTAACCAATCAGGCCATCTCTACCCAATCGTTTGAAAAAAAGTACTCTTACTTCCGTCTCCCTTGACAACAAAAGATAGCATTTATAGTCCGACTAATCGTGTTTAGCCTTACATATCATTCCATCCAATCAATTCAAATGTAACTTGTGGCCTATTTCCGTACAATGGTGGTTTAAAATTCTTTCACTGAGCGATTCTGATGTTTTTATCACTGTCCGTCTGAAATAAAGTTAGTGCATGTGGCCTTACACGCGTGATGGTGGTAATTGTGTATCGCGCGACTCGTGTTAGTATTGCCTGTGCCTGCTTTCTGCCTCTCCCTTCTTTCTATCTTTAGTCCATCTGTCTTTTGTTTTTGGTAACATAGTGTAGAAAAAGACATGAATGGAATTTTAATTCTAGGTCAACTTGCGTATCTCAAGGTTTTTCTTAGAAATGGAGTACACTTTTTAGTGTTTTTGGGGAAACGCGTGTATACTGCAGAAGGCTTTACTATCAACGTGAAACGTTACAATTTGCAGACGCAGGAGAACACAAGGGGGATTTCGAGTACAGTCATTGTGACAGCACTGTTCTTTACCATTCTTCTTTCCTTTTATTAAATTATTTGTTAGGCTTTACATTTTCCTGATAATTTATATATGTGGATTAGAATATTTCACGACATCTCCCCTCTTAAAACAGACATCTTATGTCAGTCCTTTATTCTATATACACATAGATAAATGTAAGTCAACTTGACTTTACTCTGCTGTTGTGCTATCATTGTTTTATGTAGTTGGGTCCATTCAGAGTAAGCACTACTCATGAAATCTGCCTCAGACCTCTACAACCAATAATATCTTTCGGCTATGTTACTGAACAGCCGCAAGTGTGACTGCTTGTCTTAATGCTGCTTCATAACCCTTATTCACCATTTCTCTTCTCTGAGTCTGCGCAATGACATGTCCAGAGAACATTAGATTTTCCTCAAAATGTACGTTATGAGGAGATAACCTATACCTGGTGATAGCAGAGTTTTCGTAGTGGATCTCATAATCTTCTTATTAACCTGTATGAAACATTCGGAATATCCTCAATCAAAGAGGCAACTCAGGGATTCATTACGTTCCTCCGAAATGTTTACATCCAACAAGTTTGTCTGATCTCAGGTTTTACTGGAATCTGATAGTATCCTTTACTCAGATCCACCCTTGAGAAATATTTAGCTTTATTTAGCCTGGCAAACAACTGATTTGTATCCGGCAATGGATCCACCTGTCCTTCTGTAATAGCATTCAGTCTCCTGTAATCTATACAGAGTCTATGTTCTCCAGAGGGTTTCCTTAAAAGTACAACACTGGAACTATACGAGGATTCACTGTGTGAAATAATTCCTTCCTTCAACAAATAGTCTATCTCTTCCTTCAAAGCTTTCTCCTTAGCAAAAGGAATCAAATAAGACTTCATACAGACAGGTGTGGGGTCTATCAGTTTCATATCATATTCCAATAAGTTTGTATGCCCCGGTCGGTCTGTTAACACCTCTGTATGATTATCTAGAACCTGTTGCACTCTCTCTTTCTGATTTTCCGTTAAATGTGTACTGATTTTCACCTGTGCCGCTGTCTCACAGGGGTGTAATGGATATTCCAATGATGAAAGTGGTTCCTTCTTCATCTCCATTGCAATGGACAAGGTTAGCAAGTGTGTCTCTTCCTGATGTTCTCTTTCCAAATATTTTTTCAGGAGATTCACATGATAGATTTTTTTTCCCCCCTTCTTATCTATCTTATAATTGGTTCTAGACACCTTCTCTAGAACTGTATATGGACCCTGCCATCCAATTTGTAACTTATTCTGACTACCAGGTAGAAGAAGCAGTACCTTCTCTCCCACAGCCAAATCTCTGTCTTTCGCCTTCCTGTTATAATAGGCAGCATGTTTCTTCCTGGCTTGTTTCAAATTTTCATTGGCAAGTTTCCAGCCAGTTTTTAAACGAGTGGTCAGCTCATTCACATATTGGTATGAGGATGTAATATTTTCCTCTGCCTTTTCATCCGTCCACGTTCTTAACAGCGTTACATATGGACCTTTAATTTTGTGGACCTATTTGTCCATGCACCGGTATGGTCTCTTCCACTTGAAGCGCTATAGTGATGATTTTTCTTCCCAGAATTATCATTCACAAAACGACCGCTACCAATTTTCCTCTTGGGGCTGTCTCCCCACTTAAAATTCTTGATGAGAGATTTCCTCTCTACATCCTCTTCCTCCAGTTTGTTTAAGTCCGATTGAGGGATTTTCGGCTTATCCTGGGGTAAGACATCTTGTTGCACTCTCCGCATAGTGGCCATTGTAAAACAGTTAAGTGAAGCTTGTCCGTGAAAAGGGGCTTCCCATTCCCTTTGGTCCACTTTATCAAATTTATTTTTCTTCGTATTTTCAGGCCTAGTTTTACCCCTTGGCGTGTCCAGGTCCTGATCCATGTTCCCACTTGTGGGTGTTCCCTCATGTGCTATGCTACACCTTTCTACAAAATTCTCAATGTCCCATCTTGCCTTGGGCCAATAATAATTGTGAGCCACCTTTTGTATGATGGTACCTATTTTCTCATGGTCCCCATCTGGTTTCACATGTAGGCTCCTTATTAAGTCTGCCCTATATCTTTTAGGAAGTACCAGCTGTCCCTGACCTTTGGATCTAGCTCCAGTCTTCCTATACATCAACTTGTTTTTCATGTAAAAATCTCCCTTGTCTGGAGTTGTATGACAAGATGACAATTTCCTGAAACAAGGCTTGAGTGTTTTATCCCCAGCCTGTGCCTTCCTCATCTCTTCTGGAGTGGTATCCAACATAATATCCTCCTCCTTTCTTGAGGTCGACCTGACCTGAAGGGTGGCCATATACACAGGTTTCCTTCTGCAACGGTCAGTGTCATGATTGTCCATCTGACAATTTTTACACCACCTTTTTCCTTGGTTGAAAGATTTTCTTTCATCATATTTCCTTTCATCGAATTGTGGGATTTTATTTTTATTTTCATACCGTGGCCTATCAAATTGGTGCTTACCTTTGTTTTGATCCCTATGATCAAATTTATTAAAGTTCTGTGGTGCCCTAAAATTATCCACCTGTTTCTTTTTATTACCTGATACTTCTGCTTGGGCCGCTTGATACCTTTCTGCAACATTTAGCAACTCACCCAGTCTCTCTGCACCTTGTTCCATGAGAAACTTTCTCAGGTCTGGAGCCATGGACTCTCTTAATTGCTCTATAAGGACCATTTCCTTAAGATCTTGGGTTTTCCCCAGAGAAGTCCATTTCTCCAAGTATGTCTCTATCCGTGCAGAGAACTGGTGATAGGTTTCACCTGACAGTAGTTTAGCATTCCTAAATTTTTTTCTGTAAAATTCTGCGTTCTTCTCATATCTTAACAAAAGAGCCTGCTTTAGCATGTCATAATTTTCCTGATCATCTCTGTGCATTTTGGCAAAAACTTCATAAGCTGCCCCACGAAGTCCTTGAGATAACTTTAAGCTCCACCTTTCTCTCTCTAACCCATATGTGGTAGCTAATAATTCGTATCTATTTATATAGCTCTCAATATCATCGTCTTTCTCAACAAAATGATCTAAATGAAAGTTCATAGCTGAGGTTGAGGCTCCCTGAGTAGCAGTAGCATCAGAGGCAAAGGGACTGGCACCATTTTCAGGAGCATGGCCCTGAAACTCCAACTCCCTTAGTCGTAACTCATGTTCCCTTTGTAATCTCTTCTCCTCCTTTTCTGCTTCCCTCTCTGCAGTCAATCTTCTTTCGTCTGCTTCCCTTTCTGCAGCTAATTTCTTCTCTTCCCTTTCTGCAGCTAATTTCTTCTCTTCCCTTTCTGCAGCTAATTTCTTCTCTTCCCTTTCTGCAGCCTGTCTTCTTTCCTCGGCTTCCAATGCTTTAGCCTCTTTGTCAGCCTCAATCTGCAACCTCTTAGCCTCAGCCTCAATCTGCAACCTCTTAATTTCTTTTTCAGCTTCTAACCTTCTTTCGGCCTCAAACCTTCTTTCTTCGCGTTCAATAAATTTGTCACATTCAGTAGTGACATAGGTAATCATAACTTGCCCATCTAATCCCAGCTCTTTTGCAGTCTGTACAGCCGCAGATCGAAATTTGGCCAGGTCCGCCATTTTATATCAGGTAATTAAATAAAATATCTAACTAAACAATATAATCTGTAATTATATATCCAATAGACAAAACAGGCACCAAGAGCTCAACCTTATTTAATTCCACCCAAGGATACCTTTTAACTTTGTATATTCCCTGAAGTGAATTACCCCCAATATTTATACTAGTAAGAGATTCAAAATCCCGGACCGGACCCCAATATATGTGGTAAAGTGGGATGATATAAATATTTATAGGGACTTAGTGTACTGACTGAGATCAGCTGTGAAGGTATCTGTATCTAATATGTGTAGTGTTTTACAGATAACCTTACTTACTGCCACATATTTATATCTCAGTCAGAATTATTCTGGAATATTGTGTTGGCAACGTTATATGTCTAGGGTTATGCAAATGATGAAGTGTAAGTCACCACAACAACAACAGATAAACAATTTAATTTTTCCACCACACTTGACAATACTGTGACACTCACAAACAGTCAACACTCTAGAAGACTATCTTAAAAGATTCAATGATAAATTTCAGATATGTACATATGTATTGATTTTCTCTAGAATAGTGATCCTGATTCAACTACACAGTGAACCAGGCAATACAATAACATGTAATTTCAAATATTATGTACACAGATATAAATGTGGTCTTTGCATTGACATACAATATTAGTATTCTATGTGTGTGAGTTGTGATGTGGTAATAGGAGGTAATACTGGTTTTGTTCTTCAAGATAGATTCTTATTAGACATCATGACTGCATGTGCTTGTGTATGTTGGAACTAGTATTGGAGATGGTCTCAGTTCCGAACATTAAAACAATTAATTGCCCCTCTTTAATTAAGTTAGTGTCATTTACGAGGGGTACATAGTGTTGAGCTCTTTTGGCCACAGTGGGCTTAACTTTCGTGATGGCGGCAGGCAAGGACTCCTCTGCTCGACTATACACTGTTTCTGAAGACACCTCACTGGTTACTATAGGGACCCAAGAGTATGCTGTCAGCCTCTGGATTCCGCAAACGCTCAGACCAGGTGCGGCTTCAATACTAGGACCACAGTCCCTGAAACAAGAAGGATGTACCTCCTACTTCAGAACTAATTTATACTATCTGGCTAGACTGAGCACAATACATCACAAACACAGAGTTCAGAGCTTTATTTTTACTGCTATCTTCTTCTGAAGCAGTTTACTCCAGTATTAACCTCCTTAATGGTTACTACGCCTCTGCACTTTCAGCTATAAGTCCTTCCATGTCATAAGGTAGGTGTCAGTGTACTATGTGGTAATTCCATGTAGTTTGACTTTTCTCCGACACCTTCTGTTCAGGTTGGAGCAATATATATATATAGATATAGGCCTTGTCTCATGTTCGCTACTGAACTGCACATATATACAGACATAAATTATCAATGTACATTCAATTTTCATTAAAAAGAGATCAAATATTTCAACCTACCACAATTCAAGGAAATAAACACAGATACGTTGACTAGCAATGAATGTAGGCACAAATACTGGCACAAATTCCCATCTGCTTATGTTCCAGGCTTTTATTTAGCAAAAATATGAGCTGGCTTCAACGCACTGTTGCTTTATCAAGCTTATTTGAACTAGTGGTCTCAAACTAACGCTATCAATTAACTATATTAACCGACCTAACCAATCAGGCCATCTCTACCCAATCGTTTGAAAAAAAGTACTCTTACTTCCGTCTCCCTTGACAACAAAAGATAGCATTTATAGTCCGACTAATCGTGTTTAGCCTTACATATCATTCCATCCAATCAATTCAAATGTAACTTGTGGCCTATTTCTGTACAATGGTGGTTTAAAATTCTTTCACTGAGCGATTCTGATGTTTTTATCACTGTCCGTCTGAAATAAAGTTAGTGCATGTGGCCTTACACGCGTGATGGTGGTAATTGTGTATTGCGCGACTCGTGTTAGTATTGCCTGTGCCTGCTTTCTGCCTCTCCCTTCTTTCTATCTTTAGTCCATCTGTCTTTTGTTTTTGGTAACATAGTGTAGAAAAAGACATGAATGGAATTTTAATTCTAGGTCAACTTGCGTATCTCAAGGTTTTTCTTAGAAATGGAGTACACTTTTTAGTGTTTTTGGGGAAACGCGTGTATACTGCAGAAGGCTTTACTATCAACGTGAAACGTTACAATTTGCAGACGCAGGAGAACACAAGGGGGATTTCGAGTACAGTCATTGTGACAGCACTGTTCTTTACCATTCTTCTTTCCTTTTATTAAATTATTTGTTAGGCTTTACATTTTCCTGATAATTTATATATGTGGATTAGAATATTTCACGACAGTGGGTAGTCGATGATAGAAAGACCCTTCACCGCCTGGTAAATTCCTTTCTGACCCCCGTGGAGTATGGTAGGTTGTTGCCGTTAATTACGTGTGAGATGCGTGTCGTCGCAGTATCTCGGTCGGCTCTACTCTAAAGCTTGTCCTGTGATTAACGCCAACCACGTAGTAGACTAAGGATGAGTATCTCAAATGGTCCCTGTCTCTACCACTGTGATGGATAAAATAATGAACCCTTTGTAAGTATCCCGTAAACGATGCTACGCCTGTAGTGTCTTGTATGTGAAATCTTATCACTATAAGAAATGACTGTGCGATGTTTACTGCACGTTTAACATGTAATGTAAGAGGCAAAATAAAAGTGTCTTGGATTTACTTCGTTATAGTTACAGGAAACTGTGTAATGTTATAATTATAATCATTCTCTCCTGGTGTTTATTGTAACCTGTACTTATGAGTATGAAATATAATATTATAATAAACGTGACTGGTATTTACCGTGTTAACTTTTGTGGAAAATAGGTATATATTATCTGACTGAAGTTAAGACATAATAATGATAAAGTACAAAATATATTACACTAACCTTGGTGTCCATATACGAATTTCACGGACACAATGTCCTGACTCTTCCTCGTGACATTTAGAACCCCAAGTTTTGGTTGGCGGACTGCTTCTCTTGCAATGCCAAGCAATGAATATAGTTGAGTTTATATATCGTTTGAATCGCCTATGGCTAATTTTCGGGTTCGCTTCCTGTGTCATGTGAACTTTCGTTTGTTTTCCTTAAGTCAGACATTCCGTCCTCATACTGTGTAAAATTTCCTGTAATATTTTGCTATGGTCGCTCTCATATTTTGCTTATCCGAGACAACTTGTCTGCGTTCGTCTTTTGAGTGTCTGTGCAGCATTTAATAGTCTTTACATAATGACATCTTCTCACTCTTTTCATGTTGATCCTGGTTCAGACACGGCGTCGCCGTTAATCAAATGTTATTGGGTCGGTTCGATGAGAACCTGCTTATTAAATTACTCATTGTAAAACTGCCTCGCGCTCTGTCCATATATTCCACGGCTAGCCACAATAATATTGCTTGTACCTTCCTGCCTTTGTGAAAACACAACCGAGACGTTGGGGCGATTACCTCGATAATCTATTGACTCACTGTCTACTAGTTGTGAAAACATTTCAGGTGAATGTTGTAGCGTTTAAAGGGCTCACGCCGAGCGTTGTCTATTGTTATGTCAACATTCCTTGTAAAATTGGTGGATGTCCCATGACTGTCGACCAACGATTGTCTGTGCCAACAATGAGTATAGACAACCGACTGCCTTCTCATTCAGTGAGAAATTTACCGACAAAATATTACCATTAGTTTTTAGGAATTTAATTGCAGACTTACTCGACTCTCGCGACATGGGGTATGAGATATTACGCAAGTTGCCATGATGCTTAAAAAGAGCAGGACCAAAATGCAGTAAGAAAGATTCATGTTATAAATCAAACGACTATTTATAAGTAAAAGTTACGTGTTCTTAAAAGATCTAGAGTACACTTACCAGAAGTAGCAAAATTATGCACTGTTACTGTAAATTTTGTTCAGAGTCGACATCGTTGCACTCTGGGCAAACCCATAGGTGCTCGGTCTCCCTCAGCAAACGTCGAAGGGTATGAATGCTAATTGTTCTTGTTGCGCGCTGGTTGTATATACTCCGAATACATCCTCTCTTACGTTCACCCCTGCCAGCCTTACGCCTAATGCCAAACTCCAGAAATCTTAGCCTTGATGATTCATCGATTGCAATGTCATTCTCTAATAAGCGATCATTAATTGCCCCCAGTTTTTCTCCCTTGTCCATATCCAATGCACCCACTATAGGTGCTCTTGAATCAAGTCCATCAGCTCTTTCATTGCTGCGTACCCCTGCATGATCAGGACCATAGATTCACACCAGTTCTTGAAGATTCGACGCTTCTATGGAGGTTTTCCATTCATCCCGTACCCATCCATTGTGGATCTTCCGAAGCATGGACTCAGAGTCTGACACAATAACTGCCCTTGTTAATGAAGTTTCAGACAACCACCTTAAAGCCGCAGAAGCTGCCTCTACCTCCATTCTCACGTTGCAGCTTGTTATCATGTAAGCCCCGCTATGTTCAGCAACTATCCTGCCCTTTACTCTAGCCGAGAAGCCCCATCCTGATTTCTCACCACGGACTATAGATTCATCAGTGTACACAATGGCATCATCATCCCCGGCATTATCATTTATCAGTTGATCAATTTCCAGCTCAGCTTTCCCATTGCTCCAAACTCTGCATTCTCTGGACTGAAAAACCTGATTCTCTTCCTTTAATCTTTTGTTTTTATCTTTTAATAATTTAAATAAAAAAATTGCAGAATTAAAATGAGGCAAAGTCAAGAAAGTGAAGAAAACCTTGCGGTCTATTAATATTGTTATTACGTGAAGGTGTCTTAAGATGTCTTGCATATATTGAGTGGCACAAGTAAGTAATTGACTTATCTTTTAGTGATATACACTAAGCTTTGTTTGCATTTTGGTGTACATGTAAGTATCTTTACTCGTTTTACGTGTAATTGTGTGAGACGTCTCATTTTTATTTAACTTTACGTGTAAATGTTTTATTCGCATGTAATGTGATGTGTATATGTCTGCATTCGGTGAAACTGTGACAGAATTGGCCGTTCTCTTTTCCTAGCACTCGTTATTGCGCTACGTCTCATTCTCTGTACATAATTATTACTTACACTACCTTCCCTCAGGTCTTGTTATGTCGAGACTTCAGCGACAATCTTTTGCTGATTAGGGTAAACAATCACTTTCGTTTGAACTCATACTGACACCCATTTCTGGACAAAAACGGGACAGAGAATAATTATCCATCTTGAAAGAGATTACTTGGGATAGATTATTAAGTTGTGAGTGCAAACGTGATCGATAATAGACGAAAGCTCGCATACCCTATATGGTGACTAGTAAACAACACATTTATAGTTGCGTTTGTTAAGCAGGAATTTTTTGTGATAGAAGGACAAATATATATGCATCTTGCATGTGATTGGTTAGGCATTTGAGATGTAAAAAGACAACATTTCTGACTTGAGCCTTGTCTTATATTGGTGTGGTAAAGTGGGATGTTATAAATATTTATAGGGGACTTAGTGTACTGACTGAGATCAGCTGTGAAGGTATCTGTATCTAATAGGTGTAGTGTTCTACAGATAACCTTACTTGCTACCACATTATGCCTCAGTCAGAATTATTCTGGAATAGTGTGATGACTACGTTAAATGTCTAGGGTATGTATAAGATGAAGTGTAAGTCACAACAACAACAGACAGATAAACAATTTACTTTATTCCACCACACTTGACAACACTGTGACACTCACACACATTTAACACTCTATAAGACTATCTTAAATGAGGCGCTGGTAAATTTTCAAATATAAATATGTATTAATTACTTTTACTAATATATGTGTCCTGATTCAAATACAAAGTGAACCAGGAATCACAATCAATTGTAATTACAATTTATATGTACAGAATTTATCAATATGAACCTTGTAGTGACATATTTTATTAATATTATCCTATGTGTGTCAGTTGTGTAGTAGTAATATGAGGTAATACTGGTTTTGTTGTTTCAAGCTATGTTATTATTTGTCATCATGACTTCAAGTGTTTGTTTAACTTGGAAATAGTATGGGGAAAAGTTCACAGTTCCTATCAATTTAAACACTGTATTTTCCCTCTGTTTTATTATAAAGTCAGATTTTGAGGGGGGGGGGGGGCATAATGTTGAGCTCCTCTGGCCACAGACGCTTATCTTTCGTGATGGCGGCAGGAAAAAAATCCTCTGCTTGATAGCCTCCCTGGGTTCTGGAGACACCTCACTGGTCACTATCTGGACCCAGGAGTATGCTGTCAGCCTCTAGGTTCAGCAAAGCTCAGACCAGGTGCTGCTTAATAACTTTAGGACCACGGTCCCTGAAACAAGAAGGTTGTACCTCCTATTTCAGAACTAATTTATAATAAATTTCCAGACTGAACACAATACATAACAAACACTGAGTTCAGAGCGGTAGGCCAACTGCTATCTTCATCTGAAACAATTTTCACCAGTATACTCCTCCCTAATGGTTACTACGCCTCTGCAATTCCAGCATGATTTCTTTCTAGTCAATAAAATAGGTGTCAGTGTACTGTTTGGCAATTCCATGTAGTTTTACTTTCGTCCGACACCTTCTGTTCAGGTTGGAGCACTATATAGGCTTTACCTCATGTTCGCTACTGAACCACACATATATACAGACATAAATTATCAATTTACATTCAATTTTCATTAAAAAGATATCAAATATTTCAAGCTTACCACAATTCATGGAATAATACACAGTTACGTTGACTGGCAATGAATATAGCACAATTTCGATCTGCCGATGTCCCAGGCTTTTATTTAGAAAAATATGCACTGGCGCTCAACGCACTGGTTCTTTAGTAAGTTTATTTGAAAATGTGGTACTGACCTGACGCCTCTGATTGACTATATTGGCGGGTCTAACCAATCGTGCCATGTTTACACAGCTTTTCAAAAAAAAGTACCCTTACTCACGTTTCCCTAACAACAAAGAATCAATATTTATAGTCCGACTAATCGTGTTTAGCCTTACATTTACTTTCCGCCAATCAAATAGGAGGTAACATGTCAGCCTATTTCCCGTACAATGGTGGTGTGAAAATCTGCCACTGAGCGATTCTGATTTTGGTGTTGTCTGACATCCCTCACTATTTCTTTTGGCTATAATTTGTTAATTCCTAGACTATTTGCGTAACGTTTAACATATTCAGCAAGTCCTAAGGAACCCAAATATATAAATTTAATGGGGCTACGGGGCTGCGTTCAAAATATGCATTTTCTTCTACCTCCTGTTCACTTCGAATACGATGTGGTGTCTGGGTACTGTAATGTTTTCAAACGTAAACCAGTATAATGTCATGTTTCCTTATAAGCGTTTTTCAGGTTTTTAAAACCTAACTCGTATGGGTAGGGTTTTTTATCACTGTCGATTTGAAAAAAAGCTAGTGCTTGTGGCCTTACACGCGTGTTAGGGGTGGCATTAATTGTGTATCGCGAGACTGTGGTAGTATTGCCTGCGTTCCGGCTTTCAGCCCCTCCCTTTCTTTCTATCCTTAGTCCATCTGTCTTTCGTTTATGGTAACTTAGTGTATAAAATGACATGAATGGAATATTAAATATAGGTCAGCTTGCGTATCTCAAGGTTTTTCTTAGAAAGGCAGTACACGTTTTATCGTAGAAAGCGGGTATTGAAGCAGTAGGCTTTTACTATCAACGTGAAACGTTACAATTTGCAGACGAAGGAGAAAACAAGGAGAATTTCGAGTACAGTCATTGTGACAGCACTGTTCTTTACCATTCTTCTTTCCTTTTATTAAATTTATTTGTTAGGCTTTACATTTACGTTTTAATTTATATATGTGGATTAGAATTTCTCACGACAATTGGTAGCAATCTGGTGTGGTGAGTAGAGAAGGGAGGATAAACTGAAGAAATAAAAGAGAGTACCAATCTCTTCCACAGTGTGTTTTTGGCTCGCTGTAGGTGATAGTCAGACACTTGTAGGAAGAAATATTTCAGGAGACTGAAATTTAAACTCTTCTCAGTTAAGCTAAGAAGCAGATCTCATCAAGGATCCTGAGAGTATGTTAGCTCTTCAGCCACCATTCTCCTGAGGCACCGATATGGCTTACGATACCCTCATCTGGCAATTAAGACAATAATTAACACACAATTAACTACCAAGTAATACAGAACTTTTAGTGTCAAGAAAAAAAATTGTGAAATTCTCTTCAAAGAATATAAATAGACAAAGCTATGCTTCTTTAAAAGAAAAATAAAATAAAATATAGTAATAAGTAAAGGGAGAAAAAAAAAATAGTATACACAAAAGTATGTTAATTGATAAGTTACCCCTCAAGATGGCTAAGGCGTGTGTCCTATTTTATTCGTTGACTGGTATGACATGTGATCTTATAATGTTTGGTCCATTATTGTATAAGTGCTCAATAAAAGAAACTGCATTAACTGAAAGCAGTTCAAACAAACAATAAAAATAATTGCATACAAGGAGATATTGCATTAACTAAAGGTAAATAAACAAAGTGCATAAAATAGCTGTATGCTGTTAAGAAATGATGGGGTTATGCATTCTATGAAATAACTTGAAGGACATCAAAGGCATACAAAAATCATATAACAGTAAATATACAACCATAAAATATACAACCATTAAATAAAAAGTAAGTGCTCAATAAAAGAAACTGCCTTAACTGAAAGCAGGTCAAACATTCAATAAAAATAATCATCAATAAATGGTAAATAAACGAAGTGCATAAAATAGTGAAATAAACCAAGTTCAAGCTCACCCGCTGTGTTCCAAAATTGCAGTTTGTCTTCACAAAGACGGCACATATATATAGCTATGCTTTTGCACTCTGGTTTGACAAATTACAAACTAGAAGCTTCCAGTACTGTTCTTTCTTCTCCGGGCTTACGGGTTCTGAGTGACGGACCCGCGGATTTCTTCCACATTGATACATTTAACAAAGCGGTCATTGATGAGTCAGCGCGTCCAGGTCACCTGGAAATTTAAACAGTCCGTTGGTTGGCCCTTCACAGAGTGACCTGCGTGTAGCGACAGGTCACTGGAAAATCTCTGGCCTACAGAGTCATGCCCGCAAAACTGGAGTGGGGGGGGATACGAGAGCGAAATAAGAGAGAGAGAAAAAGAGGGGAGAAGAGGTTAGTGAATAGATAGAGAGAAGAGGTTGGCGAATAGCGAAGAACTTCGCGACAATAGCCTCCCGTGTAAAAGTTTATCGTAGGATGAACTAATTTCGGCCGACATCTTCTTCTCGATCTCTCTCAGTCCTAGTTCGATTTCCACCATCACCCTGGAAGTTTTTAGGGATGTTAGGATTCTTGGGTCGCTGATGAATCGCTTGTTCTTCTCCACTGCATGGGTGACGGCTGAGACAATCTACTCCGACAATGAGTTTCCCAGGTATATATTCAACCTTGAAGTTATATGGTTGCATTAACATCGACCACCTCATGCGTCTTGAATTCAGGTTTTTAGAAGCCGCTAAGAACATCAGTCGTTGGTGGTCACATTGAACGGTGAAGTGCTTCCCATATAGGTATGGTTGATATTTCTGAATCCCCTACACCGATGCTAGGTATTCCCGCTCAATAGTGGAGTAATTTCTTTCTCCAGCATTTAACTTTCGGCTAGCGAAAGCTATCGTGAATAATGTGGACGCATTGTCTTCCCCATGTTGTAGCAAGGTGGCTCCAATCCCAATCTAACTAGCCTCAGTGCGTAGTATGAATTGGCGGCTTAAGTTTGGCAAGTGCAGAATAGGTTTTGCCGTACGTTTTTCCTTAATGGTACTTTAAGCATTCTCACACTCGGCGGTAAAGATCACTTTTTCCGGAGTATCCTTCTTCGTAAGGTTCGTCAGTGGGGCGCTTATTGTGTTGAAATCATTAATGTAGCTTTGGTAAAAGTCACATAATGCGACGAACGATCTAACATCCTTCTTAGTAATAGGACGGGGTGCATTGCGCAGTTTGTCAACATTGTGTTCCTCTGGGAATATGTACCTGTGGTGTCTGCC
This sequence comes from Oreohelix idahoensis, assembly GCA_024509875.1. Classification (NCBI taxonomy): domain Eukaryota; kingdom Metazoa; phylum Mollusca; class Gastropoda; order Stylommatophora; family Oreohelicidae; genus Oreohelix; species Oreohelix idahoensis. The sequence continues at coordinate 260,663 of JAMPIV010014145.1, forward strand.
CATGCACACCACATGTTAGATTTATTGAGTTGGAGTCAGTGCTGATAAATGCGGCACTTTTGGGAATATTGAAAGTGAGGTGCACCAGAAAAATGACGTATACATGTTTTGTGTAGTTAGGTGTTTACGAAAACCCTTGAACAGTGTGGCAGCTGTGTTTTGGCTGTGTTTCAATTTGCGTTTCAATGAGAACCCATTACGAAGTGTTCCCCTTTCTTAAAGTATGTGGATTGTATAATGTCAAGTGTTCATGATCAAATCTACAGAGCAATGAAAGATTTAATGAATGACTAACTTTAGGACAGATTCATTATCTGTATCCAAACGTGAGTGACAGCTCACGAGTGAAGCCATCTTGGAACCAAAACATGTAGTGACTTTCAAGAAGAGAAAAGGGATGCCCGTATTATCGCTTGATTAGTCCAGAGATCACTGCTACACATGAGAACCCATTGCTAGCGGTTCAATATTATTATATGAAAAAACTGTGCTGAACCTTATGTTAAAGAATCTTCGCTAGACGAGATGAGGTAGAAGCCATCTTGGATATTGTTTATAATCTGACGTGCTTTGTCAGTAAACTCAGTTGATATATACTGAAGCACATTAAAAACGCACCACTATTATATATACTGATGCCGAGAAGCTGGCAAAAAAAAGTGTGGGAATGGATTATCCCCGTGTTTGCCATGCGGTAGAGAGCGAATGGCTGCTGGAATGGAAAGTGCAAGATTCAACCCATGGGTGTGTGTACAGACTACATGAAAACGATGAAAGTTACACGTGCAACACGATTCTCAACAGCTATGACCCTGAAAATGTGTACGCGTTGTGGCAGTATACTCGGTATAAAAAGGCCGTTGAGACAAAACACCCAGTACATGTGCTTGAAATGCCACGACTATCTGAAAACGACCGCCAACNAGCCATTGGTATGTTGGAGACCGGAATGAGCTCGCGGGCCATTGCCAGAAGGATGAATTGCCACCACAGCACTATTGTACGTCTCAATGAACGTTACGGAACCACTGGCAGTGCCCGGGATAGACTTCGGAGTGGCCAACCACGAGTTACTACCCCTGCGCAAGATCGTCATATTGTGCTGAGTCACCTAAGGAATTGACTCTCCCGGCAAGTCAAACAGCAAGAGCAATAGTGGGTAGACATGGGCAAGTCTCTCGAATGACAGTCATAAGACGACTCAGAGATACAGGCCTTACTGCAGGACGACCTTATGTTGGGCCAAACTTGACTCACAGACATCGTTAGCAGCGCCTGCAATGGGCAGAGCAACATATCAGATGGACTAGACTGCAGTTGTATGCTGTCCTATTCACAGACGAGAACAGATTCAACATATCCTTTGCAGATGGACGTATGCGGATTTAGCGACGGTGTGAAGAGCGCTTTGCAGATTGCTGTGTCAACCGATTTCGAGGTGGCAGTATTCCCATTTGGGGAGGATTCAGTTTTCACCATCGCTTGCCTCTTCACGTCTTCCGTGGAAATGTTAATGCTGTGACATATCGAGATAAGGTTCTGGATGTACTGGTTGCTCCTGCGTTCACAATTTATTTGGACTTGCAGCTTCTCCAGCAGGATAACGCACGTGCATTTTTTTGTATTTTTGGTTTTCTCCCTTGCCTGCACAGAATGCAATGAATTTCATAACAATCAAATGTACAAATTAATGACCAGCATGGATTCATAGGAAAATGAATAAAGATTCCAAATATGTAAACTTGTACACACTTATATTTACATTTCACACTCTGTTCCTGGATTATACAGGTGGTGCGTTTTTAATGTGCTTCAGTATATATATATGGGCAATACTGAATGCTTGGCTACTGACAGTCCATTATAATATTATTCTACATGAGTGCCCATGTAACATAACATTGCAAGACCAGTTATCCACTGTACCATGATGTGTTATGCCAACCTGTGATTTGTCACTATCTGTGCTGTCGAGTGTGTACGTCCAATTAAACTTTAGTAAAGGTACACAGTCGTTGGTGTCGATGACTTCCAGCCATACATGAGTGTAAGAAAAGAACATTTGTCAACACCACGAACCCTTCCTATCATTCGCACATTATACACTCCATCTATGTCTACACACCACTGCGTAGGTCAAGTTGACATTCCATACTCGAACCACGAGCAACACAACAACACAGTATTTAACTCTGGTGATGTTCGAGCGAGCTTCAGTAATCAGAACACCAGAGGACCTTATCAACTCTTGCTCAGGGCAAGGGTCTTGTATTAAGAGTTTATCAACTGATGATGATGATGATGTCTGCTTCCATCCACTTATAATTATCTTTTGGTGGACATCATTAACGGGAATAAAATAACAACTTTATCAACTGGTGGCCAGCTTTCTGGGTTTGACCTCGCAGAAGTTCAGAAGTCAACAGATTACCGATACCAGACCGTTTCCTGTGGCTGATACGACATACTTGCAGTATTGGTTTGCTATTTGTCAACACTTTGTCACGTGACCTGTCAAGTGAATGCAGTATGTAGGTCAGCGTTGTTGACATTTTTACATTAGACATTACAGAGTTTCACGGAACAGTTGGATCAATTCTTGTCAATATTAACAGGAAGACAGTATTAGTGAACTAAGAAGTCCTATTTTCATCGATGGATCTTCTTGTTTTATGTATATGAACTTTAATATTTAAGGCCAGAATGTTTAATTGAATAAAGTGGCAGTTTGTTTGTTTTCATAAAAATAACTTTGCCATTACTGTAAAACTGAGCCTATTTTGCAACACATACTATCATACACATAATTTATATATATTTATGTTTACATGTTATTTGTTTGTATAGTATGTTAGTTTCTATGTCAGCGGGTTGTGTTTAAGGTTGGGCGGCGTCCTCACAACAGAATATCCCACGTCATAGAGGGTCCGTTGTGGGCGTTTTCTATAGGTGCAATTTTCTTGATTGAAAATTTGCTGCGACAACTGTTGCTTTTGTGTTAGCTGTGAAGACTGTAATTATTGTTATTTTTGTAATATTTCTTTGTTCTTTAGTTTTGTTTTGATTTGTTTGTAATTTGTTGGTCTAACCTTTTCTATCTTTCTGTTCTATTCACAATTTATATTCATATACTGTGACGTCATTTGTGTTGTTATTCTTTGCAGATTCAGTGATTATTTTCATTGATTTCCCTATTTGATTTATTTTGATTTCTGCAAACGTTCTTGTATTGTCAGTCCTATTTGTACTTTATGTATTCTGTTGGTTGACATATGTTTTATATAGGTATATTTCATAAGACACAATTGCCTGTGCACTGCACTTGGATTATGGTATAAACCAGTACCTGATTATTATTACTATTATACAAGACCTTATTAAGGCTTGTGACCCACAGATATTGGGATAGTATACTGATTAATCAAGTCATTAAGAACTTGTGGTATTATTATTGGTTCAGGTGATTAGTATTATTGTTAGACATCATGTCTACATTAGAATACTTCATTACACAAGGGAAAGCCCTTGATAAGACTGGTCAACAATTAGAACAATGGGCTGTTGCTCAATATGACAAAGCATTAGCTGCAGAAGAGAAAAAAGCTGCTGCAGAAGAAAGAAAAGCTATGGCTGAAGAGAAAAGATTAGAAAGAGAAGCTGAGGCTGCTGCTGAACAAAAGAAATTGCAGATGCAGGTGGAGGAAAGGAGATTTGAAGCTGAACAAAAAAAAATTAGAAAGAGAAGCTGCAGCTGAACAAAAAAAATTAGAAAGAGAAGCTGCTGCTGAACAAAAAAAAGATTAGACAGGGAGGCTGAACAAAAAAGATTAGATGCTGAAGAGAAAAAAGCAATAAGAGAACATGAATTTGAGTTAGAGAAATTGAGATTGACAAGTATGAGTAATGTTAATCAGGCATCTAGTGGTAATGGTAAACCTTCTACTTACAAGGTTAAGGTTCCACCGTTCAATCAGTCCAGTGACGATATTACATTCTGGCTGGATAGATTTGAACGTTCTTGTCGTACACATAATGTGGATAAATCACAATACGCTAATCAATTATCAGAAAACTTGAAAGGTGAATCTTTGACTAGATTATGCCTTGTAGGAGAAGCAGATAAGGATAATTATGATGTCATTAGGGCGGCTTTGATAAAAAAATATCAGCTAAGTGAGGAAGGCTATCGCCTTTTATTTAAAACGATGGTGCCTGAGACGGGTGTAGAATTCTCAGAATTCACTGCAAAGGCACGTCTCACAGTTGATCGTTGGATTGAGCTTTCCAAAACAGAAAAAACGTATGAAGGACTTATGGATTTGTTGCTCAGAGATAAGATTATGTCATGTGTGAACAAACCTTTCCTTGAATTTATACATGAGCGTAAACCCAAATCTCTAAAAGAAATGGAAGAATATTGTTCCCAATATGTCACTGCACACCCCGACGTGACTTTTGGCAACACTAAGATTAAGGAGAGTATGCCAGTTGCTTCAGCAACACCATACAATCCCAATTATTCACACAGATTTCAGGGACCTCAAAACAGATTTGATAAAAAAGGTAACCATAATAGTTATCAAAACCAAGGTAACCAATCATTTCAGGGTTCTTCTTCAAAGAACTGGAGACGACCTGATAGCTCTCGACACAGGGGTGGTCATAATTATAGGAATTTCCGTAGAGGAAGTAATTATAGAAACTATCAGGGTTATCCGTCTTGGAGTCAACAAGATCATAATTACAGAGATACTCATTATAATGAATATGATAATGGTAACCAAGGGAACTATGACTCAAACCCGAATAGGGGTTACAATAGAGGTAACAATAACTACAGAGGTGATAATAACCGAGGTAGATCTCAATACAAAAGACATAAACCACATTTTCAGGCAAACTCTGTACAACAAGAGTCCCATGAAGCCTATAAACAGAGTAAAGATAATAATGATGCTAGTAATATGGCATGTGCCGCTTTTGATTTTGGGAGAGCATCTCAGTGCCCCCAATGCAAAACGTTATTTCAGCCAACCACAGTGTCTACTTTAAGCTGTGGCCATCCTCTTCCTGCTCTTCCGGCATCAGTCGCGCATGATGGAAGAGGTTCTCTTGTCTTACATAAGGGTTTAGTGAATAACAATCCAGTCTCTGTGCTATTTGATTCTGGATGCACCACAATTGGTGTTAGGCAGTCACTCGTAGATCCTTCCCGTGCCACTGGACAAGTAGTCAAATGTGTAACATTTGGCGGCACATTCGAGAAATACTCTACTGCTATCATTAGGATTGCTACTCCTTTCTTTACAGGAGATGTACACGCATGTCTTCTTCCGAATCCGATCGCTGACCTCATCATCGGTCGCATTCATGGAGTCAAGGAATGCACTCCGCAACAAATTTCCACGTGGGAAAGGCAAAACATGCAGATTGCTAACGCTGTAGTCACTAGAGCTCAGGCTCTTAATATGCCTCAAACTTCATCTACTGAAGATAATGAAGTGCATAACCAAGATAATCCCTTGGTAATTTCTCGTGACTCGTTTATAAAACAGCAAGAAGATGATCCCACTCTGAAGAAATTCTTCATTCTTGCAACTAAAGGTGATCCGAATAAAGACACAAGTCGTAAATCGTGGATTACAAAGAAGAATGGCGTACTTGTACGTATGGTTCAAGACTCCATTACGTCAAGTCATTCTCAAATCCTGGTTCCCAAGAATTTGAGAGTTAAAATTTTGCAGCACGCTCACGACTCTCAGTGTGCTGGACACATGGGTTTTTCCCGTACTAAGTCAAGAGTCCTTGCGGCTTTCTTTTGGCCATTGGTAAACAAGGACATACGGATTTATTGTCGATCTTGTAAAGTATGTCAGGAAGTTAAATCCAAAGGTCCACGGCATGCTGCACCCATTCAGGCGGCGGACATTCCTATTCGGCCGTTCCAAAAAATGGCCATAGACATAATTGGTCCATTTAAGATCAAGTCTGCCAGAGGACATCAGTTTATCTTGACGTGTGTTGATATGTGCACACGTTGGCCAGAGGCTATTCCTCTGAAGAGCATTACTACTGCTGATATTGCAGATGCTCTTTGGCTTATATTTTCTCGTCTGGGGTTCCCCGGAGAGATATTGTCAGACCATGGCACCCAACTAATATCAGATACCATGTCTCAAGTAATGTCTACTCTGCAGATAGATAGATCTTTAAGTAGTATCTACCATCCAATGTCTAATGGTATGGTCGAACGCCTTAATAGAACACTTAAAAACTTACTGGGGAAGATAACTGAGGATCATCCTCAAGACTGGGACAGAGTTTTACCTGCGGCCCTCTTCGCTTACAGAGAGGTACCCAATGAACATACAGGATTTTCTCCCTTTGAACTCGTCTTTGGCGCGCGTCCGCGTGGCCCTATGTCGTTGCTTCACGATCTCATTACATCTGACAATATTGACGATGACACAAAGTCATCCTATGAATATGTCATCGCGTTGAGACAAAAAATTATCGAAGCATGCAAATTAGCAACTTCTTCTTCTGAATTTGCGAAACAGAAGGCAAGGCAATTTGCCAATAAGAAGAGATGCTTACGACAACTTTGTCCTGGTGACAAGGCATTTGTATTACTACCTTGTAGGGAAAATAGATTACTTATTTCTTGGAAAGGTCAGTACGATATAATATCGAAAATTTCCGATGTCGACTATATTGTCGATATTGATGGGAAGCATAAAACCTTCCACATCAATATGCTTACTGAATTCCATGAACGTCCGGATTATTTGCAACCCATTTTCCAAGCAACGGACAATTCTCCAGTACAACATGGTCATTACTCATCACTGTCCGTGATACAGGATGAGGAAACAAGTTTTTCAGATGTAAATCTTCCTCTTCCAATGATCCCACTTCATTCTAGTGAATCATGGAAGAACGTTACTGTCTCTCCTGATTTGTCTCTAGGAGAACAGCGACAAGTTTCAACTATGTTGCAAACATTTCAGGATGTACTCACTGACATCCCTGGACAAACGCATGTCATTGAACATGACATTGTTCTAACTGACCATACTCCTATTTGGGTTAGACCTTATCCTATACCTATACATTTTCAAGCGCAGGTCGAGAAAGAGTTGGATGAGATGATAGATTTGAAAATAATCGAACCATCCACCTCTGCATATTCTTCGCCGATGGTTATTGTGCGTAAAAAAGACAATAACATACGTCTTTGCGTTGACTATCGAAAATTGAATCAAGTAACGAAGTTCGATGCCGAACCTATGCCTTTACTGGAAGAGCTACTTACTCGACTCTCCAAATCTCATTTTTTCACTAAACTTGATTTGTCTAAAGGATATTGGCAAGTTCCTTTATCTGAACGCGCCAAACCTCTCACGGCTTTTTCAACACCTAGAGGTTTGTTCCAATGGAATTTTATGCCTTTCGGTCTTATGAACGCACCAGCTACATTCGTACGCATGATGCGCCGAATCCTATCTTATCGGTCAGATGTCATTGCATATCTAGACGACATCTGTCTTTTCAGCGATACTTGGGAAGATCACTATTCAGGGTTAGATGAATTGCTGTCTACTTTGCGTGAGCACAACCTGACAGCGAAACCCTCTAAAGCCTATATTGGTTTTAGCGAAATTTCTTTCCTAGGCCACCGAGTTGGTCATGGTTTCCTAAAGACAGAGGACCATAATACTAGTAAGATACTTAACATCTCGATCCCTAAGACTAAAAAACAGGTGAGAAGTCTGTTAGGTCTTATTCAATTTTATGGCAGATTCATTCAGAATCTATCCTCTATCATGGCACCTCTTTCAACACTTCTAAAGAAAGGTTCGCCTAATGTGGTCCACTGGTCTCAGGAATGCCAATGCTCTCTGGATAAGATTAAAACACTGTTTTCAACACCACCTATTTTAGTGCTACCCACTAAAGATAAGACATTCGTTCTTCGTAGTGACGCTTCATCCACTGGGATTGGAGCGGCACTAATGCAAGAGTACTCTGGAACTCTGCATCCTGTAATGTATATTTCCAGAAAACTTAATGCGGCAGAAAGGAATTATTCGGTTTTAGACCGTGAGCTATTAGCTATGGTTTGGTCGATCCTCAAACTACAGAGATTCCTTCTAGGCGCACATTTCATAGTAGAAACCGACCAAAAAGCTCTTACTGCTATACAGAGTAAGAATTTGAAGAGCTCGAGGTCTACTCGATATGCAATTGCTCTTCAACCTTTTCATTTCTCTGTGCGAGCTATTCGTGGATCAGATAATGTGATGGCAGACATTCTGTCAAGATGCCCACATGATTCCACATAACTATTAGGGCTTAGACTTCTTGATATGTCTAGTTCTATAGTAGTTCCTTTTCTATATCATGATAGATACACATTCGTAATTTAATAATATAATGATTGTATCACTACATAGCGGTTCATTGATGTTTATTCACCGCTGTGCTTTGATGATTTTTTCTTCATAAATCATAAATTTAAGATATCTAATACGAAATGATGATATGAATTTTTTAGGCATTGTGTAATTGCCAGAATTGTATTATACTTTGATGACACCTTCCTGGAAAAAATATACTTGTAGAGAAATAATTTCTCTCAGTTTATGAGACACATTCTCACCAGTCGCTCCATAAGTCGACTTAGCCTCATATTAGGCGTTATAGGTATTCCTGATATTTTCATCTGCGCATTATTCATGCGTTGTGAGCCTATTGTACGTTGCTCCTAGATGTATTTCAAAAAAAAAAAAAATGTTCCATTTTTTTTTTTTCCCGGGAGGTGTGGTAAGACTGTTACGTGCAGTCTTTGATATCTTACAATATTATACATTGGTATACTTGTTATGTTCGCAAATATTTTGTAAACAAAATAGTGCTTAAGGGAAAGTCATTATTGAGTTACTTCCCTTGAAAGTTGTGTCGGCTCTTTCGATCGAACTCCGCGGATAAATCCAGTTTTCTGCGATTTATTCTTTGTTTGGGTAGTAATAGATTGTTCTTGCTTCAGAATATCTATGGCCGGAATTTATGTGTATTGTTTGTCTGAGTAGGACGAGTCTGTCTTATATTTGTATATCTTTACATATCTAAGTCGAACTATATGTTCTGTTGTCTCTAGGGAGGTCAAAGGCTATTCGGCGGATGTGTCGCTAGAGTGTGGTGTGATTTGGCTTCGTCCTGATAGGGACTGTGTTTTCTATGTCGGCTTGTCGCCGGGGAAAAAGTGATCTCAGTATTTGTGGGGAAAGTGATAGTCGTCTAGACCTATCGTGTATGCTTTACCCCAGTGTTTATTCGTATTGCCAAGGAATGGCAGAATCATATTTCTGATACCAAGGTAATAATAGACACTCTTATGAACTCTCGTACGAAGCCACCATTTTCGATAGGTACGATTTGAATGTCTAAGAGAATATATTTGACTCGATGAAAACGACTTCGATTCCTAGCAGCACTATATCCTGTAGATTGCAGTCAAGTGTTCATGATCAAATCTACAGAGCAATGAAAGATTTAATGAATGACTAACTTTAGGACAGATTCATTATCTGTATCCAAACGTGAGTGACAGCTCACGAGTGAAGCCATCTTGGAACCAAAACATGTAGTGACTTTCAAGAAGAGAAAAGGGATGCCCGTATTATCGCTTGATTAGTCCAGAGATCACTGCTACACATGAGAACCCATTGCTAGCGGTTCAATATTATTATATGAAAAAAACTGTGCTGAACCTTATGTTAAAGAATCTTCGCTAGACGAGATGAGGTAGAAGCCATCTTGGATATTGTTTACAATCTGACGTGCTTTGTCAGTAAACTCAGTTGATATATATATATGGGCAATACTGAATGCTTGGCTACTGACAGTCCATTATAATATTATTCTACATGAGTGCCCATGTAACATAACATTGCAAGACCAGTTATCCACTGTACCATGATGTGTTATGCCAACCTGTGATTTGTCACTATCTGTGCTGTCGAGTGTGTACGTCCAATTAAACTTTAGTAAAGGTACACAGTCGTTGGTGTCGATGACTTCCAGCCATACATGAGTGTAAGAAAAGAACATTTGTCAACACCACGAACCCTTCCTATCATTCGCACATTATACACTCCATCTATGTCTACACACCACTGCGTAGGTCAAGTTGACATTCCATACTCGAACCACGAGCAACACAACAACACAGTATTTAACTCTGGTGATGTTCGAGCGAGCTTCAGTAATCAGAACACCAGAGGACCTTATCAACTCTTGCTCAGGGCAAGGGTCTTGTATTAAGAGTTTATCAACTGATGATGATGATGATGTCTGCTTCCATCCACTTATAATTATCTTTTGGTGGACATCATTAACGGGAATAAAATAACAACTTTATCAGTATGCTACAATGGATACACATAGGTTTATTACAGGAAATTGAGTTCGTTTATGAAGGAAAACTGTCTCATTTCCTTGTCGTTGATTGGGTTAGTTACAGAGCCCGTATTTATGTTGTTGGATTTCGGGAGAACGCACATAATCGTTAGGAGATTTCACCTTACATGTAATAGAGCAGCGAGCAGTAATATATAACAACAGAAGGAGCAATCAAGTACAAATTAACATAATGAGTATAGGTTTCGAGTGTGGACGGGGGGAGCTATTTACCTGAAATAATAATAGAACGAACTCAAAATATGGAGAGAGCGCCCCACCACACATATGGGGCTCGTCCGTAGAGCGCCCCACCACAGTACCCTTGTGAAATGGTGTGGCCGAGAAACCCCAGTTGGTCAAAACCTATCTGGCATTTAGTTGAGCGAGCAGCTAAACCTGTCTCCTTAAGCCTTCGGAGTAGCATCTCTATTGCATTCATGTGTTCTCAAAGGTGTCAGTGACGATGAGGATATTGTCCATGAAATTCGTAATAGCAGGGTTGTGCAGCGGTGCGAGAAGTTTTCTCATCATTCTCGTGAATGTGCTAGGCGCATTATGTAGTCCGAATGGGAGAACATTAAATTCAAAATGTCCCTCTGGGGTGCTGAATGCCAGGAGTGGTCGAATTTCTTTTTTCACAAGGTTTTTTTTTAGTATTCCTTGCCAAGGTCGATTTTAGAAAAATATTGAGCTCTACTTAGCTCAGTGAACACATGAGTTTTTGATCAGACAGGGGTTTAGCCTGTTACTCCGACACTGCATTCAATCTCCTATAGTCAATACACAATCTATGCTCTCCAGTAGGCTTGCGAAGGAGCACAACACTTGCGCTATAGGGTGACCCGGATGGGGAAATAATGCCTGCACTGAGCAAATTCTCTATTTCTTCACTCAATGCATCCGCCTTGGCATAAGGTATTGGGTAATTTTTCACACGGACTGGCATTGCATCTGTTAACTTCATATCGAACTCAACCAAACTAGTTAGACCTGGCCTGTCCGTGAGAACTTCTGCATACTCTTCCAACATTGTTTGCACCTGCTCATGCTGTTCGCGGGTTAGAGTGGGACTTATTTGCACATCGGCCTGAGTCTCACTCACAGACAGAGGGTATTCGACTGCTACACTGGGTTCAGTCTCTACTTCACTGACTACTGCAATGGCCATTAAATGGGCTGGCTCTACTGATGAGCGTTGGTTGTACTTTTTCAGCAGATTGATGTTGTAAATTTTATGTTTACTTTTAATGGTTATCTTGTAGTTGGTGTGGGAGATTTTCTCGACAACAACATAAGGTCCTCTCCAGCCAATCTGAAGTTTATTATTGCTGCTTGGCAAGAGCAATAACACTTTATTCCCAATGTTCAGTTCTCGATCCTTAGAGTTCCTGTTATAATATTACGCATGTTTGCGACAAGCTGTGTGCAAATTTGCAGTGGCCAACTTCCAACCTGTTTGGAGGCGTTGCTTCAATTCCTCAACATAATGTGACGCGGTAATGACTGTGTCATTCTCTTTATCGTCTGTCCAGGATCTCGGAAGTGCCTCTAGAGGCCCCTTGATTGGGTGCCCAAACAGCAGTGTTGCTGGCAGAATTCCTGTCGAGTGGTGAGGTACCTCTCTGTAGGCGAACAGTGCCGCCGGCAGGTAGGAATCCCGGGAATCTGGGTTCTCTTGCTCCAGCTTTCGCTGTATGGAAATTAAGGTTCCATTGAACTGTTCTACGTGGCCGTTGCTCTGGGGATTTTATGGAGAGGTATGAATGTGTCGCGTTTGACAAATCCGAAACACTTCTTCCATTAATTTCCCCCGGAATTGTGATCCATTATCCGTCAGGATCTGAGGAGGGAACCCCAACCTCGTAAATATAGTAAAGAGGGTTTCTGTCACATGAGTTGAGACACACGAAGGCATTACTACTGCTTCTGCCCACATGGAGCATGTGTCGACCAACATCAGGATGTAGCTATTCCTTTTCTTTGTTCTAATCAGGGGTCCAACAATATCGACTGTCACCCTTTCAAACGGTGTACCTGTAATTGGCATTTCTCCTAAGGTTACGGGAGCTACCCAGTGCGTAGGAGCCACCTTTTGGCACTGTGAGCATGACTGAACATACCGCTTGATATCAGCATTCATCCCTGGCCAATAGTAGAGGCAGGAAATGCGCTGCATGGTTGCTCCGATTCCCATGTGTCTGCTGAAAGGTAAGGCATGGCCTATTTCTAATATTTGGGTCCTATAGGATGAGAGGACAATAAGCTGTGAGTGTTCGCTCACTTCTTTGCCTGCTCTGTTGTACAACAGACCATCCTTCTTATAAATCTCTCCCTTAAAGGGCGGGGTATGAGACTTAGGAGGTTTTTGTAAAACAAGACGACAAAGTGCTATCTGCTGTTTGTGCCTTCTTCAACTCTTCTGGGAAGATGTTGGTCGGAGTTACAGACTCAGGGTTCTGCCTGCATTGATCCCTGGTCTGTACAGCTGCAACTGCCAGAGGCTGGGCTCGTTCTCCAAGGAACACATATCTACAGCCTAGAATCAAGGGGTAGAAAGTATCCTTTAGAACAGCTGCTCAGATTTCTCCAGTCACATTCCGCGATTGAACACGTATCTTGTTCACTGGCAGAATCGTGAGCCCACATTGTCACGGCGTATTTCTAGGCCGTATTTCTATGTTGTTAGACGGTACAAAACCGTCCTGATAGTCATGTGATCAGCGGAAGTAATGGATTGAGCAAGGCTGGCGCGAATTTAGTCAGTGAAGATTTGACTGCCATCCATGGCGGAGGTAGTTTTCTGGTATGCCAGCTTCGGCTGTCTGTGATATCTAAGAGTGACGCGGTGCCCGCCATTTGAGCCCTGTTCCTAACGTTAGCTATTTCTGCTTTTAAGGTTTCCAGGGAAGTGGTTATTTACTTAGCGTTGAGTTTGGTACATGCTAAGTTACTGTCGTGCATTCTAATAGTCAGTGTTACTATGTAGGTTTTTCCCGCGTGATGGCGCGATGTTCATTTTTGGATTGTGGTAGCCAGATTACCCGTTCTGTAAATTGATATTACTACATGCATTCCCTGGCACGTATATAGTCGTAATGTTGTATTTTCATCAGGCCATGTGTGGTCATGTGTTTAATTAAATAAATGGGATATAAGCTGTTTCATGAGCGTTAGTTATATGTCACCCACTGTTGTTGTGTCATGCCTCTGGTAATACGAGCCTATGTGTAGTTCTTGATATAAGTTATTTAGGACAACAGCGGTATAGCCTTAGTGGTGAAAGGGAAGGTAGCTAGCACCTTATTTCTCCCTCCACCCTAGCTAGTATAAAAAGGCTTGTGTGATACACATGATTTTGTGGGTTCTTGCATTTCAATCGTCTCCTCTGTAATTTGGTCAGAATTAACATGAGAAGCTGCAACGATTGCATCAAAAGATAATCCAGTGTCATACAAACAGAGAGTTCTCTCCCATTAACCATAACAGATTCAATGACAGCTGATCGTTTTGAGGAATTCATGTCATTCTTCGAATGCTCTAGTCTGTGCGATCTGGTTGTTATGCTAGCAGCATTCTTGGGAAGGGGTCGCGCTTACAATCACGAGAACTGTGTTTAGGCGACCAGCAGTGGTGGCACACATTACTCTATGTGCTTGATGTATGGGAAGCTTTCCTTTCCATGTTCTGGTAGAGTTGTCCATTGTTGGGTCTGTCATGGTGAGTTTTCATGTAGGTTTTTGAGCTCGTAATATTATTAGAGCTGTTAGGCGCAGTCTGCCGAGCGGAGAAGTCTGTATATTTCCGTCTGGATGTCAGAGTATCAGCATGTGCATCCTGGAAGCGTTCTGGTAGTTTAACTAGGGTATTTAACCTTTCTGCTCCGTTTTCTATCAGAAATCGTCTCATATCAGGACTCATCATTTCTCTCAGTTGCTCCAATAGAATTAATTCTTGTAGTCCTTCATAAGATTTCTCGAAGGAAGCGAGAGTACGCCACTTCTGCAAATAAGCTTCCAGGCGCGCAGCATACGATTCTCCATGTTCCTAACGGGAATTTCTGAATCATTTCCGGTAAGCTTCAGCGTTCAATTCATAACGAGCTAAGAGAGCTTTCTTCAGACAATCATAGTCATCCTGTTCCGGTGGTGGCAGTTTTAAGAATACTTCATAGGCGGCGCCCCGGAGTCCTTGTGAGAGTTTCAGATTCCACCTTTTGTGGTCCAGCCGGAATGAGGATGTAAATCTCTCGAACCAGTCTAAATACCTATCAATGGGTTCTGTTCCCTCTAAGAATGGCTCCAGTTGGAAAGCTATCGGTCCCAACTGTGACGTGGGGGAGCTGATGCACTATCAGATTGAAGAGGCGAAGGCGGAGAAGATAAAGTTTCGGAATTACTCTCAGCGTCCTTGCTTTTTGTGTGTAGTTCCACATCCAGCTCTTTCATTTTCAGGGCATGCTGCCGTTCCGTCTCCTTCTCATCTTCCTCCCTGAATTATCGATCCTTCTCCGCTTCTGCTACTCTGATTTCCCAGTCCCTCTCTGCGTCTGCCTCTCTGAACCTCTTCATCTCTGAGGATACAAAATCTGCAAGATCTTTTCCTGTAAGCCACATTTCTGTTCCACTCTCAATTAGCGATGCTCTTACTTTTGCTATTTCTGCCATTGCAATATTGGATCAAGTTAAATGAGCTTGAAGAAACCTACTCACAAACTAATACAGGTAAAAGTAATACTGTCTAATATTAATAATATAGTGTATTACTGCCACAATAATAAAACAAAAATTGCAACAACAAAATTTAAACCTACAGAATATCTCTTAGTTAAGTAGCTCAGTTAAAATTTGTAGACAGACTTAACTAATAAATTGGACCATACACTAAAAGATCAGTCACCAGTTATACTTTGTGTACTATTCTATCTGTGCATTATATTGCATCCAAGATCAAGTCAGTTACGCGCAAAGTGAACTGTGAAGCTGTACAAGATTACTGGACAAACAAACCATTAAACAAGGTTTGTTACCCAGAAGTAAAATGTATATTAACAATAAAGTAATTGTAGTCTAGGGAACATGCAGATGCTACAAGTTCAACCCGGGACGAACAGTCCAGTTTGTGGTGAGCAGAGAAGGGAGGATAGACTGAAGAAATAAAAGAGAGTACCAATCTCTTTGACAGTGTGTTTTCGGCATACTGTAGGGGATAGTCAGACACTTGTAGGAAGAAATATTTCAGGAGATTGAAATTTAATCTCTTCAGTTAAGCTAAGAAGCAGATCTCATCAAGGATCCTGAGATTATGTTAACTCTTCAGCCACAATTCTCCTGAGGTACCGATATAGCTCACGAGACCCCCCAGCTGGTAATTAAGACAATTATTAACACACAATTAACTACCAAGCAATACAGAACATTTAGTGACAAGAAAAAAATAGTGAAATTCTCTTCAATGAATATAAATAGACAAAACTATGTTTCGTTAAAAAAGAAAAACATCAGGAATGTGTGTATTTCGATGGATAGTACCATGTTATGTTAAATTATAGAATAAAAGATACACCAGAGTATCTAGTGGTGTAGATATTTTCCTATAACTGACCTCGAAACCCTCGAATCGGTCGGTTGGATCGGAGGGTTGATCAGTGAGTTAACAATTCACTATCGTAAAACAAGCTATTGTTACCGAAACAGAACCAGGCTCGACAGTAAACATGACTCACTCTAATATCTTGGGGGCTAAGGAGATTTTTAAAATTGGATACTGGAATGTAAGAACTATGTATCAAGACGGAAAATTGGAAGAAGTAATTAAAGAAATGGATAATTATAAGTTGGACTTATTGGGTGTCAGCGAGTGTAGATGGACGGGGAAGGGCATAAAATATATTTCAGAAGAAAAAAAGCAAATTATATACTCTGGTAGTAATGATAATCGTCACACAGAGGGAGTAGCCATCCTAATGACACAGAAAGCAGCAGCATCGCTTATCAGCTGGGTACCTATCAATGAGAGGCTAATATTAGCTAGATTTCAGACACGATTTTTCAAGCTCTCAATTGTACAATGTTATGCACCAACTAACGACGCTCTTGATATCACAAAAGATGACTTCTATGAAGCACTTCTAAGTACCATCAACACAATACCCAAGCATGACATAATAGCAGTCATGGGTGATTTTAACGCCAAAGTAGGTGACAACAACGATGGAGTACAAAGATATCTCGGTACTCATGGCATAGGCTGTATGAATCAAAATGGCGAAAGACTTCTAGAACTTTGTGAAATATCAAACCTCGTTGTGGCAGACACCATCTTTCCACATAAGAATATCCACAAGATAACATGGAATTCACCTGATGGCAGAACTAAGAACCAGATAGATCACTTCTGCATAAGCGCTAAATTTCGCTCATCAGTTCAAGACGTCAGAGCATACAGAGGTGCAGAGATCGGAAGCGATCATAACCTCTGCATAGCTAAACTGAGAATTAAACTGAAGAAGTTATACCAACAGAATAAAAATAGAAGAATAGATGTACACAGACTGCATTCAAATGATATAATAATAAATAATAATAAATTCTTTAAGCGCCAAACACGGCGCATAAGGCAGAAACCAGTGCTCTCCAGGTTGTTCGTTGTGACGCCACTCCTCTTAGCTCTTGCACATTATTTAGGCCCAACGTTCTTCCTTCTCTTATTATTGTTCTTCTGAGTGTTTCTTTTGGTCTTCCTTTTTTCCGCTTACCCTCAGGAACCCAAGTGAGCGCCTGTAGTGGTATTCTGTTGTTTTGCATTCGTAGGACATGACCGATATATGACCATCGTCTTTTCCTTATATAGTCGGAGACATATTTCTGCCTAGAGTCTTCTCTTATTTGTCGATTAGTCTTGAATTCTTTCCAACTGATGTTCATGAGTTTTCTAAGACATTTGTTCTCGAATGTATTCAGCTTGTTCTCCAATGATTTTGTTATTTTCCAACTCTCACAGCCGTATGTTAACACTGAGATAACATGTGAATTAAACAGACGAAGCTTGGTATGTATATTCAATGATCGTAATTTCCAAATGTTAGATAATCTATTGAAGGCGCTAGCTGCCAAAGCAATTCTAGTATGGATTTCTCTTGTTGTGTCACCATCCTGAGTCATTTTACTGCCTAAATAATTGAAACTTTCAACTTTCTGTAGTTTTTTCCCCGTTCAAGATGATATCAAAGGTCTCGTTAGAAAAGTTCATAGCTTTAGTTTTAGAGGCATTTATTTGGAGACCAATTTTAACCGAGAGATGACACAAATTATTTATTGCTTCTTGGGATTGTCTTGGTGTTGAACTTAAGAATGCTACATCATCTGCGAAATCCAGGTCCCCCAGGAATTTTCCATTTGTCCATTTTATACTCAATTGTTCATTGTGGGTATAGTTTCTCATAACCCAATCAATAGCTATTCCAAAAAGTAGTGGTGACATAATACAGCCTTGTTTCACCCCTGTTTCTACTGTAAACCATTCTTATTCCCTTTATTTGTTCTAACACAACATCTTGCATTGTCATATAGCGCTTTGATTATATTCACATATTTTGTTGGAAAACCATAGATTGTAAGTATCTTCCACAATGATGGGCGGTGTAGACTATCAAAGGCTTTTTGAAAATCGACGAAGGTGATAATAAGTGGCGATTGCCTTTCCACTGATTCTTCTATAATTGTTCTTAGTGGGAATATTTGATCAATACATGATCGTTTCGGCCTGAAACCCGCTTGTTCTTCTCTGATCTTTTCGTCAGCATGCAATTTAAGTCTTTCTAACATCATGCAACATAATAATTTTCCAGGTACTGATAATAGAGATATACCACGCCAGTTATTACAGTCTGATAGATCACCTTTCTTCGGTAACTTTACAATAATACTGTCTTTCCATTGTTGTGGTGGTTGTTCTTCTCTCCATACTTCATTTATAATATCTAAAATTCTCAAGAGGTTGTTGTCATTAACTGCTTTAATCATTTCCCCTGAAAATGATATAAAGGAGGAATATAATGTCAAAATGAACAACTATTTCGATGCTTTAGGCAAAATTGACAACGATATCAACACCAAGACAATCGATACTAAATGGGAACAACTGAGAACAGCAATGACAGAAGCAGCAGTAGCGACCACCGGATACCTAGTACATAAAAAGAAAAAATGGATGAGAGAAGATACTTGGGATAAAATACAAGAAAGGAAAACAGAAAAACTTAAACTACTAGCGGCAAGTACACATAATGCAGTTGAATCTTGCAAACTAACTTATAACTTGTTAAATAAAGAAGTGAAGACAAAAACTCGAAGAGATAAAAGACATTTCATCAATGAACTGGCCAAAGAAGCTGAAAATGCTGCAAGAACTGGTAATAGTAGGTGCCTTTATCAAATTACAAAACAACTATGTCACCAGCCTACTGCTATGGAAACACCTGTTAAAGGTAAATTAGGGAATTCAATACCAACAGAAAAAGAACAAATGAAGAGATGGGCTGAGCACTTCATGGAGGTGCTAAACAGACCACCACCAACAGTAACACCTGATTTTAATAATGAAACACCCATCACCACCTTGCCAATAACTTGCGATGAATTCACGCTGGACGAGATCAAACAAGCCGTTAAAAGATTAAAAAATTTTAAAGCTGCTGGAGTTGACGAAATTTCAGGGGAAATGATTAAAGCAATTAATGACAACAACCTCTTGAGAATTTTAGATATTATAAATGAAGTATGGAGAGAAGAACAACCACCACAACAATGGAAAGACAGTATTATTGTAAAGTTACCGAAGAAAGGTGATCTATCAGACTGTAATAACTGGCGTGGTATATCTCTATTATCAGTACCTGGAAAATTATTATGTTGCATGATGTTTAGAAAGACTTAAATTGCATGCTGACGAAAAGATCAGAGAAGAACAAGCGGGTTTCAGGCCGAAACGATCATGTATTGATCAAATATTCACACTAAGAACAATTATAGAAGAATCAGTGGAAAGGCAATCGCCACTTATTATCACCTTCGTCGATTTTCAAAAAGCCTTTGATAGTCTACACCGCCCATCATTGTGGAAGATACTTACAATCTATGGTTTTCCAACAAAATATGTGAATATAATCAAAGCACTATATGACAATGCAAGATGTTGTGTTAGAACAAATAAAGGGAATACAGAATGGTTTACAGTAGAAACAGGGGTGAAACAAGGCTGTATTATGTCACCACTACTTTTTGGAATAGCTATTGATTGGGTTATGAGAAACTATACCCACAATGAACAATTAGGTATAAAATGGACAAATGGAAAATTCCTGGGGGACCTGGATTTCGCAGATGATGTAGCATTCTTAAGTTCAACACCAAGACAATCCCAAGAAGCAATAAATAATTTGTGTCATCTCTCGGTTAAAATAGGTCTGCAAATAAATGCCTCAAAAAGTAAAGCTATGAACTGTTGTATCGAAAACTTTGAGATCATCTTGAACGGGGAAAAACTACATGAAGGTGAAGGTTTCAAGTATTGAGGCAGTAAAATAACGCGGGAGGGTGACACAACAAGAGAAATCCATACTAGAATTGCTTTGGCAGCTAGCGCCTTCAATAGATTATCTAACATTTGGAAATTACGATCATTGAATATACATACCAAGCTTCGTCTGTTTAATTCAAATGTTATCTCAGTGTTAACATACGGCTGTGAGAGTTGGAAAATAACAAAATCATTGGAGAACAAGCTGAAAACATTCGAGAACAAATGTCTTAGAAAACTCATGAACATCAGTTGGAAAGAATTCAAGACTAATCGACAAATAAGAGAAGACTCTAGGCAGAAATATGTCTCCGACTATATAAGGAAAAGACGATGGTCATATATCGGTCATGTCCTACGAATGCAAAACAACAGAATACCACTACAGGCGCTCACTTGGGTTCCTGAGGGTAAGAGGAAAAAAGGAAGACCAAAAGAAACACTCAGAAGAACAATAATAAGAGAAGGAAGAACGTTGGGCCTAAATAATGTGCAAGAGCTAGGAGGAGTGACGTCAGAACGAACAACCTGGAGAGCACTGGTTTCTGCCTTATGCGCCGTGTTTGGTGCTTAAAGAATTTATTATTATTATTATATATATATATATATATATATATATATATATATATATATATATATATATATATATATATATATATATATATATATATATATATATATATATATATAGTAATGAGTAAAGGGAGATAAAAAATAGTATACACAAAAGTATGTTAATTGATAGAGTACCCCTCAAGATGGCTAAGGCGTATATCATATTCTATTCATTGACTGGTATGACATGTGATCTTATAATGTTTGGTCCTTTATTGTAATAACTTATCCTAGGTGCTGCTGCTGTTTCTGACTGCACAGTGCCACTGTAAGTTGTAAGTGGTTCCCTTGGCCACGTTGCTGGAGTAGCTCTTAGATGTATACCGCAAGGTTTTACTGCACTACTGAGAGTTCACATGCCTTCATCACCACCAGTAAGCTAGGAGATGCAGACAAAGGAACAATATAATTAGCTCTCTGGTTAGAGGCATTATTGTCCTGAGTTTGGTCTATAAACCAGTCTCAGATATCAGTCATATTATTACATAAAACGACATGGACCAGGAATTCAAAAATAATGACAATGTTAATCACACATGTTGTGGACCATGCTTGGAACCGCAAACATAAAATAGTGTAGTGCATACGCATATCATCAACTGTTGTTGTATGCTGCCAAGAAATGATGGGGTTATGCATTCTATGAAACAAGCTGAAGGACATCAAAGGCATACAAAGATCATATAACAGTAAATATATGAATTCCATAAAATATACAACCATTAAATAAAAAGTAAGTGCATAAAAGAAGAAACTGCATTAACTGAAAGCAGTTCAAACATTAAATAAAAATAATTGCATACAAGGAGATATTGCATTAATTAATTGTAAATAAACAAAGTGCATAAAGTAGCAGTATGCTGTCAAGAAATGATGGGGTTATGCATTCTATGAAACAACTTGAAGGACATCAAAGGCATAAAAAGATCATATAACAGTAAATATATGAGTTCCATAAAATACACAACCATTAAATAAAAAGGAAGTGCATAAAAGAAGAAACTGCATTAACTGAAAGCAGGTCAAATTTTCAATAAAAATAATCATTAATTAATGGTAAATAAACGAAGTGCATAAAATAGTTAAATAAACCAAGTTCAAGCTCACCCGCTTTGTTTCAAAATTGCAGTTTGGCTTCACAAAAACGGCACATATATATAGCTATGCTTTTGTACTCTGGTTTGACAAATTACAAGCTAGAAGCTTCCAGTACTGTTCTTTCTTTTCCGGGCTTACAGGTTGTGAGTGACGAAGCCGCGGATTTCTTCCACATTAATACATTTAACAAAGCGGTCATTGATGAGTCACCGCGTCCAGGTCACCTGGAAATTCCAGCAGTCCATTGTTTGGCCCTTTACTGAGTGACCTGCGTGTAGCGACGTGTCACTTGAAAATCCCTGGCCTACCGGGTCATGCCCGCAACACTGAAGGGGGGGGGGGGAATGCGAGAGCGAAATAAGAGAGAGAGAAAGAGAGGGGAGAAGAGGTAAGCGAATAGATAGAGAGGTTGGCGAATAGCAAAGAATTTCGTGACATCTGGATGTGGGCCGAATGTTGCCTTATAATTTAGCGCCTTGTGGATTTACCGTACTGTGAAATTCAACTCGACAAGAAGACAGTCAGACAAGCCATAATAAGGAATAGGATCAGGATTTCATTTTAAAAGACCGAACAACGTGTTTGAGCATCTTGAGGATTTACACAACGACAACTCTACCTTTATTAATACGGAAAGACTGGAATCCTAGGAAAATGAACTCTAAGTCACAGTTGGAGTCTATTGTAAATTAACACCCCCAGTTGCCTTAATTATTTCTCTGAGACAGAAGTCTTTATTCCCAAAAGATATTTGGGGTGAGTTGTACATTTTATAATTCTATATTTTGCATTTATTAACATGTGAAAACTGCTTGTGGATGTCCAAGTTATACGAAGCTGGCAATCTCAGCATTCAGAATGATGGTTTCATGAACCACCATTGCAAGAGCTAATGACTGCTTTATGCGGATTTCTCATAGAAAACCAAAAGCAGAGGTAGTCCTAAGTTTCACATGGAGCAGGGAATGAATGATGATAGAACTGATGTACATTCTTATTATATTAATCTTTTCAACCAGTGCAAATTTAAATGTAAACATGTTCGATATAAATGGAATGGATGTTTTCTGCTCACTGGGATTAACTTTAAAGCTCAGAGAAGTTCTGAGGCAGATAGGATGGTGGAATGAAAAGGACGGGGGAGAGACCAAATTTTTTTTTCAGGAAACCAAATACTTAAGAGGGTATTTGTTTTTATTTTATTTTATAATACTAGTCGGTGATATCAATTGGTGGTGCTATCTGTGGAACAAGTGAGTGGTATAAGTAGCCTGCAGCCAAAGCTAGACACCTACAGCAGACGGGTCCTAACAAACGCTGGACCATCTTCGCAATTACCCCACGCTACTACTAGGGGCATGTTGCGGCCACCAGACGTGACCATTGACGAGAGTGAACCAGTCCATAACCTGCAAAGAATAAGCATCGGCTGGAGCAGAAACCAACCGACACCTTACTGGCAGCTAAATACCCATTCAAAGGTGCCAAGTGAACTCTCTAATAAAGAACGTTTCAAATCAGACCATCACCTTTGAGGACATTTTAAAGACTCTATCTAAATTCACCCCACCCTTATTTATTTTACATTTGTTAACGATAATTGATTATTAAATTTTTTATCTGTAAATAAAGAAATTTTTAGTTGGTTTAGTCATTTTTTTTTGAGTGAACTGCACCCGTATGTCTCAGTCATTTTAAATACCTATAACAGAGCTCATCATCATCATCATGTGACGTATTCTTTCCAGAACGTTGTCTCCATTACAGCTGCTCTGAACGCATCACGATTCTGGGCAAGTCGACCTGCATCAGCCAAAGACAAGTTCAGACTCTCTGTGATGTCCTGGGTCCACCGTCGTCTAGGTCGACCCCTTCCCCTTTTTCCAGGGACCATGCCTTCCATCACTGTTTTTTCCAGACTATTATGTCTTTTTATATAACAGAGCTATTAAAGTAAAATTTTACTGAGTTAAATCAGATGGGGGCTCATCAGAACGAGCAAAATCCTTACTCATAGAAGGTCAGGAAAGATAAAAAGTTTACACAGCCTGGATCATATCAGCCGTAGTACTTGATTTATTTAAATTCCTATGAGGCTCCCTAGAACTGAAGCACCATTCTTCAATTCCCATCTCTGCCAAGAGTAATCCTGAGCGAAAGGTAGACACCTATGAAGTAGATAGATGCTCTGAAGTTTGGCCATTGTAGACCATCACTGCAGAGCAAGGGGAGTAAATCCCGTACAGATACATGTGATGTTTTTTACTTATGTAGTTGTCTATATAGATGTATTGTTTTGCATTTAGTGGTATGTTAGAGGCCTTGTTTTTATTGTTGTTGCACATTTAGATGCTATCCATTTTACTGAATGAGTAGATATATATTGTTTATTTACCTGCGCGTGTAGATATCATGTTGTGTATTTCCTTGTGAGTAAGATGTCTCGTTTTTAGATAGTGATACGCCTTTTTTTTTTAGTTGTTTTGCACTTATTGATATGTGAGTTGTTTTTTATTATTTTTTTTTTTTAGATGTGTTTCATTTTTTTTTACATCTACTGGTATATGAGATGCCTTGTTGTTATTTACTTATATATGTATAGGGGAGTTGTTTGTATTTAATGTTACGCGAGAAAGCAGGTTGAAAAGCACTATATATAAATCATTGTCAGGTTCTTTTGTTATCTCAGCAATGAGTTGTCATAAGTCGCTAAACTCGAATACAACAGGGACCAATAGACGCCGCAGTTTCTCATATGTCTGCAGTAAAATTCTGAACATGCGTGAGTTGTAGTTCGCGCCATGATAGCTCGCGCAAAACATGCGCAGTCATATCTCATGTTGGGAGATGGAGTAATTTGCTGTTGTCAGTTCCGCAACGGACTATTTGCGAATGCCGTCCGTTCTAATCGCAAAGAAATTTGTTTACACGCGTTAAAGTAAATTGGCAAATGTCTCAGAAGCAAGATAAGCATTCCACAGGGGTACCTCAGAGGGAAGCTTCCGATGATTCAGCTCACAGAAGAGTTGTCACGTTGAACAACTCCGCTGTAACGAATGGCAGCGACTTGTATTTAGCATGATTAAAAATGTCTACCATGCTGTTCTCTTTAAAAAATGGCTCTGTTTGTCTAATGTACAACCCGGGTGATTGTTGACATGTAGCGACAGATGTGGCTAAACTGGTTTTTCTCTGATCACAGCTTCGCTTCCTAGTTTTACGATCCTGATGATGCTGAACAAAGTATGTAGAGTAAATGAATATTGAATAAGATTGTTTACCTCTGCAACAATTTGTTTAACTCTGCAAAATCATATTGACAGATATCAAAAAAATCTTGGTGATTTAGAATGCTTTCTTTTATTGGTATACAGGATGATTAAAGGGTTAAATATCTTCATCATCATCATCATCAGTTGCCATCTCCACAACGAAGGTTGGCTGTAAAGGATCTCCAACGTCTTCTGTCTCTTGTCTTGGTGGTGCACTCTGATAGACTCTTTCCTGTCCATCTCTTGATGTTGTCTTCCCACTTATAGCGCTGTCTTCCCCTTGCACGTTTGCCTTCAACTCTCCCTTCTGTTATGGTCTTCTGTAAGGTGTTATGCCTTTTTATGTGGCCAAAGTATTTTAGCTGCCGAACTTTGACCTCCCTCATTAGTTCTCTTTTCATACCTAGATTTTCTAGGACCTCCTTATTTGTTTTCATCTCTTTCCATGAGATACGCCCCATTCTTCTATATATCCACATTTCAAGATCCTCAATTCTTTCTTCCAACTGCTTATTCATCGTCCATGTTTCTGCACCATACAGAAATGCAGAATATATATAACACTTTATGATTCTCAGTTTTAATTTGTGAGATAACTGTTTGGATGTCAGTATATGTTTCATGTTGTTGAATGTAGCTTTGGCCATTCCTATTCTCTTCTTGATTTCTGTTTCACATCTGCCATCTTCTGTTATTATATGACCAAGATATACGTAGCTCTTGACTTGTTCCAGGATTTCCCCATTTACGCTTATCTTTAATGTGGGTTTATCGTCTGTTTTGCTAATTATCATAGTTTTTGTTTTCTCAATATTAATGTCGAGTCCATATTCATGACTTATACAGTTCACTTGCTTCACTAGTTCTTGTAACTCCTGTTCGCTTTCAGCTAACAACACGGTATCATCTGCATATCTAAGGTTGTTTATTGACCTTCCACTGATATTCAGTCCTGGTATTTCCTGTATCTGTTTGAAAATTTTTTCGGTGTATAAATTAAATAGGCAGGGGGACAGCACACAACCTTGTCTGACACCTCTTTTTATGTCTATGTATGGTGAATAATTCCTTCCAGATCTTACTGTGGCAGTTTGCTCACAATAAAGGTTACTGAGTATTCTTATATCTTTTCCATCAATACCTATGTCTTCGAGGCATTCAATTATTTTCTCATGATGGACTCTGTCAAAAGCCTTCTTATAGTCAATGAAGCACATATACATACTTTTTTGGACCTCTGTATATTTTTCTGCTAATATTCTTAGGCAAAATATTGTCTCTCTTGTTCCACTGTTCCGTCTAAAACCAAACTGTTCTTCCTGGATTTCGCTGTCTACTTTACTTTTTATTCTTTCCTGTATGATTTTGAGCAGTATCTTAATTGCATGACTCATCAGGCTGATTGTTCTGAAGTCTGAACATTCTGTTGCATTTGGTTTTTTGGGCAATGTTATAAAAACTGATGTCTTCATGTCGTGTGGTATATATCCTGTATTGTATACATCGTTGCATATTTCTGTGATTGTATCTATACCAAAGCTCTCCAGAGCTTCTATCATTTCAATTTTTATGTTATCCATGCCTGCTGATTTTCCTTTTTGTATCATATGTATGGCATTCTCTACTTCTGATCTGAGAATGTTTGGGCCTTCATTAGAATCTAACCTTTAAATGTCAGTTTTTATTATTTTGTTAAACAGCTTTAAAAAAAAACAACAACATGAAGAGACAGAAAAGAAAACTAGAAGTCAAGTGAGAATCGAACTCAGGACCTCCTCCATCTTCATTCGCACATTCATCCCCCTTCATTGCCCCACGGAGCGTGTTCCCTTAACAAACTTATGCAAAAGTATATCTGTCCCGGGCCACCAGCTTAATGTCTTTCCATGTCTTCCACATGTCTTTCATATCTGTCTCCAATTTTCTTCACCGTCTGTTCTTCTGTATATAGTTCTCTTCACCGTATGTTCTTCTGTCTATAGTTCTCTTCACCGTATGTTCTTCTGTCTATAGTTCTCTTCACCGTGTCTTCTTCTGTCTATAGTTCTCTTCACCATGTGGTCTTCTGTCTCACTCCACCGCTTACTTAGTTGACTTGCCCATGTTTTTTGTTGAAGTTTCTTTTTTCTTCTTTTTTTTGAAAATGTTTATTGGATACAGGTAACTAGCTTCCATACCCAACACTCCTTAGTTCGTTTTAACAATGTTGCATGGTAGATTACAATGTTGCATGGTAGATTACAATGTTGCATGGTAGATTACAATGTTGCTTGGTAGATTTCAATGCTGCATGGTAGATTATAATGTTGCTTGGTAGATTACAATGGTGCGCAATTTTGCTCCCTTTTCTGGCCCGGTTAACACACCGGTGGCGTTCGCCTTGCTCAGCTGTATTACTCCACTTGATTACTTAACCACTGCTTTGTCATTATCATCCAAAATGTCCTCCGAAAACCGTCTTTTCAATGTTCGATTCCTTCAAAAATTTCCTATTCTCGTACTCATATTCTTTTACCATTAAATTCCTTTCGTCTCATCTTTATCTCTTCAGCGTCCAACGTCCCATTGTCAGATGATTTTTCAGACCATTTTTGTTTAAATGTACGAGCAGTGAGTTTTTGTCTGTCTTTCTGTCATTTTTGTTACCAGTCATCATCGTTACCAGTCATTTTTTGTTACCAGTCATGATCGTTACCAGTCATTTTTGTTACCAGTCATCATCGTTACCAGTCATTTTTTGTTACCAGTCATGATCGTTACCAGTCATTTTTGTTACCAGTCATCATCGTTACCAGTCATCATCGTTACCAGTCATTTTTTGTTACCAGTCATGATCGCAATAATCATGTTTACTCTGGAGCCACAACTACAGTTGTTCCCTGTGCAGGAAGCCGGCATCAAGCATTCACATGATCCTGCAGCTGTAGTTTCCGTGCTATTTTGTTTTAGATGATGAGGATGCCAGCTCCCATGCGTAGCCTCATATTAGCCGCCTTGTACGACATTCCTGAAGGTGCCGCAGTCTTAGCCTTTCTTTATCTGAACAGAGACCCCCCGAGAAAAACATGAGGCTTTGTTACCAGTGATCGAGTAATATTATTTTCACGAAAAGATATAAGCGCAAAGGAAATACAATAGCTCTAATGTGAACATGCAATCATCTGTTAAGACAAACAGATGACTGGCCTGTTTTGTCCAAACTTGCCTTCTAAAATATTGCTTTGTGTAGCTATCAAACTTTTGATCCCTCCTGGCTCCATTCCGGCATTTAAACTGTGCTTCCTTTCTTCTTCTACCCGAAGATGTAGAGGTTTGCCTTAAAAGGCTTTTTCATTCCTCTTGTAATCGAAGTTGTAGAAGTTTGCCGTAATGAGTTTTATCATTCCTCTATCACCCGAGGTTTCCCGGAGAGAGCATCATCTGAACAAACACGCAACAGCCAAAAACACAAATTAAGAATAATCTGTAACATTAAAAACTCACAAAGAAAACAGTATTAAAACCAATAAAACGGTATTTGATCAGTTTTACAAATAACGGTTCACAAGAAACAAGGGACGTTTCGGGTTTTACCCTTCGTCAGCCACAAACAGGTGACAAAGACAAGAATACATACAGGTACTAAAAAACTATACGGTGATGAGAAATATACAACAAATAAGCGATACAAGGAGATGGAAAAAGTACACAACCACAGTGATGAGAGAAAAAGAAGAATAATAATACAAGAAAATAGTAAAATCTAACAGAAATACCGAAACAAGAAAGTAAATAATCAACGAAACGAAAAAAAAGAGAATAAACAAAACTGATGAACTAATAAAAGTTATCTCAGCTCAATCCAAAGAATCTGTGAAAGAAAGCAGCAGTACTCCGTCACAGAAATCGCAAGGAAGTGACGTACGATAGCGACAAAACCAAAGATATAAAAAGATACGAAACGAACCAAAACAAAAACATAAGAAGATAGATCTAAAAGGCAACGAATAAAGAATGAAAAAGAGAAAAGCTACCAGAATTTATGCAAAATGATGTTGGATATTCAAACC
The DNA here is from genome assembly GCA_024509875.1 of Oreohelix idahoensis. Lineage (NCBI taxonomy): Eukaryota > Metazoa > Mollusca > Gastropoda > Stylommatophora > Oreohelicidae > Oreohelix > Oreohelix idahoensis. The sequence goes on from JAMPIV010014145.1 coordinate 289,737, forward strand.
ATCGGGAGCTAAAACACCTATTTTAAAAATAAGGCGATTCTCCAACGAAAAGCGAGTCTTGTCATTACCGGCACATGAAAGGAGGGCAGTAACATGAATATCAGAATTACCTGCATGGTCAGGCCTATTGAAATGAAGGGCCACAGGTAAATGTTTGTCATGATAGATGTCATTCAAGTGCTCACGAAACCTGTCTGCCAAACGCCTGCCAGTTTCACCAATATAGGTCATGCCACATCTCTTGCAGATGATAGCATCAATCAGGTTTCTGGATTCGCACGTAAAAGACTCTCTAATGATACATTTTCCTTTCGGAAAAGTGACTGTCTGAGTTTGGAGTACAAACGGACAGGTCTTACATATCCGGCGTTGGCACGGTTTAGTACCAAAGTAAGACGGGCTAGTATGTCGCAAGCGACTGTGTACAAGAATATCCCTAAAATTCCTATCCCTACGATAAGCTACCAAAGGTGTATCACGAAACAACTCTTTGGTATCAGGATCAGAGTTAAGAATAGGCAGATGTCGAAACAGAATTCTCTTTACCGCCAGACAGTGAGGATGGAAAGTTAGAACCAGTTTGAGTCTGTCAGATTGGACAGAAGGTTTAGTAGTGAGTGCCGTCTGACGAGTGACGCGTGTGATACGATTAAGGGCATCAGATAACACATGTTCTGGATAAAGACGTCGGCGAAAGAACTCAAGTATCTCTTGAGCTCGCTGATGAAAATCATCGTCATCGTGACATAACCGACGCAAGCGAAGAAGTTGAGAAAAGGGAATGGAATTTTTACAACTAAGAGGATGCGATGAAGTATAAAGAAGGAAACCATGAGCGTCAGTAGCCTTATAATAGACAGACGTTTTAAGACAAGTAGGACTAATAGTCACAGTGATGTCAAGGAAGTTCACTGAGGTCGTAGAGATTTCAGAAGTGAATTTGATGGCAGGATTGAAATTACCAACATAGTCAATAAATCGACGGAGGTCTACCTTAGACATGTCTGTAATACCAATACCATCATCAATATAGCGGCGGTAAAACTCAGGTATTGGTCCATCATAACTTTGAAAGACCAAATATTCAAAGTGGCCCATAAACAGGCAAACTTAACTTGGGCCGATCTCAGTACCATAGCGACGCCACTGATTTGGTTGAAGAATTGGCCATTAAACTCAAAAGAGTTGAGAATAAGAACCAACTCAGCAAGGCGAAGAAGCGGACCTGTACTTATAGTAACATCAGTACGCTGGTCGAGAAAAAATTGGAGTGTCTTCAGACCATCAGCATGTGGAATAGAAGTATAAAGGGAACAAACATCTAGGAGGAAAAGACGGTAAGTACGATCAGGCGTGAATCTGATCGAATCAAAAGTAGTGATAGCATGAGTAATGTCTTTCAAATAAGAAGGCAGATTGGCGACTAAAGGCTGGAAAATACTATCAAGGAATTCAGAAATACGTTCAGTGGGACAAAAACATGCTGAAACAATAGGCCTACCACGGATAGCAATTTTATGCACCTTAGGAAGCATGTAAAAGGAAGGTTTATCAAGACTACTATCAAAAATATGGAGAGATAAAGCACGAGAAGGAAGAAGATTATCATGGACCAGGCCACGGATAGTCTCATAAACAGTAAGATTATTACGGACTGTAGCGTCACCAGAACATGGTGAGTAAAAGGTAGTGTTACCTAGCTGTGTAACTCCTTCATGAATGTATAAGTCCTTACGCCAAACAACCACAGCACCACCTTTGTCTGCCGGCTTGATAACAATATCATCACGGTTTTTAAGGCGTGATAATGCCCGCCATTCAGAAGACGTGAGGTTAGATCGACGGAGACGGCATAGATTGAGCTGGTCAATGTCATGTAAAGTATTCTTCTTCTTCTTCCGTCCTTAGCCACCAACCGTCAAAGCAGTCAGTGGCCATTACGCCTAATGGCGTCTTAGGGCAACAGCAGATAGGTTTTCTTTGCCATTATTTCCCATCACGCCTAGTGGCGTCTTTAGGGCAATGGCAAATCAATCCATTTGCTGTTGTTTCCGTAATCGAAGTGACTGGCAAACGGGTGATCAGCCCGTTGGTATGTAAAGTATTGGCAATATATAAATCCAGAGCACGAGAAGCTCCTGGAGCTGGAGTCCAGTCTAGTTTAGGTTTGCCAAAACGACGAAAGATGTCATCAGTATCGGAAACCCTGGTAGAATCCTTACCCTTACGATGGTATTATTTAAGACGCATGCGGCGATGGAAGCTGTGAACATCTTGAAGCAGAGAATATTTATCAAAATTAGAACGAAGAGGAACAAACTTAAGACTTTTACTCAGGACAGACAATTCATCAGGAGACAGATGCAAATCTGGAGGAATGCAAATAACTTTAGCGTGGGTAGAAGACTGAATAGAGGACCCTGAAGGAGGTTGCGGACGGAGGCGGCGCAATTTCTCTTTTTTATGCGTGCACAAACGAGTATACAGCTCCCTATTCGTGTCATGGATAATAGTGATAATAAGAGGGAACGCTGTCGGGCACGACGAAGTCAGTTGACGTAGTTGTTGAGTAAGGTATGATTTGGAAAGTTCAAACTCAGTCAGCTGGCGTTTATGTATAGCAATGACGCACCTCATACGTTGGAAGGAACATTTCTTCTCAACCTGTTGTAAGCGGTGCTGGTCAGCAGGATGAGGAAGTCCAGCCGATAGATGGAAGCTAGAGACAAACCCTTTGGGAATAACCCTAGCACGGAGACAGTTCTTGAGAAAATTAATGTGACATGTACAGCATGTCTTCTTGTAAATAGTAAAGGCTAAGTCAGAAGCAGTACGAGATATGTCAGAAGGCATGAGAGAAAATGAATAGGTAATAAAAGAATGAAGTGAAGAAATCAACTGTTTCCGATAAGGCATAATGAACAAATGTAAAAATATGAAACAAGAGAAGAACATAAAATACACCAGTCACGAAACGAAAACAGGGTAGCAGCAATGGTAGTAGTATAGTGCAAGTAAATAAATTAAGGGGCTGCTGTAAAACTGGTAAGGAATATAAGTATTAAACCAATAAAACGGTATCTGATCAGTTTTACAAATAATGGTTCACAAGAAACGAGGGACGTTTCGGGTTTTACCCTTCGTCAGCCACAAACAGGTGACAAAGACAAGAATACATACAGGTACTAAAAAACTATACGGTGATGAGAAGTATACAACAAATGGGCGATACAAGCAGATGGAAAAAGTACACAACCACAATGATGAGAGAAAAAGAACAATAATAATACAAGAAAATAGTAAAATCTAACAGAAATACCGAAACAAGAAAGTAAATAATCAACGAAACGAAAAAAAGAGAATAAACAAAACTGATGAACTAATAAAAGTTATCTCAGCTCAATCCAAAGAATCTGTGAAAGAAAGCAGCAGTACTCCGTCACAGAAATCGCAAGGAAGTGACGTACGATAGCGACAAAACCAAAGATATAAAAAGATACGATACTAACCAAAACAAAAACATAAGAAGATAGATCTAAAAGGCAACGAATAAAGAATGAAAAAGAGAAAAGCTACCAGAATTTATTTACTTACAGAAAACAGTATAAACATTTATAATGCAAATGAACAACGGAGACTGGTGTTTGAAGTCTGAGGACATGGTATCACGTCCAATGGAAATTAGTGTTTATTATCTCACCCAGTCCATGTTTTTATAGTTCAGTGCAGAGAACTCTTCTGTTGTAACGGTGGAAAAATTTTTTTTTTTACAAAAACACACAAATAGTAATACGTCTTACAAAGAGAAAGGACAAGAAAACCCTACGTAGCGGCCACAAGGCCTTCGTCAGGGACAGACAAACAAGAGACAGAAGGGAAAGACAATGAGAATTAAGTAGAGAACATGAAACTATACAAATAAGAGAAAAAAACACACTCCCTTATGATGTCCAGTCACATGTTGCAGCAAAGATGGCTGCCATTAAACCGGAAAGCGGAAGTGGATAGTACATTAAAAACAAAAAATAACAAATAATGAAAACAAAGACTGGAAAACAGAGTGAGGGAAAAGTGGGGGAAAATAAATAAATAAATAACAACAAAAAATAAATATTAAGAAAAATAAATAAATAAATAATTTAAAAAAAAATTATAAATAAAAAAAAAAATTAAAATAAAATAAAAGGTACTTGTGTGATATTTCACCGCTAAAATAAAATTTTCCAAATTTATTACCAAAACTGACAACCGTACTCTTTCCTTACAATTTTTTCTTTTTTTTTCCGCCTGCGCGGCTTTTTTTTCCGCCTGCGCGGGATTAGTCCATTTAACAGGTAGGGGTTGTGGGTTAGTATTTGAGGGCTGCCACCTCGGGGGCGCATTCCCATGGTCAGTTATGACTGAAGGGGCTATTATTATTATTATTATGTATTTATTTTTTTTAATGTAAAATTTTTGCCTCGTCTTGGCGGGGCGCGTCCCGTTCAACCTAGTCATCATCATCATCATCAGCTTTCAAGTCCCTGAGGAGCATTTGCTTTATACCAAGTCTTCCTGTCCTGTGCCATCAGCTCAAGGTCGTTCCATAATTTCTTCATCCTCTTCTTGTCTGTCATCAGTTCTCTTCTCCGTGTATTCCTTGGTCTTCCTCTGCCTCTCTTACCCTGGGGGTTCCAGACCAAGGACTGCCTGGTAAAGCTAAAAGCAAGTTTGCTCAGTGTGTATTTTATCCATCTTCAGCGTCTTCTTCTCATGTCTCGTTCTTCTGGCACTTGCCTGGTTCGTGTCATCAGTTGCACATTAGTGATCTTGTCATACCACTACAATCCTTCTATTTTAGACAAGCAACCATTTATGAGGGCGTCCGTGGTTTCAGCGCAGGCTTCTCTCGACAAAGGTAGTGGGCTGGAGACATGGTGGCGTCACGCTACAATCTACCCAGCTGTAAGTGGGTGGATACCTGACTCTGCTCTGAAAGGTAAAGGCAGCCACGAGGGGAGCTGGTTATAGCACTACTCTGAGATCATCCAGGTCTGTATTATTTTGGCTTTTCAATGCCGCAATTACTGACTGTGCATCAGAAAAGAAAGCAACCCTTCTCTCTGCGCTTTCTTCTGTCAATATAACCTCTGCTACAGTTTTCAGGGCCTCTGCCTCTGCTCTGAAGTTGTTGGAGAATCGTCCTGTCGCCACTGACAGCATTTTTTTCTGCACCAGTGCTTAAGGTCAGAAAGACGCCCCCACCTCCATTTTCTGTTGCATTTGTTTCTGATCCATCTGTGTATGCATGGGTCCAGGTGTTGCGTGGATAATGTTTCTCTATGTATTTTGTAAACGACTGTGACTGACGAAGGAATCCAAATACATCATTCAACTTTTGATAAGCTTTCTGGCGTTTTGACAAGGTAGCAAGCTATCAATAAGGACAAGAAATGTTCGGCTTTTAAACTGCTGAGAAGGCGTTTGAGATTCATCAATAATGCTGGAACCACTGAAATCATCATACTCTCGATTTCGTTTGTGTTTCCTTCGAGTTTGTTCTTGATAATGTTCACACTCAGTCACATCCTTGGCCTTTTGCTCTATGTCTGCAAAAGTAGACCGCATAGCTTGAATATACCCCCGCAAGGATTTATAGAGTGCACAAGCCGTATTCAAATTTTGGTCAGAAGATTGCAAAGAAGCACTGGTCATTTGAAAACGGTGTAATACTTGATCCCACAGTATGATCATTATTCCTGTTTCTAACTTCATCATGGTTGAAAGTAGACAACGAGCCTGTTGACGACACTCTGCCTTCTGATCATTGTTATCTGAAATATCATTCAAGACTTGTTTTATTGCAGAAAAGCTGTGTAAAAGTGCTTTTGTCGCATCTGCCCAAGCGGACCATTTCACAAAGGGCAAATGGGACTTATTATGACTACCGCCAGCACATAATGCAGTAGAAAGGAGACCCCACCGGTAGGTAGAAGCAGAAAAGAAGGTGTACAGACTTTCAACAAATCCAAAGAAAATGACTGCTTCTGTCCGCAAACAGTTAAGATAAAAGTAATAAAGAGTCACACTAAGTCACCCTGTTATGCTCTTTCTCTCACAATTTCGTGACATCAAATGAAAAGGCGCTAAAGATGGCATACATCACAAGATCATTGTTTTAACGCTCGTATTAGAAGATGACCAAAAAATGACGTACATATTTATTGGCGCGGGGCCCTAAAAGCGCGGAACTCGTAGCAAATGCTACTTTTGCTACTACGTTAATCCGGCTCTGATTAGGTAAATATTTGACAAGGCTCAGTGCATAGTGAGGGAGGGGGACCAACTTCCCACCCAGCCCTCTCCACCCAGCCCTCCACACCCAGCGGTGAAAACAAATAAAGGATTTATTGCCAGGGTACAGTTTTGTTGGTTTTGTGGGCCTTAAACAGGACCGTGGTGCAGTTTTGTGGGCCCTGAAAAGGATCGTGGTAGGTGCAGTTTTGTGGTTTTTGTGGGCCCTGAAAAGGACCGTGGTAGGTGCAGTTTTGTGGTTTTTGTGGGCCCTGAAAAGGACCGTGGTAGGTGCAGTTTTGTGGTTTTTGTGGGCCCTGAAAAGGACCGTGGTAGGTGCAGTTTTGTGGTTTTTGTGGGCCCTGAAAAGGACCGTGAGGGGAACAGATCACCAAGGATCGCTGAAGCGTGGCACATATCAGGACATACACATGTTCGTTCGTAGCTGCATAATTTACAGAGGAGGCCAAAATTCTGCAATGTCAAACAGGATATTATCGAACGGGTCTGACTGACGAACTTTATTCCGATGTCGCCACAAAAATTCACACATGTAGGAATCTAACATGTGTCTGTGTGTTCCGTTCTGACGTTTGTTGCGTTCTTTCGCAGATTTCCACAATCTCTCTATTCGTTGTGTATTTGCCCCTGTATTTGGGTCGACAAAATTTGCAGAATGATTCACCGTTTGGTGAGTTAAACCTGGCAAATTCTGAATGGTACTATATGCTCGCCATTGATCAGAAACAACTGTCGTACCAGGACGAATGTTGGCTATGATAAGGGGCATAAGTGTAGCCGCTGAGCGGTCCGGCACTGGAACCATGAAACACTCACTTGTTTCACGACATAGGCCACCAAATACCCACTGCTGTGGAAATACACGACCGACGTTATTTTTTCTGCGTGTGAACACACTTTCGTCTATCTCTACCGTGGTATTGGGACCGCCAATTACAGCGGGATTTGCAAGTAGTACATTTGCACAAACCCCACGGAGGTTGCTGTTCCATTTAATGGCAGCTTGATTGGCAATTCCTAGCTCTGATTTACAGAAATAAATGCTAGTCTTCTCTTTACTCCAACAGTAAATGAACAGAATAATCTGCCTGAAGGACAGACGTGCACCCTGTAACCATGTGCCAGAACGAAGAGGTATATCCTGCTTACATATGTAACATCTCTAACGATCTTGGCGAACCGACAAGGACAAATTCATCTGGTGATTGTTAGCACACTGTCGGACGTTGTGTAGAATGCCCCGATTCTGCAAAAACTTCACACAGTTCTCTTTGTTACGTGTAAAATCTGACACCTCCAGGAAATTCATCTTCCACGTCTCTGGACACTGCTATCAAATGACAAATGGAACGATAAGATTTCCCGCTCGAAAGCAGCGCCAAGGCGCGGAATTTAAGAAAAAAAAAATGAAAGAAAAAAAATGTAAGTAAAAGTACCGCGACAAATCGGCAAATCCAATCGCAATGTCTAGGCCGTAGGCACGACGTCACAAATCTCTTACCCACCCCGTCCCCTTTTTTGTCCTTATTTTTAGTAATCCTGAAAAAATACAACTTACTCGAATGTTTTTTTTTTTTAAGTTTTGTCTCGTTTTGGCGAGGCGCGTCCCGTTCAATCTAGTCGGTTATATTAGGGCGCATGTCCAAATATAAAAGACCCTTAAGTCTAGGGAATTGCTAGTCATCGTAATCATCATCATCATCATCAGCTTTCAAGTCCCTATCAGAGTCAGGTACCCATTTACAGCTGGTTAGACTGATGCGTGACACCTGTTCCCGTCCTCGTTGCTGTTGCCTTCTCTAACTCAAGATCAGAGTCAGGTACCCATTTACAGCTGGTTAGACTGATGCGTGACACCTGTTCCCGTCCTCGTTGCTGTTGCCTTCTCTAACTCAAGATCAGAGTCAGGTACCAATTTACAGCTGGTTAGACTCTACCAAGCTTTGAACCAGAAATCCGGTAACTTATCGCGGTAGTGGATCACTGTTGACGCATCTTAGGTCCCAATTCAATACCGTTTTATTGCTTATAAACTTAAAATACCTGGGAGGGGGAGGGGGGGTGGGGGGGTTGAGTGCGGGTCTGTCGTAAGCGTGTCAACTATGAATGCACGACGAACTTGCCCTCCCAAATCACAATGTGAAATCAACCTTTTCCAGTCAAGAAAAAGTACGGTTGTCAGTTTTGGTAATAAATTTGGAAAATTTGATTTTAGCGGTGAAATATCACACAAGTACCAAATAAAAAAGTTTTTTTAATTAAAAGACAAAATATTAGAAATTATAATTACATGGAATAAAAAAAAACAGTAGACATTCATAATACAACTGGGACCAGATAGAAAGGACTCCTCAGACAAAAGAATGTTGGGTATTCAAACCGTCGGGTTTAAGCAACCCATAAGATGGATGAGGCGTTGTTCCAGGCGAAACCAACTGTTGGTGTCCGAGGAACAGGATCTGATAGCTGTCACCTGGATGTCAGTGGCACCGTGGTGGCCAGGGTCATTGAAGTGGATGGCCACAGGTGTGGATTTCAACTGAGTGATGTCGTAGAGGTGTTTTCAGAATCGGCCGCCCAGTCGTGTGCCCGTCTGGCCGATGTCAGTAATATTGCAACGTTTGCATATAATAGCATAAATGACGTTGCGTGACTCGCATGTGAAGCCATGGTGTCGCCGGTCTGTCACGACATCAATTAAACTTTATGTGACCGTAGGGTGCAGTGTGTACTGGGTAAGGCACCAATTAAACTTTATGTGGCCGTCAGACTAATGTGCCTACTTTTTCTTGTTATGGTATTTCTTCTATTTTGTTTTATTTTCTTCTTTTTCCAAGTTAGATATTTGACTGGCTTGAAGTCCGCCAGAGATGTAATTTTCTTGGTTTATGTTGTGGGGTACCAGTCCGTTCGTTCCTCTATTTAGATGTTATAGTTTGGAGAATGATAGTGGTGCACATTTTGCAAATACTCATTTCCTACATTATCCAACAGGTAAGGAAATATTCAAATGACTGATCAATTAACTTGCAATTTTATTTAGAACAGAAAATGGCATGAAATGAATCAACAGCAAATGGTTACAAATCCCGATCAATCATTCGATTCAAGATGTCTCACAATATTCAATGTGCACTTTAAATTTCACATCATTTATTTCAATCCATGGAGGCGTATAATATGCATCCGTAACATCAATATCCTTTGTTTTCTTATTTATTATTATTTCAGGGTTGCATATCTCTTTAGTGGATATCTTTACCACTTTTAGTTTCTTTCTAATGTCCTTGCAGTCCTTGGTTTCGTTCATTATAATCCTTCAATTCTTTATTATTTGCATCATGGCGACCTTTTATAAACATATCAGACGAGCTGGGCTGAAAATTAAAAAGGCGATACTAGATGTGAGTGTAGAATAAACACTTTGCTGAATAATCGTGTTGTTGTGTATTGGCCACTGTTGAATGTCTGGATGCGGATGTTATGTTTATAGTCATGCCCTGATCATCACTGAAGAAAGTCTTCTTCAGTTACCTCTGCATCATCGAATGAACCTGTCATATTGACATTGAGTGGGAAAGTCAAGTAACGCGAATGGTGTAGTAGTTCGGTGTAACAGACCACTTGATAATACCTCTCACACACTCTCATGTAATGCAATGACGACTTGAACTGCCGCTGACATTTCAATAGTTTAATGAAGGCACGCACACTGGACAGCACGGATACAGTCATGGGTACATGTTGACATAAATTCATTGGTTATTTGAATCGTGGATGATACATTCATGTAGTAGTGAAATATCATTCAACCTAAGGTAGCATTCACTGTTCTGGTAACTAATCGCCGTATCCTCTACTGACTGAACGCGTCAATGAGGATCGGTAAACATACAAAAGTCATTGGCCCAGCCTTCATTTCATGGCTAAGTTCTTAAGCTGAGATATGTCCAATGTTTGTATAATAATCATAAACCACGATAGTGGGTTTTCACCTCATAACAAGATCTCGATACCACTGCCCGATAGTAGGATACATAATCTGTTCTCTTGACAGTGATCAAAAATATGATGACAGGAATATAACATGGCCGCCTTCCTGAGTTGTCGCTCACTCACTCGCAGGAGGGTAGATATAAGCCAAAGTTAATTTAGAATGTGCATATAAATAATTTCATAAAGTTTTTCCATACAGCTCTACAGTAATCACGTTACTTCATGTAGACATAACTGCTGTAGGAAAGCCTGTCATCTTCGTCGATACAAAACACGACCCTAGCGATACGAAGCACAATGTTCCATCTAGGTCTAACCGACTCGAGATCATCAAAAATAGGGTCTGGCATACCTGGAGTCCGAATCACACATATGAGGAGGATCTCTGACAAATAGACTCTTGCAGAGACATAAACTTCTCCTGGAAAAACATCTACGAATCACTGTTAAACCTTAAACAGTGCCAGCCTGATAAAGTTGTTATTTTATTCCCGTTAATCATATCCACCAAAAGGATAAATATAAGTGGATGGAAGCAGACATCATCATCATCAGTTGATAAGATCTCTATGGTGTTGTTTGCTCCACTGTAGTGTATGGAATGTCAACTTGACCTACGCAGTGGTGTGTAAACATGGATTGAGTGTATAATGTGCGAATGATAATAAGGGTTCGTGGTGTTGACAAATGTTCTTTTCTCACACTCATGTATGGCTGGAAGTCATCGACACCAATGACTGTGTACCTTTACTAAAGTTTAATTGGACGTACACACTCGACAGCACAGATAGTGACAAATCACAGGTTGGCATAATACATCATGGTACAGTGGATAACTGGTCTTGCAATGTTATGTTACATGGGCACACATGTAGAATAATAGTATAAAGGACTGTCAGTAGCCAAGCCCTCAGTATCGCCCATACATATATATCATCTGACTTCACTGACTGAGCACGTCAGCTTATAAACAATATTTCAGATGGCTTCTAAACCTAATCTCGTTTAGCGACGATTCTCCAACATAATGTTCAGCACATATTTTTCCATATAATAATATTGAACCGCTAATAACGGGTTCTCATGTGTAGCAGTGATCTCTGGACTAAACAAGCGATAATACGGGCATCCCTTTTCTCTTCTTGAAAGTCACTACATGTTTGGTTCCAAGATGGCTTCACTCGTGAGCTGTCACTCACGTTTGGATACAGATAATGAATCTGTCCTAAAGTTAGTCATTCATAAAACATTTCATTGCTCTGTAGATTTGATCATGAACAATTGACTGCAATCTACAGGATATAGTGCTGCTAGGAATCGAAGTCGTTTTCATCGAGTCAAATATATTCTCTTAGACATTCAAATCGTACCTATCGAAAATGGTGGCTTCGTACGAGAGTTCATAAGAGTGTCTATTATTACCTTGGTATCAGAAATATGATTCTGCCATTCCTTGGCAATACGAATAAACACTGGGGTAAAGCATACACGATAGGTCTAGACGACTATCACTTTCCCCACAAATACTGAGATCACTTTTTCCCCGGCGACAAGCCGACATAGAAGACACAGTCCCTATCAGGACGAAGCCAAATCACACCACACTCTAGCGACACATCCGCCGAATAGCCTTTGACCTCTCTAGAGACAACAGAACATATAGTTCGACTTAGATATGTAAAGATATACAGATATAAGACAGACTCGTCCTACTCAGACAAACAATACACATAAATTCAGGCCATAGATATTCTGAAGCAAGAACAATCTATTACTACCCAAACAAAGAATAAATCGCAGAAAACTGGACTCATCCGCGGAGTTCGATCGAAAGAGCCGACACAACTTTCAAGGGAAGTAACACAATAATGACTTTCCCTTAAGCACTATTTTGTTTACAAAATATTTGCGAACATAACAAGTATACCAATGTATAATATTGTAAGATATCAAAGACTGCACGTAACAGTCTTACCACACCTCCCGGGAAAAAAAAAATGGAACATTTTTTTTTTTTTGAAATACATCTAGGAGCAACGTACAATAGGCTCACAACGCATGAATAATGCGCAGATGAAAATATCAGGAATACCTATAACGCCTAATATGAGGCTAAGTCGACTTATGGAGCGACTGGTGAGAATGTGTCTCATAAACTGAGAGAAATTATTTCTCTACAAGTATATTTTTCCAGGAAGGTGTCATCAAAGTATAATACAATTCTGGCAATTACACAATGCCTAAAAAATTCATATCATCATTTCGTATTAGATATCTTAAATTTATGATTTATGAAGAAACAATCATCAAAGCACAGCGGTGAATAAACATCAATGAACCGCTATGTAGTGATACAATCATTATATTATTAAATTACAAATGTGTATCTATCATGATATAGAAAAGGAACTACTATAGAACTAGACATATCAAGAAGTCTAAGCCCTAATAGTTATGTGGAATCATGTGGGCATCTTGACAGAATGTCTGCCATCACATTATCTGATCCACGAATAGCTCGCACAGAGAAATGAAAAGGTTGAAGAGCAATTGCATATCGAGTAGACCTCGAGCTCTTCAAATTCTTACTCTGTAGAGCAGTAAGAGCTTTTTGGTCGGTTTCTACTATGAAATGTGCGCCTAGAAGGAATCTCTGTAGTTTGAGGATCGACCAAACCATAGCTAATAGCTCACGGTCTAAAACCGAATAATTCCTTTCTGCCGCATTAAGTTTTCTGGAAATATACATTACAGGATGCAGAGTTCCAGAGTACTCTTGCATTAGTGCCGCTCCAATCCCAGTGGATGAAGCGTCACTACGAAGAACGAATGTCTTATCTTTAGTGGGTAGCACTAAAATAGGTGGTGTTGAAAACAGTGTTTTAATCTTATCCAGAGAGCATTGGCATTCCTGAGACCAGTGGACCACATTAGGCGAACCTTTCTTTAGAAGTGTTGAGAGAGGTGCCATGATAGAGGATAGATTCTGAATGAATCTGCCATAAAATTGAATAAGACCTAACAGACTTCTCACCTGTTTTTTAGTCTTAGGGATTGAGATGTTAAGTATCTTACTAGTATTATGGTCCTCTGTCTTTAGGAAACCATGACCAACTCGGTGGCCTAGGAAAGAAATTTCGCTAAAACCAATATAGGCTTTAGAGGGTTTCGCTGTCAGGTTGTGCTCACGCAAAGTAGACAGCAATTCATCTAACCCTGAATAGTGATCTTCCCAAGTATCGCTGAAAAGACAGATGTCGTCTAGATATGCAATGACATCTGACCGATAAGATAGGATTCGGCGCATCATGCGTACGAATGTAGCTGGTGCGTTCATAAGACCGAAAGGCATAAAATTCCATTGGAACAAACCTCTAGGTGTTGAAAAAGCCGTGAGAGGTTTGGCGCGTTCAGATAAAGGAACTTGCCAATATCCTTTAGACAAATCAAGTTTAGTGAAAAAATGAGATTTGGAGAGTCGAGTAAGTAGCTCTTCCAGTAAAGGCATAGGTTCGGCATCGAACTTCGTTACTTGATTCAATTTTCGATAGTCAACGCAAAGACGTATGTTATTGTCTTTTTTACGCACAATAACCATCGGCGAAGAATATGCAGAGGTGGATGGTTCGATTATTTTCAAATCTATCATCTCATCCAACTCTTTCTCGACCTGTGCTTGAAAATGTATAGGTATAGGATAAGGTCTAACCCTAATAGGAGTATGGTCAGTTAGAACAATGTCATGTTCAATGACATGCGTTTGTCCAGGGATGTCAGTGAGTACATCCTGAAATGTTTGCAACATAGTTGAAACTTGTCGCTGTTCTCCTAGAGACAAATCAGGAGAGACAGTAACGTTCTTCCATGATTCACTGGAATGAAGTGGGATCATTGGAAGAGGAAGATTTACATCTGAAAAAGTTGTTTCCTCATCCTGTATCACGGACAGTGATGAGTAATGACCATGTTGTACTGGAGAATTGTCCGTTGCTTGGAAAATGGGTTGCAAATAATCCGGACGTTCATGGAATTCAGTAAGCATATTGATGTGGAAGGTTTTATGCTTCCCATCAATATCGACAATATAGTCGACATCGGAAATTTTCGATATTATATCGTACGGACCTTTCCACGAAATAAGTAATCTGTTTTCCCTACAAGGTAGTAATACAAATGCTTTGTCACCAGGACAAAGTTGTCGTAAGCATCTCTTCTTATTGGCAAATTGCCTTGCCTTCTGTTTCGCAAATTCAGAAGAAGAAGTTGCTAATTTGCATGCTTCGATAATTTTTTTGTCTCAACGCGATGACATATTCGTAGGATGACTTTGTGTCATCGTCAATATTGTCAGATGTAATGAGATCGTGAAGCAACGACATAGGGCCACGCGGACGCGCGCCAAAGACGAGTTCAAAGGGAGAAAATCCTGTATGTTCATTGGGTACCTCTCTGTAAGCGAAGAGGGCCGCAGGTAAAACTCTGTCCCAGTCTTGAGGATGATCCTCAGTTATCTTCCCCAGTAAGTTTTTAAGTGTTCTATTAAGGCGTTCGACCATACCATTAGACATTGGATGGTAGATACTACTTAAAGATCTATCTATCTGCAGAGTAGACATTACTTGAGACATGGTATCTGATATTAGTTGGGTGCCATGATCTGACAATATCTCTCCGGGGAACCCCAGACGAGAAAATATAAGCCAAAGAGCATCTGCAATATCAGCAGTAGTAATGCTCTTCAGAGGAATAGCCTCTGGCCAACGTGTGCACATATCAACACACGTCAAGATAAACTGATGTCCTCTGGCAGACTTGATCTTAAATGGACCAATAATGTCTATGGCCATTTTTTGGAACGGCCGAATAGGAATGTCCGTCGCCTGAATGGGTGCAGCATGCCGTGGACCTTTGGATTTAACTTCCTGACATACTTTACAAGATCGACAATAAATCCGTATGTCCTTGTTTACCAATGGCCAAAAGAAAGCCGCAAGGACTCTTGACTTAGTACGGGAAAAACCCATGTGTCCAGCACACTGAGAGTCGTGAGCGTGCTGCAAAATTTTAACTCTCAAATTCTTGGGAACCAGGATTTGAGAATGACTTGACGTAATGGAGTCTTGAACCATACGTACAAGTACGCCATTCTTCTTTGTAATCCACGATTTACGACTTGTGTCTTTATTCGGATCACCTTTAGTTGCAAGAATGAAGAATTTCTTCAGAGTGGGATCATCTTCTTGCTGTTTTATAAACGAGTCACGAGAAATTACCAAGGGATTATCTTGGTTATGCACTTCATTATCTTCAGTAGATGAAGTTTGAGGCATATTAAGAGCCTGAGCTCTAGTGACTACAGCGTTAGCAATCTGCATGTTTTGCCTTTCCCACGTGGAAATTTGTTGCGGAGTGCATTCCTTGACTCCATGAATGCGACCGATGATGAGGTCAGCGATCGGATTCGGAAGAAGACATGCGTGTACATCTCCTGTAAAGAAAGGAGTAGCAATCCTAATGATAGCAGTAGAGTATTTCTCTAATGTGCCGCCAAATGTTACACATTTGACTACTTGTCCAGTGGCGCGGGAAGGATCTACGAGTGACTGCCTAACACCAATTGTGGTGCATCCAGAATCAAATAGCACAGAGACTGGATTGTTATTCACTAAACCCTTATGTAAGACAAGAGAACCTCTTCCATCATGCGCGACTGATGCCGGAAGAGCAGGAAGAGGATGGCCACAGCTTAAAGTAGACACTGTGGTTGGCTCAAATAACGTTTTGCATTGGGGGCACTGAGATGCTCTCCCAAAATCAAAAGCGGCACATGCCATATTACTAGCATCATTATTATCCTTACTCTGTTTATAGGCTTCATGGGACTCTTGTTGTACCGAGTTTGCCTGAAAATGTGGTTTATGTCTTTTGTTTTGAGATCTACCTCGGTTATTATCACCTCTGTAGTTATTGTTACCTCTATTGTAACCCCTATTTGGGTTTGAGTCATAGTTCCCTTGGTTACCATTATCATATTCATTATAATGAGTATCTCTGTAATTATGATCTTGTTGACTCCAAGACGGATAACCCTGATAGTTTCTATAATTACTTCCTCTACGGAAATTCCTATAATTATGACCACCCCTGTGTCGAGAGCTATCAGCTCGTCTCCAGTTCTTTGAAGAAGAACCCTGAAATGATTGGTTACCTTGGTTTTGATAACTATTATGGTTACCTTTTTTATCAAATCTGTTTTGAGGTCCCTGAAATCTGTGTGAATAATTGGGATTGTATGGTGTTGCTGAAGCAACTGGCATACTCTCCTTAATCTTAGTGTTGCCAAAAGTCACGTCGGGGTGTGCAGTGACATATTGGGAACAATATTCTTCCATTTCTTTTAGAGATTTGGGTTTACGCTCATGTATAAATTCAAGGAAAGGTTTGTTCACACATGACATAATCTTATCTCTGAGCAACAAATCCATAAGTCCTTCATACGTTTTTTTCTGTTTTGGAAAGCTCAATCCAACGATCAACTGCGAGACGTGCCTTTGCAGTGAATTCTGAGAATTCTACACCCGTCTCAGGCACCATCGTTTTAAATAAAAGGCGATAGCCTTCCTCACTTAGCTGATATTTTTTTTATCAAAGCCGCCCTAATGACATCATAATTATCCTTATCTGCTTCTCCTACAAGGCATAATCTAGTCAAAGATTCACCTTTCAAGTTTTCTGATAATTGATTAGCGTATTGTGATTTATCCACATTATGTGTACGACAAGAACGTTCAAATCTATCCAGCCAGAATGTAATATCGTCACTGGACTGATTGAACGGTGGAACCTTAACCTTGTAAGTAGAAGGTTTACCATTACCACTAGATGCCTGATTAACATTACTCATACTTGTCAATCTCAATTTCTCCAACTCAAATTCATGTTCTCTTATTGCTTTTTTCTCTTCAGCATCTAATCTTTTTTGTTCAGCCTCCCTGTCTAATCTTTTTTGTTCAGCTTCCCTGTCTAATCTTTTTTGTTCAGCTTCACTGTCTAATCTTTTTTGTTCAGCTTCACTGTCTAATCTTTTTTGTTCAGCTTCCCTGTCTAATCTTTTTTGTTCAGCTTCACTGTCTAATCTTTTTTGTTCAGCCGCAGCTTCTCTTTCTAATTTTTTTGTTCAGCTTCAAATCTCCTTTCCTCCACCTGCATCTGCAATTTCTTTTGTTCAGCAGCAGCCTCAGCTTCTCTTTCTAATCTTTTCTCTTCCGCCATAGCTTTTCTTTCTTCTGCAGCTAATGCTTTGTCATATTGAGCAACAGCCCATTGTTCTAATTGTTGACCAGTCTTATCAAGGGCTTTCCCTTGTGTAATGAAGTATTCTAATGTAGACATGATGTCTAACAATAATACTAATCACCTGAACCAATAATAATACCACAAGTTCTCAATGACTTGATTAATCAGTATACTATCCCAATATCTGTGGGTCACAAGCCTTTAATAAGGTCTTGTATAATAGTAATAATAATCAGGTACTGGTTTATACCATAATCCAAGTGCAGTGCACAGGCAATTGTGTCTTATGAAATATACCTATATAAAACATATGTCAACCAACAGAATACATAAAGTACAAATAGGACTGACAATACAAGAACGTTTGCAGAAATCAAAATAAATCAAATAGGGAAATCAATGAAAATAATCACTGAATCTGCAAAGAATAACAACACAAATGACGTCACAATATATGAATATAAATTGTGAATAGAACTGAAAGATAGAAAAGGTTAGACCAACAAATTACAAAGAAATCAAAACAAAACTAAAGAACAAAGAAATATTACAAAAATAACAATAATTACAGACTTCACAGCTAACACAAAAGCAACAGTTGTCGCAGCAAATTTTCAATCAAGAAAATTGCACCTATAGAAAACGCCCACAACGGACCCTCTATGACGTGGGATATTCTGTTGTGAGGACGCCGCCCAACCTTAAACACAACCCGCTGACATAGAAACTAACATACTATACAAACAAATAACATGTAAACATAAATATATATAAATTATGTGTATGATAGTATGTGTTGCAAAATAGGCTCAGTTTTACAGTAATGGCAAAGTTATTTTTATGAAAATAAACAAACTGCCACTTTATTCAATTAAACATTCTGGCCTTAAATATTAAAGTTCATATACAGAAAACAAGAAGATCCATCGATGAAAATAGGACTTCTTAGTTCACTAATACTGTCTTCCTGTTAATATTACAAGAATTGATCCAACTGTTCTGTGAAACTCTGTAATGTCTAATGTAAAAATGTCAACAACGCTGACCTACATACTGCATTCACTTGACAGGTCACGTGACGAAGTGTTGACAAATAGCAAACCAATACTGCAAGTGTGTCGTATCAGCCACAGGAAACGGTCTGGTATCGGTACTCTGTTGACTTCTGAACTTCTGCGAGGTCAAACCCAGAAAGCTGGTCCACCAGTTGATAAAGTTGTTATTTTATTCCCGTTAATGATATCCACCAAAAGGATAAATATAAGTGGATGGAAGCAGACATCATCATCATCAGTTGATAAGATCTCTATGGTGTTGTTTGCTCCACTGTAGTGTATGGAATGTCAACTTGACCTACGCAGTGGTGTGTAAACATGGATTGAGTGTATAATGTGCGAATGATAATAAGGGTTCGTGGTGTTGACAAATGTTCTTTTCTCACACTCATGTATTGCTGGAAGTCATCGACACCAACGACTGTGTACCTTTACTAAAGTTTAATTGGACGTACACACTCGACAGCACAGATAGTGACAAATCACAGGTTGGCATAATACATCATGGTACAGTGGATAACTGGTCTTGCAATGTTATGTTACATGGGCACACATGTAGAATAATAGTATAAAGGACTGTCAGTAGCCAAGCCCTCAGTATCGCCCATACATATATATCATCTGACTTCACTGACTGAGCACGTCAGCTTATAAACAATATTTCAGATGGCTTCTAAACCTAATCTCGTTTAGCGACGATTCTCCAACATAATGTTCAGCACATATTTTTCCATATAATAATATTGAACCGCTAATAACGGGTTCTCATGTGTAGCAGTGATCTCTGGACTAAACAAGCGATAATACGGGCATCCCTTTTCTCTTCTTGAAAGTCACTACATGTTTGGTTCCAAGATGGCTTCACTCGTGAGCTGTCACTCACGTTTGGATACAGATAATGAATCTGTCCTAAAGTTAGTCATTCATAAAACATTTCATTGCTCTGTAGATTTGATCATGAACAATTGACTGCAATCTACAGGATATAGTGCTGCTAGGAATCGAAGTCGTTTTCATCGAGTCAAATATATTCTCTTAGACATTCAAATCGTACCTATCGAAAATGGTGGCTTCGTACGAGAGTTCATAAGAGTGTCTATTATTACCTTGGTATCAGAAATATGATTCTGCCATTCCTTGGCAATACGAATAAACACTGGGGTAAAGCATACACGATAGGTCTAGACGACTATCACTTTCCCCACAAATACTGAGATCACTTTTTCCCCGGCGACAAGCCGACATAGAAGACACAGTACCTATCAGGACGAAGCCAAATCACACCACACTCTAGCGACACATCCGCCGAATAGCCTTTGACCTCTCTAGAGACAACAGAACATATAGTTCGACTTAGATATGTAAAGATATACAGATATAAGACAGACTCGTCCTACTCAGACAAACAATACACATAAATTCAGGCCATAGATATTCTGAAGCAAGAACAATCTATTACTACCCAAACAAAGAATAAGTCGCAGAAAACTGGACTCATCCGCGGAGTTCGATCGAAAGAGCCGACACAACTTTCAAGGGAAGTAACACAATAATGACTTTCCCTTAAGCACTATTTTGTTTACAAAATATTTGCGAACATAACAAGTATACCAATGTATAATATTGTAAGATATCAAAGACTGCACGTAACACAGCCCTAGGAAACACACTCAGCCATTTCTTGGCGACATTATCGGAACTCATCACGACTCGCCAAGACAACCAATACCTCCGCTAGAGCGGCATAAAGAATATAGTCCTGCCTACCCATACAAAATATACAATATAGGACTGAATCTACTTGCACTAATAATATGTAATACATATGAATTCAGGCTATAAACATTCTAAGAACGATCAATCTATTTTCTGGCTATGACAAATGATGAATGCCAAAATATAAGTATTCTTACGCCCGACCAATATCAAGGGAGATTATCCATATAATCAAACGTATGAATCAAACATGGATTATCTGGCTTTACAAAAGAAAGCATTTTCGTACCCAATTAAATACAACAATATATTTTCCATATTAAATAGACATATCGTACATTTGTAATCCGTGCATTCAAAAATATGTATGCAACAGATTACCACACCCCCCGGGAAAAAAAATGGTACATTTTTATTTTTTGAAATACATCCAGGAGCAACATACAATAGGCTCACAACGCACGAATAACAATGATAAGCAAATTTCAAACAGATGTAACGCCTAATGTAAGGCAAAGTCGTCATATAGCACGACCAATGAGAATCTATCTCAGGATTCAGAGAAAATTTTTCTCTGAGTATAAATATCTCCCGAGAGGTGTCACCAACGCATAACACAATACTGGCAATGCCACAATTTGTACAATAGTTCATCTTAGGTATCTTAACATTATGATCACCAAATAAGAAAAAATATCAAAAACCTGAGGTGAATATACATCCATGCACCGCTAAGTAGTGATACAGACAATGTATGATATATTACATATAAGTACATACTTTAACATAGGAAAAACTGTAGTAAAGTCAGACATGTTAGAAATCTCAAGATCTGACAGTTAAGTGGAATCATGTGGGCATCTCGATAAGATATCCGCCATCACATTTTCTGAACCACGGATAGCTCGCACAGAAAAATGAAAAGGCTGAAGAGCAATCGCGTATCGCGTTGATCTCGCGCTCTTCAGATTTTTAGTCTGAATAGCTGTAAGAGCTTTCTGGTCAGTCTCCACAATAAAATGCGCGCCAAGAAGAAATCTTTGAAGTTTAAGGATTGACCAAACCATAGCCAATAATTCACGGTCTAGGACCGAGTAATTTCTCTCTGCGGCATTAAGTTTTCGAGAAATATACATCACTGGATGCAGAGTTCCAGAGTACTCTTGCATTAGTGCCGCTCCAATCCCAGTGGATGAAGCGTCACTACGAAGAATAAATGTCTTATCTTTAGTAGGTAACACCAAGATAGGTGAAGTAGAAAACATCGTTTTAACCTTATCCAAAGAGGATTGACATTCTTGAGTCCAATTGACTATATTAGGAGACCCTTTCTTTAACAAAGAAGAAAGAGGTGACATAATTGAGGACAGATTCGGAATGAATCGTCCATAAAATTGTATGAGACCTAAGAGACTTCGCACTTGCTTTTTAGTCTTAGGCATAGAAATGTTAAGTATCTTAATTGTATTATGGTCTTCTGTTTTTAGAAAACCATGACCAACCCGGTGACCTAAGAAAGATATTTCGCTAAAACCAATAAATGCTTTAGATGGTTTCGCTGTCAGGTTATGCTCGCGTAAGATAGACAATAGTTCATTTATCCCATTATAGTGATCATTCCAAGTATCACTGAAAAGACAGATGTCATCAAGATATGCAATGACATCTGAGCGATGAGATAGGATTCGACGCATCATGCGTACGAATGTCGCTGGGGCATTCATAAGGCCGAAAGGCATGAAATTCCATTGGAATAGACCCCTTGGCGTCGAAAAAGCAGTAAATGGTTTGGCGTGTTCGGATAGTGGAACTTGCCAATATCCCTTAGACAAATGGAGTTTAGTAAAGAAATGAGAATTCGATAGTCTAGTAAGTAGCTCTTCAAGTAAAGGCATAGGTTCAGCATCAAATTTCGTCACTTGGTTCAATTTGCGATAATCAACGCAAAGACGTATGTTGTTGTCTTTTTTGCACGATAACCATCGGTGAAGAATATGCTGATGTGGATGGTTCAATTATTTCCAACTCTATCATTTCATCCAACTCTTTTTCTACCTGTGCTTGAAAATGTATCGGGATAGGATACGGTCTGACTCTTATAGGATTATGGTCAGTAAGAATAATGTCGTGTTCAATGACATTAGTTCGACCAGGAATGTCAGTAAGGACATCCTGAAATTGTTCTAACATAGTAGAAACTTGTTTCTGTTCTCCTGGAGATAATTCAGGAGAAATCGCAACATCTTTCCATGACTCATTAGAATGAAGCGGAATCATTGGAAAAGGGAGATTCACATCTGAGAAACTCGTTTCCTCATCCTGTATTACTGACAGTGATGAGTAATGTCCATGTGGGACTGGTGAATCGTCCGTTGCCTGGAAAACAGGTTGTAAATAATCCGGACGTTCGTGGAATTCCGTGAGCATGTTGATGTGGAAGGTCTTATGCTTCCCATCAGTATCGACAATATAGTCGACATCGGAAACTTTTGATATTACATCGTACGGACCTTTCCAAGAAATAAGGAGTCTGTTTTCTCTACAAGGTAGCAGGACCAATACTTTGTCACCTGGACAGAGTTGTCGCAAGCGTCTGGTCTTATTGGCAAATTGCCTTGCCTTCTGTTTCGCAAATTCAGAAGAAGCAGTTGCCAATTTGCATGCTTCAATAATCTTGTGTCTAAGTGCAATGACATATTCATAAGAGGATTTTGTGTCATCGACAATATTCTCAGCAGTTATGAGATCATGAAGTAGAGACATAGGACCTCGCGGTTTCGCGCCAAAGACAAGTTCAAAGGGAGAAAATCCTGTATGTTCATTGGCGACCTCTCTGTATGCAAAGAGAGCCGCGGGTAAAACCCTGTCCCAATCCTGAGGATGATCCTCAGTTATCTTACCTAATAGGTTTTTCAGAGTTCTGTTAAGACGCTCTACCATGCCATTGGACATAGGATGATAAATACTACTCAGAGATCTTTCTATCTTAAGAGTTGACATCACTTGAGACATGGTATCCGATACGAGTTGGGTACCATGGTCTGACAATATTTCTCCTGGAAATCCCAGACGAGAGAATATAAGCCAAAGTGCATCTGCAATATCAGCAGTAGTTATGCTCTTCAGAGGGATAGCCTCTGGCCAACGTGTGCACATATCAACACACGTCAAGATATATTGGTGTCCTCTAGCAGACTTTGTCTTAAATGGACCAATGATGTCTATCGCCATTTTTTGAAATGGTCGAATTGGAATATCTGCAGCCTGAATAGGTGCAGCATGGCGTGGACCTTTGGATTTAACTTCCTGACATACCCTACAGGATCGACAATAGATCTGTATGTCCTTGTTCACAAACGGCCAAAAGAAAGGCGCAAGAACTCTAGATTTAGTACGGGAAAAACCCATATGCCCAGCACACTGAGAATCATGAGCGTGCTGTAAGATTTTAACTCTCATATTTTTAGGCACAAGAATTTGAGAATGAATGGACTTAGCGGAGTCTTGTACCATACGTACAAGTACCCCATTCTTCATCGTAATCCAAGATTTACGATTCGTGTCCTTATTCGGATCACCTTCTTTTGCTAGAGTAAAGAATTTCTTTAGAGTAGGATCATCTTCCTGCTGTTTTATAAAGGAATCATGCGAAATCTCCAAGGGATCACCTTGGTTCTGGTCATCATTATCTCCAGAAGGCGAAGATTGCGGCATGTTTAGAGCTTGAGCTCTAGTGACTACAGCATTTGCAGTATGCATATTATCACTTTCCCCCTCGGCAATTTGTTGCGGAGTGCATTCTTTCGCACCATGAATGCGACCGACGATAAGATCAGCGATCGGATTCGGCAGAAGACATGCGTGCACATCTCCTGTAAAGAAGGGAGTAGAAATGTTGATAATGGCAGTGGAGTACTTCTCCAATGTGCCACCAAATGTTATGCATTTGATTATTTTGCCAGTGGCTCGAGAAGGATCTATGAGTGACTGCCTCACTCCAATGGTTGTGCACCCGGAATCAAAGAGAATTGAGACCGGAGTACCATCTACTAAACCCTTATTTAATTTAAGAGCCCCTCTCCCATCATGCGCGACTGACGCAGGTAGAGCGGGAAGAGGATGACCACAGCTTAAAGTCGAAACTGTGGTTGGCTCGAATAATGTTTTGCATTGGGAACACTGAAATGCTCTGTCAAAATCGAAAGCAGAACATCCCACATTATTAGAGTCTTTCTTATCATTGGTTTGCTTACCGGCTTCATGAAACTCTTGTTGTGCAGAGTTAGCCTGGTAATGAGATTTACCATGTCTTTTGTGTTGTGATCTACCTCGATTATTGTTGCCTCTGTAATTATTATTCCCTCTGTTATAACCCCTGTTTGGGTTTGAGTCATAATGTTCATCATTATAATCATCATGTTCATTATAGTGAGAATCCCTGTAGGATTGATCCCGTTGTGTCCAAGAAGGAACACCCTGGTAATTTATTTTATTACTTCCTCTACGGAAATTTCTATAGTTATGGCCACCCCTGTATCGAGGACTGTCAACCCGTTTCCAGAACTTAGAAGAAGAACCCTGATTTGGTTGGTTACCTTGGTTTTGATGATTACGCCAATTAATCCTTTTGTCAAATTTATTTTGAGCTCCCTGAAAGTTGTGTGGGTACTTGGGATTGTACTGTGTTGCTGAAGCAACCGGCATACCCTCTTTAATCTTAGTGTTGCTAAGAGTTACGTCCGGGTGTGCCGTAACGTATTGGTCACAATATTCTTGCATTTGTTTTAGTGTTTGTGGCTTACGCTCGTGTAGAAATTCAAGGAAATGTTTATTGATAGAAGACATGACCTTGTCTCTGAGCAACAAATCCATAAGAGCATCATATGTTTTCTCTATTTTGGATAATTCAATCCATCGTTGAAATGTAAGACGTATTTTCCCAATGAATTCTGAGAATTCAACCCCCGTCTCAGGTACCATTCTTTTAAACAACATGCGATAACCTTCCTCTGGTAACTGAAACTTCTTAATCAAGGCTGCCCTAATAACATCATAATTATCGGGAGCCGCGCTAGCGTAGTGGTTAGAACACCGCTCTGGCGACCGGGTGATACAGGATCAAACCCGGGCGACGGCATTTGAGGATTTTTCGTCGACCGGGATTTGGACTGGATTAACTCGAGACCTGGCGAGAACATTTGAAGGAGTGTCGTCGACCAGGGACTGGCGGCTCCTGAGCCGACCCAGCTGCAATGGGTACCTCCGAAATCGGCGAGTATTTGCCTGAATGGCGAGGGACACCTGTCTCTGTACAAGAAATAAAGGGATACTCACGTAAAATCAATGTCAGGTTATACATAAATAATAACATGAGATTTCGCCTCGAGTATTAGCGGGCGTACGAAAAAAAAAAAAAAAAAAAATCATAATTATCCTTGTCATCCTCTTCAACCAAACATAGACTAGTGAGAGAATCGCCTGTTAGATTCTCAGATAATTGGTTAACATATTGCGATTTATCAACATTATGAGCCCGACAAGCACGTTCAAACCTCTGAAGCCAGAATGTTATATCATCATTGGCAGAATTGAATGTTGGTACCTTAACTTTGTAAGTAAAGGGTTTACTATTACCACCAGGTGCCTGATTAACATTACTCATACTTGTCAATTTCAATTTCTCTAATTCAAACTCATTTTCTCTTATTGCTTTTCTCTCTTCAGCTTCTCTGTCTAATCTTTTCTGTTCAGTTTCTCTGTCTAATCTTTTCTGTTCAGCCTCAAATCTCCTTTCTTCTACCTGCATCTGCAATTTCTTTTGTTCAGCTTCAAATCTTTTATTTTCAGCAGCAGCTTCAGCTTCTCTGTCTAATCTTTTTTGTTCAGTTTCTCTATCTATTCTTTTTTGTTCAGCAGCAGCAGCAGCTTCTAATCTTTTTTGTTCCGCAGCAGCAGCAGCTTCTAATCTTTTTTCTTCTTTTTGAAGCTTTCTCTCCTCTGCAGCAGCTTTTCTTTCCTCAGCAGCAGCTTCTAATCTTTTTTCTTCTATTTGAAGTTTTCTCTCTTCTGCAGCAGCTTCTAATCTTTTTTCTTCTGCCTTCAATACCATAGAGAATTGAGCAGTTGCCCATTCTTCTAATTCTTTGCCAGTCTTATCAAGGGATTTCCCTTGTGTAATAAAGTAATCAAATGTAGACATCCTGTCTTATTAAATCAGAAACCTGAAAAAGTAAATAAATTACCTTATTTCACTTTCATGGGAGACAAGTCTATACTATAGACTTAGTCTTAGTGAAAACCTTGTATGGTTATTTTGTTTATAATATAACCAATGATAACTTGAGTACCTGTGGAAAACAATATCTGTATATCCCAAACACTGTGGGAGACAAGCCTTACAAAGGTCTTGTATACTTCCTTAATGTAATCAATGATCACTTGAGTACCTGTGGAAAATAATATTTTCTATCCCAATCACTGTGGGAGACAAACCTTACAAAGGTCTTGTACACTTTCTTAATGTAATCAATGATCATAAGTACTGGTCTGTACTATAATATAAATATATTCAAATATACCTTATATATCATATGTCAACTCAAGACATTACAAAGGACAAACAAGAAAAGACAATATGAAAACATTTGCAGAAATCAAATTAAATCAAATAGAAAAAATCAAAAAAAAAATGATCACAGAATCTGTGATGATAACCGCAATGAAATCAACAAGACAAATAACGCCACAGTGTATAAACATAAAGGTGTAAAGAACTGAAATGAAAGGAAAGATGAGACCTACAATTATACAAACAAATCAAACAAAACTAAAGAACATAGAAATATTACAAAAACAACAAGAAGGACAGTTTCGTCACAGCTAACAAATATTTGCAAACAATGTTGCTTGCAAATTTCAATTAAGAAATTTGCTCCCTATAGAACGCTAGAGCAAGACCAATGTCACTTGGTATTTCTTGTTCTAGTCACCTCCCATCCAGGCCCGCAGAATACAAACTAACTTAACATACAACAAATAACATATAAACATAAATACATGTAAATCTTAATAGCATAAATGCATACATATATATATATATACTTAATAGAATGTATTGTGGATAGAATGTGATGCTGGTATAGTGTTGCAAAGCAGGCACAGTTTTTATTCAAAATAATTTTTCACTTTTAATAAGTTATTAAATTATTGAATTAACTTATTACAATGTTCAATTCTTTTGAGCATATGAAGATCCAACGATGAAATATGCACTTTATGTTCAACAACACTGTGATTCTTCTGTACAGGATCAACAATCACTTCTTTCTTCTGTACGATGAGAAATGTCAACAGTACTGCTCCCGATATTTTATACAATTGATACAACTGTCCTGTATAATACCGTCTGTACAGCGAAAAAACTGTCAACAAGCGCTGACCTAGATACAGCATCCGATCGGTAATGCAGGTCAAGCTGACATCGACTGCCCCGTTGTAACTTGTACACTGGTGTTCATGCGTGTCGTATGTGGCGTCAGGGATGGTCTGGTTATCATAACCCCAGGAATCTGGTTCACCACTGTAGAATATCAGTTTGCTGAATAATCGTGTTGTTGTGTATTGGCCACTGTTGAATGTCTGGATGCGGATGTTATGTTTATAGTCATGCCCTGATCATCACTGAAGAAAGTCTTCTTCAGTTACCTCTGCATCATCGAATGAACCTGTCATATTGACATTGAGTGGGAGTGTCAAGTAACGCGAATGGTGTAGTAGTTCGGTGTAACAGACCACTTGATAATACCTCTCACACACTCTCATGTAATGCAATGACGACTTGAACTGCCGCTGACATTTCAATAGTTTAATGAAGGCACGCACACTGGACAGCACGGACACAGTCATGGGTACATGTTGACATAAATTCATTGGTTATTTGAATCGTGGATGATACATTCATGTAGTAGTGAAATATCATTCAACCTAAGGTAGCATTCACTGTTCTGGTAACTAATCGCCGTATCCTCTACTGACTGAACGCGTCAATGAGGATCGGTAAACATACAAAAGTCATTGGCCCAGCCTTCATTTCATGGCTAAGTTCTTAAGCTGAGATATGTCCAATGTTTGTATAATAATCATAAACCACGATAGTGGGTTTTCACCTCATAACAAGATCTCGATACCACTGCCCGATAGTAGGATACATAATCTGTTCTCTTGACAGTGATCAAAAATATGATGACAGGAATATAACATGGCCGCATTCCTGAGTTGTCGCTCACTCACTCGCAGGAGGGTAGATATAAGCCAAAGTTAATTTAGAATGTGCATATAAATAATTTCATAAAGTTTTTCCATACAGCTCTACAGTAATCACGTTACTTCATGTAGACATAACTGCTGTAGGAAAGCCTGTCATCTTCGTCGATACAAAACACGACCCTAGCGATACGAAGCACAATGTTCCATCTAGGTCTAACCGACTCGAGATCATCAAAAATAGGGTCTGGCATACCTGGAGTCCGAATCACACATATGAGGAGGATCTCTGACAAATAGACTCTTGCAGAGACATAAACTTCTCCTGGAAAAACATCTACGAATCACTGTTAAACCTTAAACAGTGCCAGCCCTAGGAAACACACTCAGCCATTTCTTGGCGACATTATCGGAACTCATCACGACTCGCCAAGACAACCAATACCTCCGCTAGAGCGGCATAAAGAATATAGTCCTGCCAACCCATACAAAATATTCAATATAGGACTGAATCTACTTGCACTAATAATATGTAATACATATGAATTCAGGCCATAAACATTCTAAGAACGATCAATCTATTTTCTGGCTATGACAAATGATGAATGCCAAAATATAAGTATTCTTACGCCCGACCAATATCAAGGGAGATTATCCATATAATCAAACGTATGAATCAAACATGGATTATCTGGCTTTACAAAAGAAAGCATTTTCGTACCCAATTAAATACAACAATATATTTTCCATATTAAATAGACATATCGTACATTTGTAATCCGTGCATTCAAAAATATGTATGCAACAGTGAGTCTACTTACATGTCTAAACCAGCAAGTTAACATTTACATGAACAGATGTTCATGACTATCAAATTATGCCCTTTTCCTGCATCTGCAGGCATATTTGAAGAATATCGAAAATCCTATCAAACATCATCGATATCTCGATGTGGAAGCAAGACGCTCACTAAAACGCGTCTGGATGCAATGCTTGACCTCTTCCCAACTGCTGCTCGAATATTACCCGGCAGCTGACCTCGCAGTGCGGGTTTAGCTGGCTGCTTTCTATTGGTTAAGGCTTTCTTCTATATCCTTTTTATTGGTCAATCTATCATTTTGTCTCACAGGGAGCAAGGCTGTCCCTTTGTACGTCACTGAAATCACGATGGTAACTCCCGCCAATTTGTGGCGTGGGTTGTATCAAAGTTGAACTAGTTACCACTTCACCTCTCTTCACCCTGCTCTCAGTTGTGGCGTGTATTTTTCTTTTCTTTTTTTTTTTTTTTTTTATTTATTTGTAGAAAAAATCTTACTTGCTTATTTATCATAATAGCGAATGATGGTTTTATTATTTTATTATAACTAGACACTAGCACGAATAAATGCTATAGTGGTCGGTCATACGGTCACAATGGGTGATGGTGTACTTGGCCTTAGGGAACGAGACTGAACGTGTTTCGATTACATACTGACATGTCTTACATCGTGTTCGGTTACATGGCTTGGTCCCAAAGTGGCCATCGTTGATGGTTTTCAAACGGCTGTGGACTAGGAGGTCCTTCAAAATTGTATCCCGTCTATATGCCAGCAATGGTGGCTCACTAAACACTTCCCGCGCCGCTGGGTCAGCTTGGAGGAGAGGTAAGTGACGATACAGGATCCTTTTGACAGCATTGCTGTGAGGGTGATAGGTCATTATTAACTTGACTCTATCAGAGGACGTTTTGTGGCGAGGTGTGAGGGCCTCTAGACGTGAGATAGGGAGAGCACGCTCTAAGGCAGAGGTAAGAACATCCTCTGGATACTGTCTCCTACGGAAGAAGTCCAACATTTCTTCTGTTGTGAGCATGTTTACATTATCTCAAGCTATAAATGCGGCTTAGAACATGAAAATAAAATGGCTTAGGTTGGAAACTTAAACAATTTAAAATATTTTGAACGGTTTTCGCATTAGAAAATTTTTAATTATTAATTATTTTTACATCGTAAATCGAGTCGCCGTCAGTCACCAACGTCGTAGGTCGATGACCATCTTGTATGCAGAATTTCTATATATTTATAACAATATTAGCAAGTAATCCATCAAGAAATGACGGTAAGGAATTATGGTGTGCGATTTATATCTCATTTCAGTTCACCAGGTGAGAATAAATGAATTCATTATGAAAGGTGAGAGAAAGGAAGGGCAGAATGTCAGACAGGCCTGCGTGCCCAATTCTAAACTCTTTGGAAATAAAGTTCGTTCGTTCGTTCGTTCACCTTCGAGCATACTCATTCTTGTACAAGATAATTTTAAGTCGCAAAAAAAAAATAACATTATATATGTACATTTTAAAAAACTCCGACAAGTCATGTGTTTACCATTACTAAAAATAGGCTATCCTTAATTCAGTGAGTCCGCTCACCATTTCATAACTCATGTTTTTCATTTCTACGCCAAGGAACAAAGGAATATCTCAGGTCTACACATAATTCAACCAAGAGCAATGACAGTGTTTTTTTTTATGAAAGGAAATATCGTCAAATATAAGCAAGGACCACATTACGTTAACAGTGTACACAGCCAGTCTTTATTAGAAACATAAAAGATTTCCTTTATATATAATAACGCAAATACACCAAGCAATAAAACAGTTTTGCCGGTTGTGCGCACGTCTGGCAGGCAGACGTCTTCTAGAAAACATACCCGATTTATAGATTATTTCAACAGCTCGCTCGGCGAATTACCTCACGACTGATACCACTAAAAATCAAATGTTCCTTATTCAGTGCTCACGATAAACATAGCCTGCTTCTATTGTTTTGGCATTTCAGGTACAAAATTTATCAAAACAAGGGCGGGCGCGTGAACATGTGGGAGCCAATCGTAGATACAGGAAATGGGCATAATCTGCGGCAATGACAATAGATAGCTCTCTTCTCCTGGCGATATCATGTTTGTGAGATAGGAGCTTCTAGTCTTCGTGAAGGCTGGTACTAATGACTGTAAATGCGAACAGGCTTGATCGCTGTTTGATAATATATTGGTTTGGTTTGTTAGTACGTGGTGATAAATTACCGGCACAATCTGTTAGTGCGTAAAGGGTCGTCCACATATGACGTCACGCAGTGGCGAGAGGTTCTAAAATTTGGTGACGATAGGGGGAGGGGGTTGACAAAATGTGACGTCATAAACAAATATGAGTGAGGTTCACTTCTTTCATTAAAGATTTCGTAAGCTAAATCCTCAAACTCTACTTTTATATACGCATTAGTAAACAACTCTCTCGTGGAATGATTTATAATAATATTATAATACTAGGAAGTAACCCGTCAAAATTGACGGGTATTTTATTACAGTGTGATTCTTCGGTTACATAACCTAAAGATGGCACTATTTCTACTATGGTCTTCATACATTTACAATACAGGTCACCGTCATTACATCTTTGTAGTCAAAATTATCTGGATGCAATGAATATGATGACATGGGGCAACCTTTCAAAAATGACATAATGATAAGTAATATAGATCTAATGGAATGAAATTTGATAAATTTGGCCTTAAATTTAGAAGACGTTAGGTCTCATACTGCCGATGTTATCGATCTGTGCTTCCTTACTACTTACTTAGTTGTTCCTCTTCTGCCCTGGGGTGTAGAGGTTTGCCAGAGAGAGCGCCAAAATATCTTATCTGCGGTCTTCCTCCTAGCCTGATTCCAATCTAGTCCTCGCTCCTTCAGGGAAGTCTGGGTCGTCCTGGAAGTCTGGATCCCTGGCTCTTGGTTTACCCTATTAGTCGTGGTTACCGATCTTCCCCCTTCTGCATACATGGCCAAACCATCGTAGTTGGGACTGTTCTGACTGTTCTAATTGGGTCTGCAGGGGCTGGGTTTTGAGGCCTTCTGTATGGTCTGGATGCGGCCGATTGTCTCTTCTTGTTACTTCAACCACCGATTCAAATACCTAATATCTGAGGTCTGAGGTTTGGAGCTGGATTTTGTGGTTTGTAGTCACTGCCCATGACAGATCGATAGCATCGGCGTTATGAGACGTAAAGTCTTCTATATTATGGCCAAATTTCTCAAATTTCATTCCATTACATCTATATTACTTCCCTGTCATTGTTATGTCCATTTCGACATATAACTGTCCGTAACATATAAGCCAACATCTTTTCTTCATTTATTTTGGTGATTAAAGTGCGGCATAACATACTGAGGAGAAGACGCTGGCGCTGAAGAGGAGAAAAGGTGAGAAGAAGCTGCAAATAAATATTAGACAAACATAAAGGTATGTTTTCAGGTACTCGTAAGAAATAAAGAAGTAGAAAACTAGACAACAGAAAAACAACAGACGTGAGTGGCTTACCCAGGACTCGAACCCAAGACCTTCCGTGCGACAACCCCGCCTAGCTATGCAAGCGAATCGCACTATCCTGCCTGTCATCTAGGCATCACCAAACAATGATGCTTCGATGACGGGTCATTAGTGCGACCCGCAACACATAACACGGAAATTTACCATGGGCAGTCCAGCCTATTAATGACGCAATCACTTCTGTTGTTCCCCTATTATACAGTAAAGGTCAGCGCTACACCCCCTCCCCCACTATAATATGACGTCACAAATATCTTAACACCCCCCACCCTCTTTTCACCCATTTTTGTTTGTCCTACTGAAAAGAACAAATGTAATCGAATGTAAATTAGTTAACTAGTGCAGCCTAAATAATAATCTTTTAAATAAAATAGTGTTTTATTAATCAGGCTTTTACAATAATTGTTTTGCTGGTCAAATGTTGTCAAATTTATGACAAGCAGCTCTCATTTTGGCTTCATTTAATTTCAAGCAACAAAAGAATTAATTTAATTTAAAGTAAACACATCAATAAATTCAGTTATTACTTATATTTCATAAAATAATGTTAAACGTGAGTGCAAATCCATTAAATAAAAAATAAATAAATAAATGAGGTTGTTATCAATGACTTATTTCTCTTCGTTACCATTATCCCACGACATTGTAAGATGTAAACATTAATTCCTAAGGGACGAGAGGCCATTATTAGGGGCTGATTTTCTCAGGCCGTCGAGGCGACAGGCCAGTTTTCAAGGCCAGAATGCAGTATTTTAGAATTCAGTATTTGTTTTGTTTTGTTCTAATTTTATATTTTATTAATTCTCACTACATTTCCTTTGAAACTGTGTATAACATTACGAGTTGAAAACTCTGACCTTTGTTATTGTTATTGTTGATCAGAATCTACATCATTGCACTCCGGGCAAACCCATAGGTATTCAGTCTCCCTCAGCAAATGCTGAAGTTTATTAATGTTATTTGTTCGTGTTGCGCGCTGGTTGTATACACGCCGGATGCATCCTCTCAAACGTCTAAACCAGCTTGTCTTATGTTTGATGTCAAAATCTAGCAGTCTTAGCCTTGATGATTCATCGATTGCAGCGTTATTCTCTAATAGACGATCATTAATTACCCTCAGTATCTCTCCCTTATCCATATCCAGTGCACCTTCTATGGGTGCTCTTCAAGCTAGTCCATCACTTCTTTCATTACCGCGTACTCCTGCATGACCAGGACAGTAGATCCACACCAGTTCCTGAAGATTCGAGGCTTATATCTGGAGCCATCCACCTTCGACCTTCCAAAGCATGGATTGTGAGTCTGATACATTAATTGCCCTTGTTAATAAGGTTTCAGACAGCCACATTAAGGCTGCAGTAGCTGCCTCTGCCATTCTCATGCTGGAGGTTGTTATTGTGTAAGCCCCGCTATGTTCAGCGACGATTTTGCTATTTACTCTAGAAGAGAAGCCCCCACTCTGATTTCTCACCACGGATTACAGACCCATTAGTGCACACAATGGCATCATCATCCCCAGCATTATAATTTATCAGTTGATCAATTTCCAGCTCTGCCTTCCCGTTGGCCCAATTTCTGCGCTCTCTACCAAGGCTGGTGATGACTTGCTGGTAGTTCGTCCAGTTCTCATCTAACTTACTCCACTCTTCTCCCTTGAATATATTTTCAGCCGTGGTCACGTGTCTAATAGTTGCCTCTGCCTGCGCCATCCATGATATCACCCTGTTTATTCTTGCTCATTTGATGTCATGTAAGTTACCATGCAGGGGATGCCTTTTGTTTGTGCTTACTCGCAAATACGCTTTTGCCTGCGCCACCGCATATCTGGATCCAATTGACAGCAATCCAAGCATCTACCGCATCGTTACAATGGGGGTATGTCGCGTACCGCACAAGACTATACGCATTCCTTCATTGTGAATGCATTCCAGTCGTTCACACTGTGATATTGACAGCGTGAGTAATCCCAGGCCACACTCGATTACAGACATGACCAGCTGATGATACAGGAGAAACAGTAGTCTCTGCTCCAGGTGCGCTGCAGACATTGTTTTTAAGGCTACCAGACCTTTCTTGTAAATGTGCATTGGTTCTGATGTCCATGTTCCCAGGCAAAATGCAAATGATCTCTCGCTAAGGTAACTGCTATCCACCTTCTTAGCCAAGGGTTTACACCACGTGTCATTATACAGTCCATCAAAGTTGCAAACTCCACACTGTTATAAGCATCCTCTAGATCAATTGCCACAGCAACTGTTTCTTGTTTACCCTGGAAACCCGCATATACATCGTACGTTTATGTTCCAGCGTTTCCCCATGTTTCTTTCATTGGTCTATAACTGCCCAAGGTATCAGGGAGGGTGTGTGCATTTTCAAGGTGGTTCATTAATTGTTTCGCCACTATTTTTTTTTATCCATGCTTTTTCCACAGCCTCATTCCACCAGGGTAGTTTTGTGAAAAGTGTTCTAGCTGTTGGAGGAGCCCAAATATGTGTAGCGGGTTATTACAGTTATGTGAGCCTGCAGAGTGCTTGAAAGTGCGTTTAGGTTTCCAGTGTCTGGTGGTTCTCTCCTTTGCAATGAGGACTACACAAGGTAGATGATCACTTTTCTGTGCTCCTAGTACATTCCAACGTGCAAGGGTGGGGGCGGCATTAGAAGTCAATGCCAGATCTATGACGCCAGGTTTAGTTGCCAGTCTTGTTTGGCGTCCACAATTCAAGATTGTTAGGTTTGTGTTCACTAATGCCTGACTCAAGGCCCTATCCTGTCTATTGTCCGTGATGTTACCCCACTATTTAGACCTGGCATTAAAACTCTTTGACTCCAGAACAACGCTGAGAGCGTTGGTCAGATTTGACATCCATGCCAAAACAACTCTCTAAGCGTTGTTTTTAGTCTATCATGAATTATTTTTTGTTTTTTAATGTAAAAGTTTTGCCTCGTTTTGGCGTGGCGCGTCCTGTTCAACCTAGTCGGTTATATTAGGGCGTGTGGTGGGTCGATATTAATTATATATATTTGTAGCAGATGTGAAGTCAGCTATGCAAGCTCCTGAGGAAGTTTACCTTCTAACTATATGTCAGGAAACCTGTCTTGCTTCCACCAATGACTACCACCCGCTATGTATCTTATCCCCAATTTATATGTTATGATGTATGGGTGTTGTGTAGCTACGTGTCTAGGGTATATGCAATGTATGTGAAGAAAATAACAACAACCACACTTAAAGGTTAATAAACAATTAAGTAAACAACTCCCTATTGAATTTTGGTCTGAACAATTTTTTACAAATGTATTAATTATAATTGAGTTGATTCATAAAAGATTAAAAGTCAATATATATTTACACACAAACTAGTTTAACTACTAAAGTATATTATTTCCTGAACTAGGAAGTGTTCTTATTGTAATACTCTATTACAAACTTAAGCACATATTTTGGGGGATCACTACTGTCATCATTTTATTTAATCTGGTTGAAATATTAAATGGTGAAGAATAGTTCAGTGAATTCACAAGGCCCCAAAACACAGGGCTTATCTTAAGATCTTTGTAGAAAATTCTGCGATGTCCTGGTTATAAGTCTGTCTGCACACAGCACTGCACAGCTTTCAGGATTCGAGATAAGGTAAGGCACTCAATTCATATGGCCTCCACCAGATACTTTTGCTGAACAACAACGTGACTGGCTCACTTCAGTTTCACACCCAGAAACTCTGGAAGTAGAGGATTAATTTCCCTCAAAATAATATTCTGACCTATCTCCATTCTTAACAGGTTTGCAGATATCAACCGATTAAAAATCAGAAAATAATACATACATAATTATTGTCCCCACCTGGTAGTGTGCTCTATTATCATTAACTATCTCAAACATATGTTTTTACACCTTCCTAGTCCTAATACTTACTTACTTAGTCGTTCCCCTTCTACCGTGAGGTGTAGAGGTTTGGAAGAGAGAGCGCCAGACCATTCTCCTAGTCCTAATACAATATTATAATTTCATAAATACATTCAAGTAAATACATGTATTACATAAAGATGGCCAGTGATTTCTGGCTAAAACTCAAACATTATTCATTAAAGTCTTTTCCCTTATAAATTCCTTTTTTAATCCCAACTTTTAAGTAAAACTGTACGGATTTTATTAGGTTCTTTCCCCACAATGATAATATCTTTCTTAGCAACTCGGTGAAACAACACAAAGTTTGATGTTGGCTTCCCTCTATATATATTCTCTTTTATATCCCAAAGTACAAGTAAAGCTGTAGGGCTTTTACATTAAACTATAAGATTATCTAACCCCATTTAATGACTTTACGTAACATGTTGAAGTGGCACTTGTACGACTGGGACTCTCCCCTTCAAATATTCATTATTAATCAATATGGCAAACACATTTTCAAATACAATAATAATTATATAAATGTTGGTCTTACCGAAATATCGAATTTTTTCACTATGTAAGTTAATTACAGGCCATAAATGGTCACATATAATCTCCTGCTGAATAACAGAACAGCAAAGGCATATGAGCACGACTTGTCTGTAAACGTTATTAACCTCTCCTGTGAAAATTTAATTTGAAAGTGGCAAGGAACGCTCGTTTTTCTGAGTATTTTTTTCCATTTCTTAGTTATGCTAAGCAACCAATCAGGAGACTTCCGTTCCTACGCGTCTTTTTCAAAAAGTTAATCTACTATTTTCAAATCAGGAGACACCCCTTTCTATTGCCTCAATATGGCTAGCATCAGTAAAGAAGCCCCATGCAAGTCTATCTATGTCTTCATTCTACCATATCGCTAGTATTATCTAAGTAATTTTAATACAGAACGAAAATATTCCTTTAGTCTACCGTTTGTCATCTAATGCATAAGGTTTCACACTTCTAGCTATTATTTTTACCCTTTTCGTTTTTCCTTTATATGTATTCAAATAACATATCTTTCTTTCTACATTAAGCTAATATATTTAGACTAACGCATATTATATATTTAATAACGAATTGGTAGCATTTTAATCTTCATTTCTAGTCTTTATTTTTCCTATCGTTCGTTTTGGCCAGTTAGTTTCAGTTTTGAAATTCAAACGAGCTCTATGCATTTCCCCCGTTCTCTCCCTTGCTTTTCCAAGAAATACACAATTTCTAACGATACTATCCTTCACGCGTGCGTGTTGGTTAAAAGCTAGCAAGTATGTGACGTCACATAGGCATTTATTCTACTATCGTTTTATTAAGCGTTAACTCTTT
Source organism: Oreohelix idahoensis (assembly GCA_024509875.1). Lineage (NCBI taxonomy): Eukaryota > Metazoa > Mollusca > Gastropoda > Stylommatophora > Oreohelicidae > Oreohelix > Oreohelix idahoensis. The sequence goes on from JAMPIV010014145.1 coordinate 327,970, forward strand.
AGAAACCGAGAAAAAACTAGTAATTTGGTGGTGCGGTAATTCCTATGTTATTTTATACCTACAAACAACTAGATGCTATAATTTGAACGGTGAAATCTCGGATATCATCACAGGGCGCATGTCCAAACATAAAAGACCGTTAGGTCTGAAGTATGCTCAAATCATGAATTAAAATTACGGCACATGGTGGAAAATAATTGCGGAGTCAAAGAGTTAAACACCTTTTGCTAGGTTCATCGGACAAATCGATCAGGAAATCCCAACTATCCTCATCAGGAAGGTGGTCTGACCTTTATACTTTAATACTTCATGAAAATCCAAAGCGACAGAAAATCCATTGCTTCAATGAGAGCTGCAAAACTGGCGTAAATTTTTGGCAGAGGCATCCATATATTTTTTCCAAAAGAAAACTGTTTACATATATTTAGTTATATTGTATATTTGTTGCTGTCGTTTTAGACGGTTTCATAAGACGTAAATCTATTTAATACTTTTGATGATCTAAGTTAGAGAACTGTTTATGAACTCCCTGGGACAGGTTGATTTGGGGTTATCTTCCCTTTGTTTTATTCATTGTTGTTGACCTGTCTTAAGTCGGGGTTAGCTTTACTCAGATCTGTGCTGTCTACACATGCGCAAGTTTTTTTAGCGCGAACGGAGAGACTTCCTTCAGGGAGTGATGATCTGGGTTCTGACCGGACTAGTATGTCCGTGGTACTTCTCTGCATTATCTGGGGGAAAGATAGTCTTCAGTGTGACTGTGATGTCAGTGATTCTCCCCAGAGTTATTCTGTTCGTCAAGAATGACGACAGTTGTTATTTGTGTATTTCTCGGATTCTGTCAAAGGTAAAAGAAACTTAATTATTATGCCTAAGTTGCAGAACATTTTGTGGCAACCTGTGAGTAGAGCTCACAGTCCTTTGAGATGCAGAGTCCATTATTTGTGCTCGATGTAGCCAACTAAGACTATTCGTCTAACTGTTATACAGAAGCCCAGTGAAGATATATTATTACGAAAACCGCATGTTGGCGGTATGTTTCGGCATGGATGATTATGCCTGCCTATGAAGAATACACAGTTGTTTACATTATTATAGAGGCCCGACATTACGGCCGATATCTTTGAGCACAAGAAGATGTATCTGGCGTATTATGCTAGATGAATTACATTATTATTATTATGCAATTGAGAACTCGCCTTTTGGTACGGCGGAGTTGTGTAAAGCACCTGACGCGCTGAGTCAGTGGTACGTGAGCTGCAGTATGAACTATGTGTTAAGGGACAGACCATTGTCGATAACGTCCTGATAGATGAGTGGTTCAAGCTTTATAATGCCAGATGTTTTTGCCAGTCATTTCCATTTTATATGATGTCCTTGATCATTGTCCATTTGACTGTAACTGTTGATGTCACTGTGTCTCGTAAATAAATGGTTGAAAAGTTCCAGCAGTTGCAACAATTACTGACTACTGCATGTGAGTGAGTGGGTGCATTGTTTACCTGTCAAAGAGCCTTTACGCATTCGTGTTTTCTCACACCCACATCACTTATCAACCCACACAAACTTCGAGTACTTCACATTCAAGAGCTGTATGATGTTTCAATGTCAACATGACACCCTGTTAGCGCCTCAACGCCTGGTGGGCTAATCATGCACAACAACGCTGTTTGGCCCAGGTCGTACTGACTACGCACGCACAGAAAACTACAGTAACACCGTGCAGGAACATTGAGGTAGATCGTACAGCCTTCAACATTGTAGTGGCGCATCAACACATCCATACTATAACAGTACACAGTAAAGATATCGTTACATTCCTAGTGGTCATGAAATAGCATTGTTACATCTGTAGCTATTTTCGTTTAGTTGTGACGAAAAGTACCTTTCGTTGTTTTTGGAATATTTTTTCGGTTCTTTAGTTTTCAGTTGTTTTGTTGGTATTTGTCCGCCTCCTCTTCCTTTCATTAAGTTTTATACACACTTATGTTTATACATTGTGGCGTCATTTGTTTTTGTTGATTATTCGCAGTTATCATCACATGTTTTGTGATATTTTCCTTAGTTTCGCTGTAGTGTTTATTTGACTTCTGCGAACGTTTTCGGTTGTTCTATATTTTTGTCTTTGTATTGTTATCGTATATATGTTTATCATACACAGTCTATATATATATATATACTTGGTCATGGACTATTATTATTAATATGATGCACTTTTCAGATAGAGGTTATTTATGATGATATTATTATAGAGAAACAAGGTGATTATACAAGTTTTTGATTAAAAGACTTGTCTCGCACGGAGATTGGGATAGAATAAAGTGAAGTGAGTATACAAGTCTAGTATTACAGACTTGTCTCCCATTGATTTTGGGATAAGGTAATTTATTTAATTTTTTCAAGTCTGATCTCACATTATTAGACAGAATGTCTACATTAGAGTACTTTATTGAGCAAGGGAAATCCTTTGGCAAGACTGGTAAGAAATTGGAAGAATTTGCGACTGTTCAATATGCAAAGGCACTGAAGTCGGAAGAAAAAAGACAGAAAATAGAAGCTGAACAAAAGAAAGCAGAAGCTGAGAATTTAAGATTGCGAATGCAGGCAGATGAAAGGAAATTCCAGATGGAAGTTGAAAATAAAAGATTAGAAAGAGATGCTGAAGAGAGAAAACTTCAAGCTGCTGCTGAAGCTGAGAATAAAAGATTAGACAGAGAAGCTGCTGCTGAAGAGAGGAAACTTCAAGCTGCTGCTGAAGAGAGGAAACTTCAAGCTGCTGCTGAAGAAAGAAAAGCAAAAATGGAACATGAGGAAAAACTCTTATCTTTGGATTAGAGAAATTAAAGTTGATGAATATGAGTGCTCCTCAAGCAACTTAGGGTAAGATAACGGAGAGTTCTTATAAGGTCAAATTACCTCCTTTCAACCCTCTAAAGGACGACATAACGTTATACCTTGATAGATTTCAATTAACATGCATAACGCATAAGGTAGATAAGGAACAATATGTCGGACAATTGATGGAGTTACTTTCAGGTGAACCATTAAGTACTGTAATGGCAGTAGAGGAACCTGACAGAACTAACTATGATGTTATCAGTGCAACATTACTTAAAAGATATCAACTAAAAGAAGAAGATTATCGTCTTCGTTTTAGGACAATGCTACCAGAAACTGGAGTAGAGTTCTCTGACTTTATTACGAAAATACGTCTTACATTCACACGATGGATTGAGCTGTCTAAAACAGGCAAAACATATGAAGCCCTTATGGACTTATTACTTCGAGATAAAGTTATGTCATCTGTCAATGAGTCTTTCCTTGCTTTTCTTCATGAGCGTAAACCTAAGAACATAAAAGACATGGAATAATATTGTTGCCAGTACGTCACTGCGCATTCCAATGCTACTGTTAGCAATTCAAAGGTGAAGGAAGAGTTGCCAGTTGCTTCTGCAGCACCATATGGCCCTAACTTCAATCGTAAATTTCAAGGTGCTCAACAAAACGTTAATAGGAAGAGTAATCAGAATTACACTCAATATCAAAGCAATCCATCACACAAAGGTTTTTCTTCAAAGAACTGGAGACGAGCTGATAGTCCTCGTAATTATGGGTTCAACAATTATAAACACCTTCGCAAGGGTGGCCACTATAGGAACTATCCTAGCTATTCTCCACGAACACAATATAATTATTCTCGCCAAAGGGAATATGATAATAGTGACTATAATAATGGTGATTCAAACAAGAATAATGGTTACAATAGATCTAATAATGACAATTTCAGAGGAAATAATAATCGCGGTAGATCTCAACACAACAAAAAGAGATCACATCACCAGGGAAACTCTGTACAACAAGAGCCTCATGGTGCCTGTAATCAAGTGAACGATAATAAAAATTCTAATGCTATCACTTGTTCTGCTTTTGATTTTGGGAGAGCATTTCAATGCTCCCAATGCAGAACATTATTCGAACCGACCACGGTAACTACTTTAAGTTGTGGTCACCCTCTTTCCGCTCTTCCTGCTGCAGTTGCGCATGACGGGAGAAAATCGCTTATCTTGCATAACGGTCTAGTGGATAGTAATCCAGTCTCAGTGCTTTTTGATTCTGGGTGCACTACTATTGGGGTTAAGCAATCTCTCATAGATCCTCGCTGTGCCACGGGAAAGGTGGCTAAATGTGTGACATTTGGTGGCACAGTAGAAAATTACTCAACTGCTATTATTCACATTGCTACTCCCTTCTTTACGGGAGATGTCCACGCGTGTCTTCTACCTAATCCTATTGCGGATCTTATCATCGGTCGTATTCACGGGGTTAAGGAATGCACCCCGCAGCAAATTGCTGCCTGGGAAGAACGGAATATCCAAACAGCCAATGCAGTGGTAACAAGAGCACAAGCTCTTATTCCTCAAACTTCATCTATAGAAGTTAATGAAGTAAATAGCCAAGAGGATCACTTGGTGATTTCGCATGACTCGTTTGTGAAACTACAAGAAGAAGACCCGTCTTTAAAGAAATTCTTTCTTCTCGCTAAAAACGGTGATCCGAATCAGAATACAAATCGCAAATCATATATCACTATGAAGAATGGTATACTAGTGCGTATGGTACAACACTCAGACACGTCTATGCATTCTCAAATTCTCGTGCCCAAGAGTATGAGAGCCCTAAGTCTTCAACATGCACACGATTCTCAATGTGCTGGACACATGAGTTTTTCCCGAACTAAGTCGAGAGTTCTGGCGTCTTTCTTTTGGCCATTTGTCAATAAAGACATACGAATTTATTGCCGGTCTTGCAAAATATGTCAAGAGGTCAAATCTAGAGGTCCACGTCATGCTGCACCTATTCAGGCTGCAGACATTCCTATTCAGCCGTTTCAGAAAATGGCCATAGATGTCATTGGCCCTTTTAAGATTAAATCTACCAGAGGACATCAATTTATCCTTACGTGCGTTGACATGTGCACACGTTGGCCAGAGGCTATACCTCTTAAGAGCATCTCCACTGCTGATATCGCAGACGCTCTTTGGCTTATATTCTCTCGTTTGGGTTTTCCCGGAGAAATATTGTCAGACCGTGGCACACAATTGATATCAGACACAATGTCGCAGGTAATGTCTACTCTGCACATTAAAAGATCTTTGAGTAGTATTTATCACCCTATGTCTAATGGGTTAGTTGTACGTCTTAATATAACACTTAAGAACTTACTTGGGAAGATAACTGAGGATCATCCTCAGGATTGGGACAGGGTTCTACCCGCGGCTCTCTTTGCCTATAGAGAGGTCCCCAACGAACATACAGGATTTTCTCCTTTTGAACTTGTCTTTGGCGCGCGACCGCGCGGTCCTATGTCTTTACTTCATGATCTTATAACTGCTGATAATATCGACAATGACACACATTCTTCATATGAGTATGTCATTGCTTTCAGGCCAAAGATTATTGAAGCATGCAAGCTAGCAACTTCCTCATCCGAATTTGCTAAAGAAAAGGCAAGGCGATTTGCTAATAAGAAGAGACGCCCACGTCAACTTTGTCCTGGAGACAAAGCGTTTGTTTTACTTCCTTCTAGGGAGAACAGACTTCTTATTGCATGGAAAGGCCCATATACAATAGTCTCGAAAATTTCCGATGTCGACTATGTTGTCGATATTGATGGAAGGCATAAAACCTTCCATATAAATATGCTTAGGAATATCATGAACGACCAGACTATTCGCAGCCTATTTTCCAGGCGACGGACGATTCTCCAGTCCAACAAGGTCATATCTCATCCCTGTCAGTTATACAGGATGAGGAAACTACTTTTTCAGATGTTAATCTACCTCTTCCTGTGATTCCACTTACTTCTACGGAATCATGGAAAAACGTTACTGTTCCTGCTAATTTGTCTTCTGAGGAACAGCGACAAGTATCCTCTACGCTACAATCATTTCAGGATGTCCTTACCGACATTCCTGGACACACACATGTCATTGAACATGACATTATACTTACTGATCCTAATCCGATCAGAGTAAGACCTTATCCTATTCCTATTCATTTTCAAGCACAAGTCGAGAAAGAATTGGATGAAATGATACAATTGAAAATAATTGAACCATTCACTTCAGCATACTCTTCGTCCATGGTTATTGTTCGAAAGAAAGACGATAACATACGCCTTTGCGTCGATTATCGCAAATTGAACCAAGTTACGAAGTTCGATGCTGAACCTATGCCTTTATTAGAAGATCTACTTACTAGACTTTCTAACTCTCGATTCTTTACTTAACTTGACCATTCGAAAGGCTATTGGCAAGTTCCGTTAACTGAACGCGCCAAACCTCTCACTGCTTTCTCAACACCTAGGGGTTTGTTTCAGTGGAATTTTATGCCCTTCGGGCTTATGAACGCCCCAGCTACTTTCGTACGCATGACGCGTCGAATTCTCTCATATCGTTCAGATGTCATTGCATACTTAGACGACATCTGTCTTTTCAGTAATACTTTGGAAGATCACTATTTGGGTTTAAAGGAATTACTGTCTACTCTACGCGAGCATAATTTGACTGATAAACCCTCTAAAGCCTGTGTTGGGTTTAGTGAAATTTCTTTCCTGGGTCATCGTGTTGGTCATGGTCTATTGAAGACAGAGGACCAAAACATTTCTAAGATATTAAATATCTCTGTTCCTAAGACAAAAAAACAAGTACATAGTCTCTTGGGATTAATACAATTCTACGGAAGATTCATTAAGAATCTATTCTCTATAATGGCACCACTCTCAACCCTATTGAAGAAATGGTCTCCTAATATGGTGCGCTGGTCCCAAGAATGTCAATCTTCATTGGATCAGATTAAGAATTTGTTCTCATCCCCACCTATCTTAAGTCTACCTATTGCTGATAAGACTTTTGTTCTTCGTAGTGACGCCTCATCCACAGGGATCGGAGCGGCACTAATGCAGGAGTATTCAGGAACTCTGCATCCTGTAATGTATATCTCTATGAAGCTGAATGTGGCAGAAAGGAATTACTCGGTTTTAGACCGTGAATTGTTGGCTATGGTTTGGTCAATCCTTAAGTTACAAAGATTCCTTCTTGGTGCACATTTCATTGTGGAAACAGACCAAAAAGCGCTTAATGCTATTCAGTGTAAGAATTTGAAGAGCTCGAGATCTACTCGATATGCTATTGCTCTTCAACCTTTTCATTTCACGGTACGAGCTATCCGTGGTTTGGATAATGTGATGGCAGACATACTGTCTAGATGCCCACATGAGTCCACTTAAGTCTTGTGTCCTAGATTTTCCTGATACACTTCTAGACTTATGTCTCTTCACTATAACAATATATTTTAACACATTTGTTTTCACCTTAGAGTGGTAAATTTATTGTTTTTTTTTCTCTATTACCATCTTTGGTGTAATGGAGAAGGTTGAGTTGACATAATACAAAGGTCAAAAAAAATTAATGCGGCAACATGTAATACTTAGACATGTAGTAGTAATTATAGTACATTATAGCATGTTACTAATTGTGTCATTTATATTGTTCTCAGGTACGGAGTGCTTTTGAGAATCGTGATGATGCCATATGTCTCCCTTACATACTATTCGGATGCTGCTTACATTGATCTTCGGGATCAGCATTGTTTTGTACTGTGGATGCCATCTTCTATTAGTTAGATTGTACTCTTGTATTATCATATGTATGTATAATGACTTTACAAATTTTGTTATGGCCATCCATTAGATCATAGTGATTATATAGCATGAGACTTCGATAGATTTATGTGTTCATATGACTTCTCGATATATGTTATCATTCGCTTTGCTATAATATTGCATTTTTTGATATGTATGTGATTTTTGTTAGCATCGCCAGCAACTGAGGTTTCTTTGATGGTACCTTCCGGATATGTTTTACTTGGAGGAAATATTTTCTCTTATCTTGTGAGGTGATTTTTTGTTCTCACTAGACGCTCTATTGTGCGTCAATTGAGCCTGTAATTAAGACATTATTTTATGTTGTTTGTTTCATCGGCGCATCATTCATGCGTTATGAGCATGTTGTATCTTGCTCACTGATGTATGTAGCAAAGTTTGATTTTGCTGGGGAGGTTATGATGGTACCCTAAAAGAATGAAATCCGTGTCTGTATTAACCGTGTGAGGTCAAGCACATGTAGGCCCCTGACTCTATAAATGATGATGATGAATTATGTGCAGGGAACCTAACGCTACCTCCCTAGATCTCACACGGTCACTATTTTGGCTCTAGTGTCTGGTGTATGATGTACCTAGTGTCTAGGGGAGAAATGAAAGGATCGTACACAACACAAAAACACTTTAATTCTCTATGAGGAAGTGAATAAAACCAGTGGTTAAGTTTTTCTTTAAAATGAATATTTTTTCTGTACAATTTAATCTGCCTGTCCAGCCATATCTTTTGGACAGGTCTTTGAAAATGAGGACAAGATAGTTTACAGAAAAGATCAACTAAAATATCTGGACTCTTTGTCCACTAACTATAAAGTCACTATATATCTTTCCTGTGGGAATGTTCACAGCTTACACTTTAATCATCTAAGAGGGAAAGTCACTGTGTATGAGGGGCTGTAGTTTCATCATACCCCATAACCTTCCAGAGTATGATTTTGAAATACCAGAGTTTATTCAAACGAAAGTGTCAGATATACCCAGATGCTTAACACATCACCTGGGATTCCTTGTAGAATGATAATACAGTATGAAGTTGCAGAAGATCTCGATCTCTCAAAATGCCCAAGCTCCTCCTGTTATCTTTTGACAGCATAAACGAATGGTCGGAGACTTGATGGCTTTATTCTCTCTGGCAACAGGAAATAAAACCTCTGCAACAAAAGGACACCCTGGCCTTCTATATCTGATCACTTATTATATTTTTTTATTTTCCTTCGGTGATATGATGTCAGCCTCGCGTGCATTTCAGGTGCACTCGCCCCTAATTTTACATGACTCCCACCTTGCTGTGACCACACCTCAGGTCCCTATGGCAGATACGCCACTGTACGTTTACATAGTTTTCCTCAATAAAATAATGTGGAGTAACCACATTTCCTTTGGTAGGATTTTCTCTTCTTTTCTTTTTTAAAAATAAATGCTTCAGGCATGTTAAACAGTGTTCATGGAACACAGAGGCTTACTAATACATTCTAATGCAATAATATGACAACATAATCATGACAACATACATCAGTTAGATACAATTCAAGGTGAGGACTCAACAATGTCTGCTCCCGGCACGTCCTTCACTTTTCCCAATAGCAGTATCTAACTTTGGCCGTGGGATTAAACATATTAAATTCATAAAGCATTCTTACCACAAATTTCAAGAAATATAAACAAATGACGCTGACTTGCATAGAAGTGGCCTCAGTTTCTTCTGCACTGTCCAGACTGTGAATACTTCTTTATTTAATTTTAAAATTAACACAGCTGTTCTCAGCGTATTTGAATGAAAAGTTTTGTTAAACTGGCAATGAATAATGAAAGCCTTGTGCTAATATTTATTAGCACTGGCCAATCAAAAGCTTGCGACTACCAGAATTCAAATGTAGTTTTTGAAAAACAAAAATAATTCCAAACAAACTCTGCATCTGGTAGTCGATTGGCCAGTCTGCTTTAGTTATGCCAATACAAAAAGATGTTTTGTTTTGGATTACATTTTCCTACCGCTCCCCTTTCCCTCCTATACTCTTTTTACCCAAGCGAATTTGAATGTACCTCAATGCCTCTTTTCTAAGCTGCCGTCCCCACTAACATTATGAAAAAACAAGCAGGAACAACAGTCTGTCTGGTCGCGCGTCCGTAGACATTTAGTATTTTCTCAATAACTTGGCTAATACTTGGACTACCATATTATTTAAAACACATTCTTGCTCAGTGGACTCTAAGCTATACTATCATATAATTTTTATGGTCAGTTTCATTATGGATTAGATTTTCAATTTTGTCACCGGCAATCGTGAAATAAAAATTCTACACAAGACGACCATCTTCCCCCCCTTATCAACTCTCGATAGCATGTATTTTCAAATAACTACTTGTTTTAGTGACGTCAGAAATACTACCGCGAGGAGGAAATAAAATTGTCTGGTTGTTTGCCTCTGTTGGCTTTGCCACAGCGTGTATATATGCAAGGTACAACGTGTCAAGCGAAGCGGGGTTTGGGGCGGCGGGGTAAGAATTTGCGTTAATTATAACTGTTGTCTCGTGTTACACTACCAAATTTTTAAGGATTACTACTGATTACCAGCGTTAAAGTCAAAATATTACGTTAATTCAGACAGTAGTTTGGCGGCACACTTCCGCAAAATCGTTAATTGTAAGTCTTGCCTCAGTCTTTATCAGATCGGGCAAAATGTTAAAAATGTACGTCACAAGGAAAGCGAGTAGGTTTAAACGGCGGGGTCGGTTCTAAGCCTTTCCACGTGTTGCGTGCATATTTTGACGCACATATTACAAAAATCGATATGGCTATTTAAGATGAAAAAGATATAGACATTCATTCATTGGTGTATGAAAATGCTGTCTATGGTAAAGCTAGATAATTCATGATTGATTCACACTTTTGATTATAGGAGTAATCGTTCTTGATATTGATCCGGCGCATGGATATGACACCCATGTCCGTACTTATTTGTTAGGGCCAGAAAATATATTAATTTGCTTATTATGTTTATGGCCTGAATTCATATGTATTACATATTATTAGTACAAGTAGAATCAGTCCTATATTGTATATTTTTGATGGGTAGGCAGGACTATATTCTTGTTATGCCGCTCTAGTGGAAGTAGGAGTTGTCTTGACTAGTCGTGATGAGTTCCGAGGTACCGTTTACAATGGCGGTTACGCATTTTCCAGGGCTGGTAGATTCTTCAGTAAAAATGATTTACGAAGTGGTTTTTCTTCTGTAGGAGATTGTGTCTCTACCTAATAAGAGTAGTATATTATATATATAACCTTACTTGCTACCACATATCTATATATCTCAGTCAGAATTATTCTGGAATAGTGTGATGCTACGTTATGTGTCTAGGGTATGTGTATGGTGAAGTGTAAGTCACAACAACAGACAGATAAACAATTTAATTTAATCCACTACTCTTAACAACACTGTGACACTCACATACATATAACACTCTATGAGAATATCTTAAAGAAGTCACTAGTAACGTTTCAAATAACAATATGTATTCATTACTGGCATGAATGAATATGTGTCCTGATTCAACTACAAGGGAACCAGGAATCACAATCAATTTAAATTACAAGTTATGTACAGAATGTATTTAATATGAATATTGTAGTGACATATATTATTACCAATGTTCTATGTGTGTCAATTGTGTAGTGGTAAAATGAGGTAATACTGGTTTTGTTTTGTTCAAGCTCTGTTGGTATTTGTCATCATGACTTCAATAGTTTGTCTTTAGGGACCATTATTGTAGATGTTCACAGTTCCTGATTTTAAGACAAGTAAATTCCCCTCTTAATGTTAATTTTAAAAAATCAGTTCAAGATGAGGGGACATAATGTTGAGCTCAGCTGGCCAACTCTGCTTATCTTTAGTGATGGCGGCAGGAAAGGACTCCTCTGCTCGAATTCTCCTCTGGGCTCAGGAGACACCTCACTGATAGCTAAAAAGACCAAGGAGTATGCTGTCCGACTCTGGATTCAGCAAATCTCTGACCAGGTGCTGCTCACTACCATCAAGACCACTGTCCCTGAAATCAAGAAGGATGTACCTTCTACTTCATAACTAATTTATATTCTCTTTTACACTGATCACAATACAGCACAAACATTGCGTTCAGAGCGTAGGCCAACAGTCAGCTTCATTTGAAATACTTTATTCCAGTATTACCCTTCTTAATGGTTACTACGCCTCTGCACTTCCAGCATTATTTCTTTCTAGTCCATCATCCAGGTGTCAGTGTACTACTTGGCCATTCCATGCCGTTTTACTTCTCTCCGACACCCTCTGTTCAGGCTGGAGCATTATAGGCTTTACCTCACGTTTGCCACTGAACTACACATATATATACAGGCATAAATCAACAATTCACATTCAATTTTTCATTAAAAGATACTGAATGGTTCAAGCTTACCACAATTTCATGGAAATAAACACAGATACGTTGATTAGCAATGAATTCTGGCACAAACTGGCACAAATTCCGTTCTGCCTATGTTCCAGGCTTTTATTTTAGCAAAAATGTGAGCTGGCTTCAACGTACTGTCGCTTTATCAAGCTTATTTGAATTAGTGGTCTCGAACTAACGCTCCCAAGTGTGTATATCAGCGAGACTGGCCAATGAGCCACGTTTCGACAAGTGTTTGAAAAAATGTTATCTTTTCCCGTCTCCCCCAACAACCAAGATAGTATTTATAGCCCGACCAATCGTGGTTAGGCTTTCATTTGTTGCGCTCCAATCAATTTGGAGTTTACATGGTAGGCTATTTATGTAACGTAAGGTTTTTTCAAACACGTTATAAAAAAAATTTTATGAGCAGAAATGATTTTATGCTGTCAGGCACCCCCAATATTTTATTTTGGGTATAATTTATTAATTCCTGGACTATTTGCGTAACGTTTTACATATTATTTGTCAGCAAACCCTAAGGAACCCAAAAATACTAATTTAAAGGAGCTACGTGGCTGCGTTCAAAATATGCAATTTCTTCTATCTCCTGTTTAGAAGATGTGCTGTCTGGGTACTGTTATGTGTTCAAACGTAAACCCATATAATGTTGTCTTTTCTAATAAGAGTCTGTTATGATTTATAAACCTAACTCTGGGAAAGGGTAGTGTATTTTATCACTGTCCGTCTGAAAAAAAATTAGTGCATGTAGACTTACACGCGTGATGGTAGTAATTGTGTATCGCGCGAAGCGGGTTTAGTGTTCGGCTTTCTGCCTCTCCCTTCTCTTTTTATCCCTTTAGTCCATCTGTTCGTTCGTTTTGGTAACGCAGTATAATTAATGTTAGGGTTAATTTAGGTCATTACGCAGTACGTCTCAATGCTTTTCCAAGAAATACAGCACACGTTTCATTGAAGAAGGCGGGTAATAATACAGTAAGCTTTACTATCAACGTGAAAGCGTTACAATTTGCAGACGAAGCAGAAAACAAGGGGGATTTCGAGTACATTCTTTGGGACAGCACTGTCATTTTACCATTGCTCTTCTCTTTATTAATTTTATTTGTTAGGCTTCATATTTACCTAATAATTTATATATGTGGATTAGAATATTTCATGACACTTCCCCTCTTAAAACAGACATTATATGTCAGTCCTTTATTCTATATACACATAGAGAAATTTATTATTATTTCTGGGGTTTACGGTGATTCTCATCACACGGATGGCGGCTTAAAAAATCCGCTCCCAGATTTGTTTTTCCAGATATATATTCAATGCTAAAATTATATGGAGCCAGAAGCAAAGACCATCGGAGTAACCTAGAGTTCTCATGCTTAGCCTGTGCTAAAAACGATAAAGGTTTGTGGTCAGTTTGCAACTTAAATGCCTTCCCATATAGATAAATATTGAATTTCTTTATTGCCCATATTACTGCAAGACATTCTTTTTCGCTAGTTGAGTAGTTGATTTCAGCTTTATTCAACTTTCTGCTAGCATATGCCACTGGGCTTAATTCCCCATCCAATGCATCTGATTTCTGTAGTAAAGTTGCACCTAGCCCAATATTACTTGCATCCGTCCTTACTATGAATTCTTGACTTAAGTCAGGTAATTTCAAAATGGGTTTACTTGTGAGCTTTTCCTTCAATTCTTGGTAAGTCATTTCACATTGTGGTGTCCATGTAATGCGATCTGGAAGTCCTTTACGTGTCAATTCCGTTAAAGGTGCACATATGGAATTAAAGTTTTTGATATACTTCTGGTAGAAACCACATAATGAGACAAAGGATCTCACGTCCTTCTTGGTTTGTGGTCTCGGGGCTTTCTGTAGTTTCTCTAAATTCTTTGGGTCAGGGGTCATGTTTCCCTGATAAACTGTGTGTCCCAAAAATTCCAATTCTTTACATCCAACGCAACATTTGGTTGGTCGGGCTGTTAAATTTGCCTCCCTAAGTCGATCAAACAGCATGTTCAGAGAGTCAATGTGTTCCTCAAATGTTTCTGTTGCTATAAGGATATCATCCATAAAATTTGTTATACAGGGATTATTCAGAGGATCCAATAATTTTCTCATCATTCTAGAGAAGACACTAGGCGCATTCTTCAATCCAAATGGCAATCTATTAAACTCATAGTGTCCTTCTGAGGTACTAAAAGCTAGGTATGGTCTAACCTCAGGCTTTACTGGAATCTGATAGTATCCTTTACTCAGATCCACTTTTGAGAAATATTTAGCTTTATTTAGTCTGGCAAACAGCTGATTTGTATCCGGCAATGGATCCACCTGTCCTTCTGTAATAGCATTCAGTCTCCTGTAATCTATACAGAGTCTATGTTCTCCAGAGGGCTTCCTTAAAAGTACAACACCGGAACTATACGAAGACTCACTGTGCGAAATAATTCCTTCCTTCAACAGATAGTCTATCTCTTCCTTCAAAGCTTTTTCCTTAGCAAACGGAATCGAATATGGTTTCATACAGACAGGTGTGGAGTCTATGAGTTTCATATCATATTCCAATAGGTTTGTATGCCCTGGTCGGTCTGTTAACACCTCTGCATGATTATTTAGAACCTGTTGCACTCTCTCTTTCTGAGTTTTCGTTAAATGTGTACTGATTTTCACCTGTGCTGCTGTCTCACAGGGGTGTAATGGATATTCAAATGATGAAAGTGGTTGCTTTTTCATCTCCATGGCGATGGACAAGGTCAACAAGTGTGTCTCTTCCTGATGTTCTCTTTCCAAATATTTCTTCAGGAGATTCACATGATAGATTTTTTCTTTCCCCCTTCTTATCTATCTTATAATTTGTTCTAGACACCTTCTCTAAAACTGTATATGGACCCTGCCATCCAATTTGTAACTTATTCTGACTCCCGGGCAAAAGAAGCAGTACTTTCTCTCCCACAGCCAAATTTCTGTCTTTCGCCTTCCTGTTATAATAGGCAGCATGTTTCTTCCTGGCTTGTTTCAAATTTTCATGCACCGGTATGGTCTCTTCCACTTGAAGCTTTATAGTGATGATTTTTCCTCCCAGAATTATCATTCACAAAACGACCGCTACCAATTTTTCTTTTGGGGCTGTCTCCCCTCTTAAAATTCTTGATGTCCTTTTGAATGATGGTACCTATCTTCTCATGGCACTAGATGTCTACATTTATGTATGTACGAGGATATACTGCGCACAATATCTTTTGTGTCAAATGTACCGATTGTAACACGATAAATCCGAGTTCCAAACCATACCAACCAATTAGTCTACGAGTACAAGTTAACTTGGAATACTGTAGAACTGTATGGAGAAACTTATAGTACAGCAAAATCATTTCCATATCAGTAGAATTTCGAATAAAAGGAAATGGTCTATATGTCCATTATATCTGACAATTCTGACAGACACCTTAGTAATTTTCTGCGAGTATATATAACATACCCATTAATGATATGGCAAAATGTAAAAAATATTTATGGGGGGGGAAGCAGTTTATAATACCATTAATTTGCCTAGACAGCAAAGTATGTCAAGTAACCATTATTTTGGGATCCTGTCCATTCGTTAGTTTTGAATCACTGTTTCAATATACCTTTATAACGGGCATGTATCTTCCTATTGGGACAGTGGTCAAGGAAATCATGCAATTTTTGATAGAAACCCCTTCATGGTTGTCCCCAGCGCAATTTCATAATAGAGGTATAATCTGATCGAATTCCTTTAGGCTTGAAAAACGGGGGGCCGGTGCAACGGTGCATTAAAGTTAGCGGGTTTACCCCCACGAGATCCGCTTATCACTGACATTAGACACTTAAGTTCAGCCAGACCCAGAATGGGGATCATTGCGGGGGGGTGGGCCATTATAATCATGACAAACACAAATCACCATGGAAGTTTTTATTGATCCAGTGCCCGCAACCACCGGGATGCTACTCATAAACCCAATTATTTATTCACAATCCAGTGGGTTTCTATTTACTTGTACTGGTGGAATCTACAAAGTATGATCTCCCCGTTGCATCCGAAATCACTTCATCTTCATTCATTCAGTCCCTGGACACCAGTCCACTACCTGTACCTCTTGATTTACAGTGGCGTTATATGTGTCGGGGGTTGCTGCCTAAGTGTTTTCTATTGCGACTAAAATAATCAGCAACCTCTTAAAACAAAGATTCCAGAAACCTTCATGTCCCGATCGCGAGGACAATCATTTGAGCTACATTTGATTTCCTGTAGACACAATTCAGAACCAAACGGGGCGAGAGTGACGTTCTGATGGCAATGTTCATGCAGGTCTTAAGCAGAACAGTAGACTCATTACATCGTTAGCGCGATAATCACCAACTCCAAGAACCAAATTCACGACTCAACATTCGCCACCCGCTGGCACCGATGCGCACCCCCTACATAGACCTTCCCCCGCGCGGCGGCTACTGCATACCCAAAGACACCAACGTTCCTGCGCTTAGTTGAATTGACCAAGCTGGGATTATAGGGCCCCACAACATATGTATGCTCGGCATAGACAGGCCCACCCCCTGGAGCCTTAGAGTGTCCAGTGCAAAGCTTACTGGGCTTACAGTGCAGGTGCGAAAGCGCTTGGCTGACATCCCTAACATCAACGTGTGTGGACTAGGGTGGCGGCCGGCAACCAAGTTACCCTGGGATTTTACAGCTGGGTAAACGGTTGTTCAGACAGGTGGCCTGATAAGCAGATTTAAATCTGACATTATCCTAGTAAACAGACGCTTTCTCAAACAGCTCTGCTACCACGTTACAAGCTCGGGGCCGAACGGATATATCACAGTAGTCACCGTGGCACCGGGTTATACAACACAACAGTTAAAGTGATTGGCATTCCATAGAGAAGCTTACAAGCCAGAGAAAAGCAATAACACCACACATACAGTATAAATACAAAACTTTTCCAAGATTATATATCCCAAGTTTACAAGACCAGTATGATGTTAATCTGGACGGCAGGCTATTGCCACAGTGTGAAGAGTAACTTTACAGTTAGCCAGATTCCTGAGTGTGTCTTGAAGCCTCACGGTTGTTTCCGTGGCATTTTAGGCGCCCGCAGAAACAACCCCTGCCCAGTAACCACGATGAACAAGACCTAACGGTCATTTTACAGATGCATTCCCCCGAGGGGGGGCAACGGAAGAGGTCACAATTTATCGTTTGTAGCCACCAAGGCTTCACAACGGACGCTCATGTTGCTACAGTAGACCAAACGCGACGACCACACAGTATAGGAGATACAGTATTAGGCAGGTCGTGGAAAATCTAAATCGGGAGTCTTGAACCTGTTCTGGCGGACAAGTACCGTGTTACAGGGGTTTCGTTGGGCCAAGGGAATAATCTAAAGGGTAGCTTCTACATCTGTTAATGTTATATTCACTTGTTGGAACCAACATCGGGCCATTTGAGCAGAACAGGTACTATCAGGATTCTATTAAAAAACAATGTGAACGGACTGATCGGTGTAAATTTACTCCATTGCATGGCCAAATAGAAAGCAAGCCAATGTTGAACTTAAAGTTGCAGAATTTCATCGTTTGATGCAACCCCACACTTCTTAACGTATTTTCCACCCACCATCAAACAAATTAACCTGTCAACTCAAACATCCGAAGACCACAAATGTAAGCTCGCGGTAAAGACAACTTAGATCGGGTCAAGGCCAAACGAGTTCTACTTGATGATGCGTAAGAGCCCGGTGGTAGTAGCAAACATACAGAGCTGTCAAAATTACGATAACGACAGCTAGCAAACCAAATACATTACAATATCCAAAGTGCAACACATCCCTGACATGAGTCATGCCCCGTAGGACTCCTAAATCGCGCCCCGATAAAGACACAATCGAACCAACCAAGATAAGATTTAAAGGAAAGTCTAATGTACCGAGAATTGCGCCTAAGCAGCTTTTTAATATATCAACAATAGTATAGTTTGCTATGAAATTTGGTGATTGCCAGATGAAAAACGCATGTTTTGCGTTGGGGGTTGGGGGGGGTGGCCTGGGAAAAGTATACAAAATTGGAAGGTGACTGCTGACAAGGAGAACAGATGAAATACTCGAAGAAGGCTGCCCAGGTCTTGTTCGGACTCAATGGCGTATTTCTAAAATAGGAAATTTCTTAAGCCTTGTGACACAGTTAGATAAGACACGGAGGGGGGGGGGCGTGGGGGGGGGGGGTGGACACTCACACGGGGGGCCCACTGCCATGCTGCTGATAGGGGGGACGATGAGAGAAAAGCGGAATATTCGCGCTAGGGATACTAGGTAATAGAACAACCGCGATTAGCCGTACAGGGATTGCCCTGTTCGTCCGCACTAAATGCTTTTCCAAGAAATACAGCACACGTTTCATTGAAGAAGGCGGGTAATAATACAGTAAGCTTTACTATCAACGTGAAAGCGTTACAATTTGCAGACGAAGCAGAAAACAAGGGGGATTTCGAGTACATTCTTTGGGACAGCACTGTCATTTTACCATTGCTCTTCTCTTTATTAATTTTATTTGTTAGGCTTCATATTTACCTAATAATTTATATATGTGGATTAGAATATTTCATGACAAGACTCTCCTAATGTACGGTACCATGTATGATTCGGACTCCAGGTAATTCCAGACCCTATTTTTGATGATCTCATGTCGGTTAGACCTAGCTGGAATTTTGTGCTTCGCAACGCTAGGGTCACGTTTGTATCGACAAAGATGACGGGCTTCCATACAACAATTATGTCTACGTGAAGTAACTGGATTACTGTAGAACTGTATGGAGAAACTTTAGGAAATCATTCATATGTATTTCGAATAAACTTTGGCTTATATATATATACCCTCCTGTGAGCGAGTGAGCGACAACTCAGGAAGGCGGCCATGTTACATTCCTGTCATCGTATTTTTGAATCACTGTCAAAAGAACGGGGCATGTATCTTACTATTCGGACAGTGGCAAGGAGATCTCAATTTTGATAGAAACCCCTTCCATGGTTTCATAATATGATATAAACTGTGAACATAAAGCAACTTTAGTTACTTACCGATCCGCTTTCACTGACGCGCTTAGTCAGATAGGGGATGCGGCCATTATGTATCATGACATTGGAAGCTATTGATGTACTACCCATTATTTATGAATGTGTCATGACTTGGGATCTACTATGTATGCCTGCAAATTGATGTGTCAACCTGTACCCATGATTTACTCGTTATGTCCCAGTGTGTGCGTCTAAATAAACTGTGTAAACAAAGATTCCAGCAGTCTGCATTGGTGCCTTGTAGACACAAGTGAATGAGTGTTTAGATTGGTCAGAACACGAACAGTACACCATTCGCGTTAATCACACTCTACACTTCTACTCCATATATACACCATCCTGCGTCGGTTGAATTGACCAAGTTTAGGGCCTGCCTCCCCTGGAGCCTTAGAGGGAAACTACTGCCTACAGCTGCCTTTGCCTTCCCTAACTCAGGACTAGGGTGAGTTACCCATTTACAGCTGGGTAGACTGGAGCATGCCTGATCTCAACAACTCTGTACACTACAATGGACATATACAGTAGTGGCACCACAAACAACATGTTACAGTGATTGATAGTGGAGCTTTACAGAAGAAAGAGAATACACCACACTTCTTTACAGACTGACACTTTACAGTGTGAGAGAACTTTACAGTGGTGAGCCAGATTCCTGGGTCCAGCCTACGCAGTTTTGTTGTGTTGAGAATCACATTTTACAGTTGCAAGAACATTTGTTTGACCACATCAACACCAGTAGGACAGCTATACAATCAATGTCAGCTTGACCTGTTCTGACAAGTGTAGCAATATCTGGGTCAGCACTTGTTGACATTTGGCACAGTACAGTCAGGATTCTAAACTAGTGATTGTTTATCCTGCTGAAATAGAAGAGCAATGTTGAACTTAAAGTGCAAATTTCATCGTTGGATCTTCTTATGTGCTCAAAAAAATTGAACAGTGTAACAGTTAGAAAGCAAATCTATTACTCAATAAAGTGGTAGTCTAATTTGTTAAAACTGAGCATACAGTACAATACATTACAACTGCAACACATTTCAGTATATAATGTACACATTTATGATTTATATGTATTTATGTTTATATATTATTTGTTATATGTGTGATTGTTATGTGTTTGCGGGCCTGGATGGGAGGTGACTAGAACAGGAAATACCAAGTGATATTGGTCTTGTTCTGGCGTTCTATAGGGAGAAATTTCTTAATTGAAATTTGCATGCAACATAGTTTGCAAATATTTGGTTAGTTGTGACGACTGTTTCATATTTGTATTTGTAACATTTTTCTGTTTTTTATTTTTGTTTGATTTGTTTGTATAATTGTAGGTCTCATCTTTCCTTTCATTTCAGTTCTTTACACCCTTATGTTTATACACTGTGGCGTTATTTGTCTTGTTATCTTATTGCAGTTATCATCACAGATTCTGTGATCATTTTTTTCATTTCTCCTATTTAATTTAATTTGATCTCTGCAAATGTTTTCAGATTGTCTTTTCTTGTTTGTCCTTTGTAATGTCTTTAGTTGACATATGACATAGGAGGTATAGTTGAATACACTTATATTATAGTACAGATCAATACTTTATGATTATTATTGTTATAAAACAAAGTATACAAGACCTTTGTAAGGCTTGTCTCCCAAAGTGATTGGTATAGGAAATATTATTTTCCACAGGTACTCAAGTGATCATTGATTACATTAAGGTATACAAGACCTTTATAAGGCTTGTCTCCCAATGTGATTGGTATAGGAAATATTATTTTCCACAGGTACTCAAGTGATCATTGATTACATTAAGGTATACAAGACCTTTATAAGGCTTGTCTCCCACAGTATTTGAGATATACAGTTATTGTTTTCCACAGGTACTCAAGTTATCATTGGTTATATGATAAACAAAATAACCATACAGGTTTTTCACTAAGACTAAGTCTATGATATAGACTTGTCTCCCATTAAAGTGAAATAAGGTAATTTATTTACTTTTTCAGGTTTCTGATTTAAGAAGACAAGATGTCTACATTAGATTACTTTATTGCACAAGGAAAATCTCTTGATAAGACTGGAAAAGAGTTAGAAGAATGGGCAACTGCTCAATTTGCTATTGCACTAAAATCAGAAGAGAAAAAACAAAAAGATGAGAATAAATGGAAAGCAGAAATTGAACAAAAGAAGATAGATGCTGAGAATTTCAGATTGAAGATGCAAGCTGAATAAAGAAAAGCTGCTGCTGAGGAAAGAAAAGCTGCGGCTGAGGAGAGAAAACTTCAAATAGAAGAAAAAAAATTAGAAGCTGCTGCTGCTGCTGCTGAAGACAGAAAAGCTGCTGCTGCTGCTGAAGAGAGAAAAGCTCTGGCTGAAGAAAAAAGATTAGAAAAAGAAGCTGATGCTGCTGCTGATCTAAAGAAATTGCAGATGCAAGTGGAGGAAAGGAGATTTGATGCAGAACAGAAGAAATTAGAAGCTGCTGCTGCAGCTGAACAGAAGAAATTAGAAGCTGCTGCAGAACAGAGAAGATTAGATAGAGAAGCTGAAGAGAGAAAAGCAATAAGAGAACATGAATTTGAGTTAGAGAAATTAAAATTGACAAGTATGAGTAATGTTAATCAGGCATCTAGTGGTAATGGTAAACCCTTTGTGTACAAGGTCAAGGTACCAGCGTTCAACCCTGCCAGTGATGACATAACATTTTGGCTTTCTAGATTTGAACGGGCTTGTCGAGCTCATAATGTTGACAAATCACAGTATGTGAATCAGTTGTCTGAAAATCTAAAAGGGGAGTCTCTGAGTAAGTTATATTTCGTTGAAGAGGCCGACAAGGATAATTATGATGCTATTAGGGCATCTCTGATAAAGAAATATCAGCTGCCTGAGGAAGGTTATCGTCTTTTGTTTAAAACAATGAGACCGGAGGTAGGTGTAGAATTCTCAGAATTCATCTCAAAAGCACAAATTACACTTTCACGATGGATTGAATTATCCAAAATAGAGAAAACATTTGATGGTCTTACGGATTTATTGCTAAGAGACAAGGTCATGTCTTCGGTAAATAAATCATTCCTAGAGTTCTTACATGAGCGTAAACCTAGTACATTAAAGCAAATGGAAGAATATTGTGACCAGTATGCCACAGCACACCCTGACATGATTCTTAGTAACTCTAATATTAAAGAGAGTATGCCAGTTGCTTCGGCAACAGAATATAATCAGAATTACTCACACAAATTCCAAGGAGCTAAAAATAAATTTGATAAAAAGGTTAATTGGAATAAGTATCAAAACCAAGATAACCACTCAAATCAGGGTTCTTCTTCGAAGAACTGGAATCGGGCTGATAGTCCTCGACACGCGAGGGGTACCCATAATTTTAGACATTCTCGAAAGGGGAGTAGCTATAGGAACTACCCAAGTGCTTCATGGAGAGAAAAGAACCAATATTACAGGGATACTCAGTATAATGAGCGTGATGATTATGATCATGAATATTATGATTCAAACCCAAATAGGGGTTATAAAAGAGGAAA
Organism: Oreohelix idahoensis; assembly: GCA_024509875.1. Lineage (NCBI taxonomy): Eukaryota > Metazoa > Mollusca > Gastropoda > Stylommatophora > Oreohelicidae > Oreohelix > Oreohelix idahoensis. Next base: position 350,724 of record JAMPIV010014145.1, read on the forward strand.
TAATAATTATAGAGACAATTATAACCGAGGTAGATCACAACACAAAAGACATGGTAAATCTTATTACCAGGCTAACTCTGCACAACAGGAGTTCCACGACGCCGGTAATCAGAATAATGATAAAAAAGACTCCAATAGTGTAGCAAATTCCGCTTTCGATTTTGCTAGAGCATCTGAGTGTTCGCAATGCAAAACATTATTCGATCCAACCACAGTTTCTACTTTAAGCTGCGGTCACCCGCTTCCCGCTCTCCCTGCGTCAATCGCGCATAATGGAAGGGGTGCTCTTGTTTTCAATAGAGGCCTAATAGATGGTACTCCGGTATCAATTCTTTTCGATTCGGGGTGCACTACCATCGGAGTGAGGCAATCACTCGTAAATCCTTCTCGAGCTACAGGCGATGTAGTCAAATGTGTAACATTTGGTGGCACATTGGAGAAGTACTCCACTGCCATTATCAATATTGCTACGCCTTTCTTTACAGGAGAGGTGCAAGCATGTCTCTTGCCGAATCCGATCGCTGATCTTATCATCGGTCGCATTCATGGAGTGAAAGAATGCACTCCACAGCAAATTTCTAATTGGGAAAATGTTAATATGCAATCTGCTAATGCAGTAATCACTAGGGCTCAAGCTCTCAATATGCCGCAATCTTCACATTCTGAAGATAATGATGCGCAGATCCAAGATGATCCCTTGGAGATTTCCCATGATTCCTTTATAAAAACAGCAGGAAGATGATCCTACTCTAAAGAAATTCTTTACTCTGGCAACAAAAGGTGATCCGAATAAGGATACAAATCGTAAATCTTGGATTACGATGAAGAATGGCGTACTTGTACGTATGGTACAAGACTCCGCTAAGTCCATTCATGCTCAAATCCTTGTGCCTAAAAATATGAGAGTTAAAATCTTACAGCACGCTCATGATTCGCAGTGTGCTGGACATATGGGTTTTTCCCGTACTAAAGCTAGAGTTCTTGAATCTTTCTTTTGGCCTGCTGTGAATAAGGACATACGAATCTATTGTCGATCTTGTAAAGTATGTCAAGAGATTAAATCCAGAGGTCCACGCCATGATGCACCTATTCAGGCTGCAGACATTCCCATTCGACCATTTCAAAAAATGGCGATAGACATCATTGGTCCATTTAAGATAAAGTCTGCTAGAGGACACCAATTTATTTTGACGTGTGTTGATATGTGCACACGTTGGCCGGAGGCTGTTCCTCTAAAAAGCATAACTACTGCTGATGTCGCAGATGCTCTTTGGTTAATATTTTCTCGTCTGGGGTTTCCAGCAGAAATATTATCCGACCATGGTACCCAACTCATATCGGATACCATGTCTCAAGTAATGTCGACTCTTAAGATAGAGAGATCGCTGAGTAGTATTTATCATCCTATGTCCAATGGGATAGTGGAACGCCTGAATAGAACTCTGAAAAACCTACTAGGTAAGATAACAGAAGATCATCCTCAGGATTGGGATAGGGTTTTACCCGCGGCTCTCTTTGCATATAGAGAGGTCGCCAACGAACATACAGGATTTTCTCCCTTTGAACTTGTCTTTGGCGCGAAACCGCGAGGTCCTATGTCCTTACTTCATGATCTTATAACTGCTGATAATATTGTCGATGACACAAAATCCTCTTATGAATATGTCATCGCACTTAGACACAAGATTATTGAAGCATGCAAATTGGCAACTGCTTCTTCTGAATTTGCGAAACAGAAGGCAAGGGATTTTGCCAATAAAAAGAGATGCTTGCGTCAACTTTGTCCAGGTGACAAAGCATTCGTCTTGCTACCTTGTAGGGAAAATAGACTTCTTATTTCTTGGAAAGGTCCGTACGATATAATATCAAAAGTTTCCGATGTTGACTATATCGTCGATATTGACGGGAAGCGTAAAACCTTCCACATCAACATGCTCACGGAATTCCATGAACGTCCGAATTATTTACAACCTGTTTTCCAGGTAACGGACGATTTTCCAGTCCAACATGGACAGTACTCATCTCTGTCAGTAATACAGGATGAGGAAACGAGTTTCTCGGATGTAAATCTACCTTTTCCAATGATTCCTCTTCACTCTAATGAATCATGGAAAGATGTTGCAATTTCTCCCGAATTATCTCCAGGAGAGCAGAAACAAGTTTCTACTATGTTAGAACAATTTCAGGATGTCCTTACTGACATTCCTGGTCAAACTGATGTCATTCAACATGACATTATTCTTACTGACCATAGTCCTATAAGAGTCAGACCGTATCCTATCCCGATACATTTTCAAGCACAGGTAGAGAAAGAGTTGGATGAGATGATAGAGTTAAAAATTATTGAACCATCCACATCAGCATATTCTTCGCCGATGGTTATTGTACGAAAAAAAGACAATAACATACGTCTTTGCGTGGATTATCGCAAATTGAACCAAGTGACGAAATTTGATGCTGAACCTATGCCTTTACTAGAAGAGCTACTTACGAGACTATCGAATTCTCATTTCTTTACTAAACTCGATTTGTCTAAGGGATATTGGCAAGTTCCATTATCCGAACACGCCAAACCGTTGACTGCTTTTTCGACGCCTAGGGGTCTATTCCAATGGAATTTCATGCCTTTCGGTCTTATGAACGCCCCTGCAACATTCGTACGCATGATGCGTCGAATCCTATCTCATCGCTCAGATGTCATTGCGTATCTTGATGACATCTGTCTTTTCAGTGATACTTGGAACGATCACTATAATGGGATAAATGAACTATTGTCTATCTTACGCGAGCATAACCTGACAGCGAAACCATCGAAAGCATGTATTGATTTTAGCGAAATATCTTTCTTAGGACACCGTGTTGGTCATGGGTTCCTAAAAACAGAAGACCATAATACAAGTAAGATACTTAACATTTCTATTCCTAAGACTAAAAAGCAAGTGCGAAGTCTCTTAGGTCTAATACAATTTTATGGACGATTCATTCCGAATCTGTCCTCCATTATGTCACCTCTTTCTTCCTTGCTAAAGAAAGGGTCTCCTAATGTAGTCCATTGGACTCAAGAATGTCAATCCTCTTTGGATAAGGTTAAAACTATGTTTTCTACTTCACCTATCCTAGTATTGCCTTCTAAGGATAAGACATTTATTCTTCGTAGTGACGCTTCATCCACCGGGATTGGAGCAGCACTAATGCAAGAGTACTCTGGAACTCTGCATCCTGTGATGTATATTTCTCGTAAATTAAATGCCGCAGAGAAGAATTACTCGGTCCTAGACCGTGAATTATTGGCTATGGTTTGGTCAATCCTTAAACTGCAAAGATTTCTTCTTGGCGCGCATTTCATCGTGGAAACTGACCAGAAAGCTCTTACGGCTATTCAGAGTAAAAATCTGAAGAGCGCGAGATCAACGCGTTACGCAATTGCTCTGCAGCCATTTCATTTTTCGGTGCGAGCTATCCGTGGGTCAGAAAATGTGATGGCAGATATTTTGTCTAGATGCCCACATGATTCATAACTGTTAAATTATATACCTAACTTTGATACAGTTGTTCCTATGTTGAAATGTGTACACATAGGTAATATCATATATTGATTGTAACACTACTTAGCGGTTCATTGATATTTATTCACCGCTGATCTTTCAATGTGTTTTTCGTCTTTGATGATCATGATGTTAAGATATCTTAGATGAAATTTATGTATAAACTAATGTACAAATTGTGTCATTGCTAATATTGTAGTATGCGTTGGTGACACCTCTCTGGAAATATTTATACTTAGAGAAGTACTTTCTCTAAGGTCATAAAACTTATGCTTATCATCTGCGCATTGTTATTGGTGCGTTGTGAGCCTATTGTATGTTGCTCCTAGATGTATTTCCAAAAAAAAAATGTACAATTTTTTTTTCCGAGGGGTGTGGTAATCTGTTGCGTGCATATTTTGATGCACATATTACAAAAATCGATATGGCTATTTAAGATGGAAAAGATATAGACATTCATTCATTGGTGTATGAAAATGCTGTCTATGGTAAAGCTAGATAATTCATGATTGATTCACACTTTTGATTATAGGAGTAATCGTTCTTGATATTGATCCGGCGCATGGATATGACACCCATGTCCGTACTTATTTGTTAGGGCCAGAAAATATATTAATTTGCTTATTATGTTTATGGCCTGAATTCATATGTATTACATATTATTAGTACAAGTAGAATCAGTCCTATATTGTATATTTTTGATGGGTAGGCAGGACTATATTCTTGTTATGCCGCTCTAGCGGAAGTAGGAGTTGTCTTGACTAGTCGTGATGAGTTCCGAGGTACCGTTTACAATGGCGGTTACGCATTTTCCAGGGCTGGTAGATTCTTCAGTAAAAATGATTTACGAAGTGGTTTTTCTTCTGTAGGAGATTGTGTCTCTACTAGAGCTTGTGTTAGAGACTCTCCTAATGTACGGTACCATGTATGATTCGGACTCCAGGTAATTCCAGACCCTATTTTTGATGATCTCATGTCGGTTAGACCTAGCTGGAATTTTGTGCTTCGCAACGCTAGGGTCACGTTTGTATCGACAAAGATGACGGGCTTCCATACAACAATTATGTCTACGTGAAGTAACTGGATTACTGTAGAACTGTATGGAGAAACTTTAGGAAATCATTCATATGTATTTCGAATAAACTTTGGCTTATATATATACCCTCCTGTGAGCGAGTGAGCGACAACTCAGGAAGGCGGCCATGTTACATTCCTGTCATCGTATTTTTGAATCACTGTCCAAAGAACGGGGCATGTATCTTACTATTCGGACAGTGGCAAGGAGATCTCAATTTTGATAGAAACCCCTTCCATGGTTTCATAATATGATATAAACTGTGAACATAAAGCAACTTTAGTTACTTACCGATCCGCCTTCACTGATGCGCTTAGTCAGATAGGGGATGCGGCCATTATGTATCATGACATTAGAAGCAATTGATGTACTACCCATTATTTATGAATGTGTCATGACTTGGGATCTACTATGTATGCCTGCAAATTGATGTGTCAACCTGTACCCATGATTTACTCGTTATGTCCCAGTGTGTGCGTCTAAATAAACTGTGTAAACAAAGATTCCAGCAGTCTGCATTGGTGCCTTGTAGACACAAGTGAATGAGTGTTTAGATTGGTCAGAACACGAGCAGTACACCATTCGCGTTAATCACACTCTACACTTCTACTCCATATATACACCATCCTGCGTCGGTTGAATTGACCAAGTTTAGGGCCTGCTTCCCCTGGAGCCTTAGAGGGAAACTACTGCCTTCAGCTGCCTTTGCCTTCCCTAACTCAGGACTAGGGTGAGTTACCCATTTACAGCTGGGTAGACTGGAGCATGCCTGATCTCAACAACTCTGTACACTACAATGGACATATACAGTAGTGGCACCACAAACAACATGTTACAGTGATTGATAGTGGAGCTTTACAGAAGAAAGAGAATACACCACACTTCTTTACAGACTGACACTTTACAGTGTGAGAGAACTTTACACACGGCACAAAATTCAGCGCTATGCTGGCGTGTGAGAGTATCACCGTCAGACACAATAGGGCGGGTTTATTTATTATCATTTTATGACTAAAATATTACTAAAATGAGCGATTATTCTCGCAGATTTTACTACAATGTATTTCCCCCCCCCCCCCCCCCCCCCCCCCAAAAAAAATGTGGTCCATTTTTTTTTTTAATCCGGAGGGTGCGGTAATCTATTGCTGTCGTTTTTGACGGTTCATAAGACGTAAATCTATTTAATACTTTTGATGATCTAAGTTAGAGAACTTTATGAACTCCCTGGGACAGGTTGATTTGGGGTTATCTTCCCTTTGTTTTATTCATTGTTGTTGACCTGTCTTAAGTCGGGGTTAGCTTTACTCAGATCTGTGCTGTCTACACATGCGCAAGTTTTTTGAGCGCGAACGGAGAGACTTCCTTCAGGGAGTGATGATCTGGGTTCTGACCGGACTAGTATGTCCGTGGTACTTCTCTGCATTATCTGGGGGAAAGATAGTCTTCAGTGTGACTGTGATGTCAGTGATTCTCCCCAGAGTTATTCTGTTCGTCAAGAATGACGACAGTTGTTATTTGTGTATTTCTCGGATTCTGTCAAAGGTAAAAGAAACTTAATTATTATGCCTAAGTTGCAGAACATTTTGTGGCAACCTGTGAGATGCAGAGTCCATTATCTGTGCTCGATGTAGCCAACTAAGACTATTCGTCTAACTGTTATACAGAAGCCCAGTGAAGATATATTATTACGAAAACCGCATGTTGGCGGTATGTTTCGGCATGGATGATTATGCCTGCCTATGAAGAATACACAGTTGTTTACATTATTATAGAGGCCCGACATTACGGCCGATATCTTTGAGCACAAGAAGATGTATCTGGCGTATTATGCTAGATGAATTACATTATTATTATTATGCAATTGAGAACTCGCCTTTTGGTACGGAGGAGTTGTGTAAATTACCTGACGCGCTGAGTCAGTGGTACGTGAGCTGCAGTATGAACTATGTGTTAAAGGACAGACCATTGTCGATAACGTCCTGATAAATGAGTGGTTCAATCTTTATAATGCCAGATGTTTTTGCCAGTCATTTCCAGTTTATATGATGTCCTTGATCCTCGTCCATTTGACTGTAACTGTTGATGTCACTGTGTCTCGTAAATAAATGGTTGAAAAGTTCCAGCAGTTGCAACAATTACTGACTACTGCATGTGAGTGAGTGGGTGCATTGTTTACCTGTCAAAGAGCCTTTACGCATTCGTGTTTTCTCACATCCACATCACTTATCAACCCACACAAACTTCGAGTACTTCACATTCAAGAGATGTATGATGTTTGAATGTCAACATGACACCCTGTTAGCGCCTCATCGCCTGGTGAGCTAATCATGCACAACAACGCTGTTTGGCCCAGGTCGTACTGACTACGCACGCACAGAAACCTACAGTAACACCGTGCAGGAACATTGAGGTAGATCGTACAGCCTTCAACATTCTAGTGGCGCATCAACACATCCATACAATAACAGTACACAGAAAAGATATCGTTACATTCCTGGTGGTCATGAAATAGGATTGTTACAATATCCTAAACCAAAACAAAGACAAAAACAAAATATTTCTCTCAGAAATCAGTGTCACTGTTATCTTACTTTCTTAGTAATGTTTTTGTGGTAACAAATTAAATATTGTAGTATTTTTGTTGTAAAAATATAAAATATTGTAGTATTTCTGTGGTAAAAAATTAAATTATTGTAGTATTTCTATGTTAAAAATATAAAATATTGTAGTATTTCTTTGGTAAAAATATAAAAAATTATTTTAAAAAAAGGCTACTTAGTCGTATTCATAATTTTTGAATAATTTCGAGTACCTAATGATTATGGAGCCGCGGTAGCATAGTGGTTAGTGCACTGGCTTCCTAGCGCAGTGGTCTATGGTTCGATCCCCAGATGAGGCGGAAAAATTTTTAGGCCACAAACGGCTCCTGGGTCGACCCAGCCCCAAATGGGTACCAGAACTCTGGGAAGGTTAAGGCGGCCGGCGTGATGCCGACCACATCACCCCTCGTGTGCCGACGGTCAAGATAATATGGGCCTAACACCATATTCCCAATATGCCTCAATGGGCGTGTAACGGGTTCCTTTACCTTTTTTTTTACCTAATGATAGCCTTAAAGGGGGCTCGTGCGAGCTGCATTATGGCCGCCCCTGGTAAAGATCAAGATAATATGAAGAGGTAAAGGTAGTCTTATAGCCGCCTGTCGTAGGGGAGTGAAGTGTTACAGACTTCACTTTACTAGGTCCAGCATCGAGAGTTCAATACACTATATTTCGTGATCGTTACAACTAATAAAATCGACAACGAGTGGTTAATGTTAGACTAGTCTGTTCTCTCTCTCTCTCTCTCTCTCTCTCTCTCTCTCTCTCTCTCTCTCTCTCTCTCTCTCTCCCTCTCTCTCTCTCTCTCTCTCTCTCTCTCTCTCTCTCTCTCTCTCTCTCTCTCTCTCTCTCTCTCCCTCTCTCTCTCTCTCTCTCTCTCTCTCTCTCTCTCTCTCTCTCTCTCTCTCTCTCTCTGACGCAGTCACCGCTTAAACAAATTGCACGTACCCAAGCCTAGGCTTGACTTATTCAAGAAAAGCTTAGCGTACTCTGCTGCTCATCTTTGGAATTGTGTTCCACATAACCTAAGAAACAACCTCAGTCCCTATTCATACAATCGTAAACTTTTCGAACTGTATGAGTTCTGATTACATCCCCACCCACCCCACCCCCCCCCCCCCCCCCCACCTAATCGGATTATCCTTTCTTATAATATCAACTGTAGGTTCTAATGACGATGTTTGTACTTTTCAACATATTTTATGTCATGCTTATAAGTAGTTAATGTTAATATGAGTGTGCTATTTTATTTTACTTTACAACATTGAATTCCTTAAAATTGATATGTAAAATACATGTGAGAATAAATGAATTCAGTATGAAAGGTGAGAGACAGGAAGGGCAGAATGAACCCTTTGAAAATAAAGTTCGTTCGTTCGTTCGTTCTCTCTTTGATTTGTTTTGTGTATTTTTTTTTTTTTTTTTTTTTGTTTTGGTTTTTAAGATTTGTTTTTGTTTTTTTCGTCTTTTGTTTCTTTGGAAAAATGTGATGTGGGGGAGTTGCAACAGTATTTGTTAGGCACAACCAGTGGTCGCTTACTAATGGTCATTATTGTTAGGTCTTGAAACTTATATCTAACGCTCTAATTAGCCAAATTACTTTATTAGTATAATTTCATAAAAGTGTACTTTCCTTCCCTGAAAGTAAGATTGTACGGAATCTGATTTATCGTCTATTACCCACATATTGCGATAAAAGATTCCTTCACAATTGTAACATAATCGTTATCTGTAAACATAGATCACCTGTTTACATTACCCAAATTTTGTGAGCGTTGTGCAAGACATAAGAAAACATAGTTAGGTGGTGTAGAATACAGATGACAACCCACCCAGAAAGTTTCTCTAAGACGTTTACCAATTCCACAGAATTAATGTTTAAGGTCAACATTTGTTATAATAAATATTATGTCGCTTATAGGCCCCATGTTTGCTTGTACTGCGCTGTTTGGGCGTCCCAAGGCGAGATGATGGCGTGCAGATGTTGGACGCGCCTTATCCCCATGGTCTCATCATTTTCATGTCTACTGCGCATGTGCTCATGACGACTTCCTGTCACAGCGAGCCGAAACACGTGTTGAGCAGTTTAACTTTTTTTTTCTTAATAGGAGTTTTTGCGAGGCGCCCTGTTCAACCTAAACACATATCTTTGTTCCGCTGGTTATATTAGGGCGCAAGTCTAAATATAAAAGACCTTGTGGTCTAATGTTGTAGCGGTTTAACTGTGGCGATGTGAGCAAATGCGAGTTTTAAAGAGGCATATCTACCAGACACATTGCTGAATAAATACGTTTTTTACAAGTAGGACAGTCGTAATGGAGAGACTGGTCTGACGCCAGCATAGATGCTGTAAAGACATCAGCATTAAGTAAGTCTGGACCAGGACTGGTGTGAGTCTCTATAGAGACCAAGAAAGAATAGGGCAACAACACCAGCACGCATGTCGTACTAGGCGACTGATATGAGGTTGTGCATGAGGTTGGCAACCTCATCGTGTAAAACAAATTAACACAGAAAACAACCATTACATAATCATGTTAATACTTTGTATATGCTTGCTGCAAGGGGACCAGCTACAGTGGTGGCGTGATGCTTTGTAAGGAGCAAAATAATGATGATCTAGATCAGAGGTCGGCAAGGGGTCGTTAGCGTTTACCGGTTATATCACAGTGTACAATTTTGGTAGATATGTGACGGAGCAAGAAATAAAGAAGGTAATTTAAAGTTAAGGAAAGCTTGAGCTAACCCTCTCCCGCCGACGTTTAAAAAAATGGGGTATCCCCAGAATTAAAGGTACGAGGTAGCCATCACTTTCTGTCAGCAAAGGTAATGCTGAGTGTGACGGTATTGCCTCCCCTGCTTTGCAGTATTGGTCCAACAGTGGCCATAACTCAAGAGTATCTAATATGGGCTTCAAATGTATCTACCTTCGCACAAGATTACTCTTGGCAGAGATGTAGATAGAAGAGTGATGACACTTCTATTACAAAGGGAGTCATCACAAGATATTCAGAATAAGCGAGAACAATAATGCTTTGGCTGAGTATGTTAACTCTGTAATTCTGCAGACAAGTTTGTGAAGGATTTAAGCACTTATTAATTTCAGCTTGTTAAACCCCCACCCCTGATTTACTCAGTGGAATTCTATTATTCTAGTATAGCTCTGTTTAGAGTGTGTGTAGTAAATTGACTAAGACAAACATGCAGTAACTTTAAAATGATTAAATCGAAGTTAAATTTGAATAATTACAAATAACAAAATTTAATAATCACTTAAGTTTTAACGGTTGGAAAATAATTTGAATAGTTATGGATCAAGAAAAGTTATCATCATGGTCTTTAAGGATCGTGAAGTGTTATAAGAAGTTCACGTGACAGCATAGATTTGAACTTAGCTGCCAATGATCGTTCTGCTCCTTCTTATAGGTTGGTTCTTTTCACACTGCTCACGCTCGTCTCTGATCAAGGTTGTCGGGTGTAGCTCGTTTCCCAGAAATGTCAAGGAGAGTCTACCCCGTGGGTCCTTCGTCTTAAAGCTAAGGCCACGGTTCCCTTCTTGTTCCAGAGATAGTACTTTCTGCTGGTACCACCAATAACAATGGTAAAAGAATAGAACGAAACGCTCTTCTGAGTATGGCGTTTTCCAACCCATAGTTATGGGTTCCTATCTTCCCATACCACCATCCCAATTAACTCCGACTTTACCCTCGATGAGAATTAAATTTAATCCCTCGGGATAAAACGTTCTTTACATTTAAATAGAATAGCTTTCATAGTTACTTTATATTCAAATGAAAAGGTTAATAATACAGATAGAGTCTGTTTACATATACATCTCCACTGATTGAAAAGTGTTCACAATATAAATTGAATATGTTTTCATTTATGTTTACACTGATTGAAAAGTTTGAAACTTCCATTAACTTTAAAATGAATATTTTCACATAGACATTTACTTTGGTTTAAAAGCTTGAAAACTTACATTAATTTTAAAGTGACTATGTTTATAGGGACAAATACACTGCTTTGGACATGTAAGTATTATACTTAGAATGTACATCATTTCTTTCATCTTTCCCTCCCTGCTTCATATGGAACCTAGAACTACTTTATGCTTTTAGTTCTCTTTACGAAACTATCAATAAAGCAAACACCAACCCGTGCAGTGGTGGTTCATGAGTCATCATTCTATACGCTGAGGTTGCCAGCCTCAAATGACTGTGATATCCACTAGCGAGTTTCACATATTAAAATTCACATGGTAAATATATATATATATATATATATATATATATATATATATATATATATATATATATATATATATATATATATATATATATGTGTGTGTGTGTGTGTGTGTGTGTTCGTTCACATGTTAGTAATAAAATATGAAATGTAAATCATAACTTACGCCAATTCTGGCTCACACTTTTTTGCTCAGATGAATAAAGGAGACTTGAATCGGCCTCTTACACGCGTCTGGGGTGTCGTTAATTTAATAAGTTCCCTCACTGACTTCGTGTGTGGTCCTTCAGTTTCCCCAGCCCTGGTTTCCTTATTTAAAATGAAAGAGATTTCCTGGGCTATAAAAGTCCGTCCAAAATTCTCCATATAAGGTGTCCGGTATGTTAAGAAGAAATTCTGAATTCTAATTCTTCACTGTAGCAAGGTCTGGTATCTTGGCGAGCGATTTCTCAAGTGAAATAGATTGAGAAAAAGGTCAGATTATATTCACTGCCTTCCAACGCCTTTGGTATGTGCGCCTCAAAGGATCAGCCAATCTGATTTGAATATGTTGCATGACTCAGCTAATGCACAATTTCAAACATTACTTTTCTAAAAATGGGCTGTACACATCCGCTTACTAACATGTTGGTAAACTCATATAACAACGTGTTCTCAATGTAACAATCATTGCTTTTATCAGGAAGTAATCTCTTATCTGTGTCTGTCCATCAGTTGTCTCCCCGTATTCCAAGCTTTGGTGACGAGCGCACCCGTGTCTTATGAGTCTTATCAGTGATTAAGCACTGCGCTGAGGCGATTGTCGTGTTAATCTGTATACTGATATCGCTGCGCCCACGATAGCCAACATGGTTAGGTCGCTGCCACTCCTTGCAACGCAGGGAGAAATGGATACAAACCAGACACGTCTAATTATCACTGAGAAGGATGTAAGAAGGAAAATACATAATATCTGTGGCGTTATTTGTCTTGTTATCTTATTGCAGTTATCATCACAGATTCTGTGATCATTTTTTTCATTTCTCCTATTTAATTTAATTTGATCTCTGCAAATGTTTTCAAATTGTCTTTTCTTGTTTGTCCTTTGTAATGTCTTTAGTTGACATATGACATAGGAGGTATAGTTGAATACACTTATATTGTAGTACAGATCAGTACTTTATGATTATTATTGTTATAAAACAAAGTATACAAGACCTTTGTAAGGCTTGTCTCCCAAAGTGATTGGTATAGGAAATATTATTTTCCACAGGTACTCAAGTGATCATTGATTACAATAAGGTATACAAGACCTTTATAAGGCTTGTCTCCCACAGTATTTGAGATATACAGTTATTGTTTTCCACAGGTACTCAAGTTATCATTGGTTATATGATAAACAAAATAACCATACAGGTTTTTTCACTAAGACTAAGTCTATGATATAGACTTGTCTCCCATTAAAGTGAAATAAGGTAATTTATTTACTTTTTCAGGTTTCTGATTTAAGAAGACAAGATGTCTACATTAGATTACTTTATTGCACAAGGAAAATCTCTTGATAAGACTGGAAAAGAGTTAGAAGAATGGGCAACTGCTCAATTTGCTATTGCACTAAAATCAGAAGAGAAAAAACAAAAAGATGAGAATAAATGGAAAGCAGAAATTGAACAAAAGAAGATAGATGCTGAGAATTTCAGATTGCAGATGCAAGCTGAGGAAAGAAAAGCTGCTGCTGAGGAGAGAAAAGCTGCGGCTGAGGAGAGAAAACTTCAAATAGAAGAAAAAAAAATAGAAGCTGCTGCTGCTGCTGAAGACAGAAAAGCTGCTGCTGCTGCTGCTGAAGAGAGAAAAGCTCTGGCTGAAGAAAAAAGATTAGAAAAAGAAGCTGATGCTGCTGCTGATCTAAAGAAATTGCAGATGCAAGTGGAGGAAAGGAGATTTGATGCAGAACAGAAGAAATTAGAAGCTGCTGCTGCAGCTGAACAGAAGAAATTAGAAGCTGCTGCAGAACAGAGAAGATTAGATAGAGAAGCTGAAGAGAGAAAAGCAATAAGAGAACATGAATTTGAGTTAGAGAAATTAAAATTGACAAGTATGAGTAATGTTAATCAGGCATCTAGTGGTAATGGTAAACCCTTTGTGTACAAGGTCAAGGTACCAGCGTTCAACCCTGCCAGTGATGACATAACATTTTGGCTTTCTAGATTTGAACGGGCTTGTCGAGCTCATAATGTTGACAAATCACAGTATGTGAATCAGTTGTCTGAAAATCTAAAAGGGGAGTCTCTGAGTAAGTTATATTTCGTTGAAGAGGCCGATAAGGATAATTATGATGCTATTAGGGCATCTCTGATAAAGAAATATCAGCTGCCTGAGCAAGGTTATCGTCTTTTGTTTAAAACAATGAGACCGGAGGTAGGTGTAGAATTCTCAGAATTCATCTCAAAAGCACAAATTACACTTTCACGATGGATTGAATTATCCAAAATAGAGAAAACATTTGATGGTCTTACGGATTTATTGCTAAGAGACAAGGTCATGTCTTCGGTAAATAAATCATTCCTAGAGTTCTTACATGAGCGTAAACCTAGTACATTAAAGCAAATGGAAGAATATTGTGACCAGTATGCCACAGCACACCCTGACATGATTCTTAGTAACTCTAATATTAAAGAGAGTATGCCAGTTGCTTCGGCAACAGAATATAATCAGAATTACTCACACAAATTCCAGGGAGCTAAAAATAAATTTGATAAAAAGGTTAATTGGAATAAGTATCAAAACCAAGATAACCACTCAAATCAGGGTTCTTCTTCGAAGAACTGGAATCGGGCTGATAGTCCTCGACACGCGAGGGGTACCCATAATTTTAGACATTCTCGAAAGGGGAGTAGCTATAGGAACTACCCAAGTGCTTCATGGAGAGAAAAGAACCAATATTACAGGGATACTCAGTATAATGAGCGTGATGATTATGATCATGAATATTATGATTCAAACCCAAATAGGGGTTATAAAAGAGGAAATAATAATTATAGAGACAATTATAACCGAGGTAGATCACAACACAAAAGACATGGTAAATCTTATTACCAGGCTAACTCTGCACAACAGGAGTTCCACGACGCCGGTAATCAGAATAATGATAAAAAAGACTCCAATAGTGTAGCAAATTCCGCTTTCGATTTTGCTAGAGCATCTGAGTGTTCGCAATGCAAAACATTATTCGATCCAACCACAGTTTCTACTTTAAGCTGCGGTCACCCGCTTCCCGCTCTCCCTGCGTCAATCGCGCATAATGGAAGGGGTGCTCTTGTTTTCAATAGAGGCCTAATAGATGGTACTCCGGTATCAATTCTTTTCGATTCGGGGTGCACTACCATCGGAGTGAGGCAATCACTCGTAAATCCTTCTCGAGCTACAGGCGATGTAGTCAAATGTGTAACATTTGGTGGCACATTGGAGAAGTACTCCACTGCCATTATCAATATTGCTACGCCTTTCTTTACAGGAGAGGTGCAAGCATGTCTCTTGCCGAATCCGATCGCTGATCTTATCATCGGTCGCATTCATGGAGTGAAAGAATGCACTCCACAGCAAATTTCTAATTGGGAAAATGTTAATATGCAATCTGCTAATGCAGTAATCACTAGGGCTCAAGCTCTCAATATGCCGCAATCTTCACATTCTGAAGATAATGATGCGCAGATCCAAGATGATCCCTTGGAGATTTCCCATGATTCCTTTATAAAACAGCAGGAAGATGATCCTACTCCAAAGAAATTCTTTACTCTGTGTAAAGTGCTGTGTAAAAAGTCATCTGTAAACTATCTGTGTAAATTGTGTGTATGGTGTTACTGAGATCAGGCATGCTCCAGTCTACCCAGCTGTAAATGGGTAACTCACCCTAGTCCTGAGTTAGGGAAGGCAAAGGCACTGTAAGCAGTAATTTCCTTCTAAGGCTCCAGGGGAAGCAGGCCCTAAACTTGGTCAATTCAACCGACGCAGGATGGTGTATATATGGAGTAGAAGTGTAGAGTGTGATTAACGCGAATGGTGTACTGTTCGTGTTCTGACCAATCTAATCACTCATACACTTGTGTCTACAAGGCACCAATGCAGACTGCTGGAATCTTTGTTTACACAGTTTATTTAGACGCACACACTGGGACATAACGAGTAAATCATGGGTACAGGTTGACACATCAATTTGCAGGCATACATAGTAAATCCCAAGTTATGACACATTCATAAATAATGGGTAGTACATCAATAGCTTCCAATGTCATGATACATAATGGCCGCATCCCCTATCTGACTAAGCGCGTCAGTGAAGGCGGATCGGTAAGTAACTAAAGTTGCTTTATGTTCACAGTTTATATCATATTATGAAACCATGGAAGGGGTTTCTATCAAAATTGAGATCTCCTTGCCACTGTCCGAATAGTAAGATACATGCCCGTTCTTTGGACAGTGATTCAAAAATATGATGACAGGAATGTAACATGGCCGCCTTCCTGAGTTGTCGCTCACTCACTCACAGGAGGGTATATCTAAGCCAAAGTTAATTTGAAATGTATAAGAATAATTTCTTAAAGTTCCTCCAAACAGTTCTACAGTAATCCAGTTACTTCACGTAGACATAACTGCTATATGGAAGCCCGTCATCTTCGTCGATACAAACGTGACCCTAGCGTTGCGAAGCACAAAATTCCAGCTAGGTCTAACCGACATGAGATCATCAAAAATAGGGTCTGGAATTACCTGGAGTCCGAATCATACATGGTCCCGTACATTAGGAGAGTCTCTAACACAAGCTCTAGTAGAGACACAATCTCCTACAGAAGAAAAACCACTTCGTAAATCATTTTTACTGAAGAATCTACCAGCCCTGAAAAATGCGTAACCGCCATTGTAAACGGTACCTCGGAACTCATCACGACTTGTCAAGACAACTCATACTTCCGCTAGAGCGGCATAACAAGAATATAGTCCTGCCTACCCATCCAAAATATACAATATAGGACTGATTCTACTTGTACTAATAATATGTAATACATATGAATTCAGGCCATAAACATAATAAGCAAATTAATATATTTTCTGGCCCTAACAAATAAGTACGGACATGGGTGTCATATCCATGCGCCGAATCAATATCAAGAACGATTACTCCTATGATCAAAAGTGTAAATCAATCATGAATTATCTAGCTTTACCATAGACAGCATTTTCATACACAAATGAATGAACGTCTATATCTTTTCCATCTTAAATAGCCATATCGATTTTTGTAATATGTGCGTCAAAATATGCACGCAACACTCTGGCAACAAAAGGTGATCCGAATAAGGATACAAATCGTAAATCTTGGATTACGATGAAGAATGGCGTACTTGTACGTATGGTACAAGACTCCGCTAAGTCCATTCATGATCAAATCCTTGTGCCTAAAAATATGAGAGTTAAAATCTTACAGCACGCTCATGATTCGCAGTGTGCTGGACATATGGGGTTTTCCCGTACTAAAGCTAGAGTTCTTGAATCTTTCTTTTGGCCTGCTGTGAATAAGGACATACGAATCTATTGTCGATCTTGTAAAGTATGTCAAGAGATTAAATCCAGAGGTCCACGCCATGATGCACCTATTCAGGCTGCAGACATTCCCATTCGACCATTTCAAAAAATGGCGATAGACATCATTGGTCCATTTAAGATAAAGTCTGCTAGAGGACACCAATTTATTTTGTCGTCTGTTGATATGTGCACACGTTGGCCGGAGGCTGTTCCTCTAAAGAGCATAACTACTGCTGATGTCGCAGATGCTCTTTGGTTAATATTTTCTCGTCTGGGGTTTCTAGCAGAAATATTATCCGACCATGGTACCCAACTCATATCGGATACCATGTCTCAAGTAATGTCGACTCTTAAGATAGAGAGATCGCTGAGTAGTATTTATCATCCTATGTCCAATGGGATGGTGGAACGCCTGAATAGAACTCTGAAAAACCTACTAGGTAAGATAACAGAAGATCATCCTCAGGATTGGGATAGGGTTTTACCCGCGGCTCTCTTTGCATATAGAGAGGTCGCCAACGAACATACAGGATTTTCTCCCTTTGAACTTGTCTTTGGCGCGAAACCGCGAGGTCCTATGTCCTTACTTCATGATCTTATAACTGCTGATAATATTGTCGATGACACAAAATCCTCTTATGAATATGTCATCGCACTTAGACACAAGATTATTGAAGCATGCAAATTGGCAACTGCTTCTTGTGAATTTGCGAAACAGAAGGCAAGGGATTTTGCCAATAAAAAGAGATGCTTGCGTCAACTTTGTCCAGGTGACAAAGCATTCGTCTTGCTACCTTGTAGGGAAAATAGACTTCTTATTTCTTGGAAAGGTCCGTACGATATAATATCAAAAGTTTCCGATGTTGACTATATCGTCGATATTGACGGGAAGCGTAAAACCTTCCACATCAACATGCTCACGGAATTCCATGAACGTCCGAATTATTTACAACCTGTTTTCCAGGTAACGGACGATTTTCCAGTCCAACATGGACAGTACTCATCTCTGTCAGTAATACACGATGAGGAAACGAAATTCTCGGATGTAAATCTACCTTTTCCAATGATTCCTCTTCACTCTAATGAATCATGGAAAGATGTTGCAATAAAATAAATGCTTCAGGCATGTTAAACAGTGTTCATGGAACACAGAGGCTTACTAATATATTCTAATGCAATAATATGACAACATAATCATGACAACATACATCAGTTAGATACAATTCAAGGTGAGGACTCAACAATGTCTGCTCCCGGCACGTCCTTCACTTTTCCCAATAGCAGTATCTAACTTTGGCCGTGGGATTAAACATATTAAATTCATAAAGCATTCTTACCACAAATTTCAAGAAATATAAACAAATGACGCTGACTTGCATAGAAGTGGCCTCAGTTTCTTCTGCACTGTCCAGACTGTGAATACTTCTTTATTTAATTTTAAAATTAACACAGCTGTTCTCAGCGTATTTGAATGAAAAGTTTTGTTAAACTGGCAATGAATAATGAAAGCCTTGTGCTAATATTTATTAGCACTGGCCAATCAAAAGCTTGCGACTACCAGAATTCAAATGTAGTTTTTGAAAAACAAAAATAATTCCAAACAAACTCTGCATCTGGTAGTCGATTGGCCAGTCTGCTTTAGTTATGCCAATACAAAAAGATGTTTCGTTTTGGATTACATTTTCCTACCGCTCCCCTTTCCCTCCTATACTCTTTTTACCCAAGCGAATTTGAATGTACCTCAATGCCTCTTTTCTAAGCTGCCGTCCCCACTAACATTATGAAAAAACAAGCAGGAACAACAGTCTGTCTGGTCGCGCGTCCGTAGACATTTAGTATTTTCTCAATAACTTGGCTAATACTTGGACTACCATATTATTTAAAACACATTCTTGCTCAGTGGACTCTAAGCTATACTATCATATAATTTTTATGGTCAGTTTCATTATGGTTTAGATTTTCAATTTTGTCACCGGCAATCGTCAAATAAAAATTCTACACAAGACGACCATCTTCCCCCCCCCCCCCCTTTATCAACTCTCGATAGCATGTATTTTCAAATAACTACTTGTTTTAGTGACGTCAGAAATACTACCGCGAGGAGGAAATAAAATTGTCTGGTTGTTTGCCTCTGTTGGCTTTGCCACAGCGTGTATATATGCAAGGCACAACGTGTCAAGCGAAGCGGGGTTTGGCGACGGGGTAAGAATTTGCGTTAATTATAACTGTTGTCTCGTGTTACACTACCAAATTTGTAAGGATTACTACTGATTACCAGCGTTAAAGTCAAAATATTACGTTAATTCAGACAGTAGTTTGGCGGCACACTTCCGCAAAATCGTTAATTGTAAGTCTTGCCTCGGTCTTTATCAGATCGGGCAAAATGTTAAAAATGTACGTCACAAGGAAAGCGAGTAGGTTTAAACGGCGGGGTCGGATCTAAGCCTTTCCACGTGTTGCGTGCATATTTTGACGCACATATTACAAAAATCGATATGGCTATTTAAGATGGAAAAGATATAGACATTCATTCATTGGTGTATGAAAATGATGTCTATGGTAAAGCTAGATAATTCATGATTGATTCACACTTTTGATTATTGGAGTAATCGTTCTTGATATTGATCCGGCGCATGGATATGACTCCCATGTCCGTACTTATTTGTTAGGGCCAGAAAATATATTAATTTGCTTATTATGTTTATGGCCTGAATTCATATGTATTACATATTATTAGTACAAGTAGAATCAGTCCTATATTGTATATTTTTGATGGGTAGGCAGGACTATATTCTTGTTATGCCGCTCTAGCGGAAGTAGGAGTTGTCTTGACTAGTCGTGATGAGTTCCGAGGTACCGTTTACAATGGCGGTTACGCATTTTCCAGGGCTGGTAGATTCTTCAGTAAAAATGATTTACGAAGTGGTTTTTCTTCTGTAGGAGATTGTGTCTCTACTAGAGCTTGTGTTAGAGACTCTCCTAATGTACGGTACCATGTATGATTCGGACTCCAGGTAATTCCAGACCCTATTTTTGATGATCTCATGTCGGTTAGACCTAGCTGGAATTTTGTGCTTCGCAACGCTAGGGTCACGTTTGTATCGACAAAGATGACGGGCTTCCATACAACAATTATGTCTACGTGAAGTAACTGGATTACTGTAGAACTGTATGGAGAAACTTTAGGAAATCATTCATATGTATTTCGAATTAACTTTGGCTTATATATATACCCTCCTGTGAGCGAGTGAGCGACAACTCAGGAAGGCGGCCATGTTACATTCCTGTCATCGTATTTTTGAATCACTGTCCAAAGAACGGGGCATGTATCTTACTATTCGGACAGTGGCAAGGAGATCTCAATTTTGATAGAAACCCCTTCCATGGTTTCATAATATGATATAAACTGTGAACATAAAGCAACTTTAGTTACTTACCGATCCGCCTTCACTGACGCGCTTAGTCAGATAGGGGATGCGGCCATTATGTATCATGACATTGGAAGCTATTGATGTACTACCCATTATTTATGAATGTGTCATGACTTGGGATCTACTATGTATGCCTGCAAATTGATGTGTCAACCTGTACCCATGATTTACTCGTTATGTCCCAGTGTGTGCGTCTAAATAAACTGTGTAAACAAAGATTCCAGCAGTCTGCATTGGTGCCTTGTAGACACAAGTGAATGAGTGTTTAGATTGGTCAGAACACGAACAGTACACCATTCGCGTTAATCACACTCTACACTTCTACTCCATATATACACCATCCTGCGTCGGTTGAATTGACCAAGTTTAGGGCCTGCTTCCCCTGGAGCCTTAGAGGGAAACTACTGCTTACAGCTGCCTTTGCCTTCCCTAACTCAGGACTAGGGTGAGTTACCCATTTACAGCTGGGTAGACTGGAGCATGCCTGATCTCAACAACTCTGTACACTACAATGGACATATACAGTAGTGGCACCACAAACAACATGTTACAGTGATTGATAGTGGAGCTTTACAGAAGAAAGAGAATACACCACACTTCTTTACAGACTGACACTTTACAGTGTGAGAGAACTTTACAGTGGTGAGCCAGATTCCTGGGTCCAGCCTACGCAGTTTTGTTGTGTTGAGAATCACATTTTACAGTTGCAAGAACATTTGTTTGACCACATCAACACCAGTAGGACAGCTATACAATCAATGTCAGCTTGACCTGTTCTGACAAGTGTAGCAATATCTGGGTCAGCACTTGTTGACATTTGGCACAGTACAGTCAGGATTCTAAACTAGTGATTGTTTATCCTGCTGAAATAGAAGAGCAATGTTGAACTTAAAGTGCAAATTTCATCGTTGGATCTTCTTATGTGCTCAAAAAAATTGAACAGTGTAACAGTTAGAAAGCAAATCTATTACTCAATAAAGTGGTAGTCTAATTTGTTAAAACTGAGCATACAGTACAATACATTACAACTGCAACACATTTCAGTATATAATGTACACATTTATGATTTATATGTATTTATGTTTATATATTATTTGTTTATATGTGTGATTGTTATGTGTTTGCGGGCCTGGATGGGAGGTGACTAGAACAGGAAATACCAAGTGATATTGGTCTTGTTCTGGCGTTCTATAGGGAGCAATTTCTTAATTGAAATTTGCATGCAACATAGTTTGCAAATATTTGGTTAGTTGTGACGACTGTTTCATATTTGTATTTGTAACATTTTTCTGTTTTTTATTTTTGTTTGATTTGTTTGTATAATTGTAGGTCTCATCTTTCCTTTCATTTCAGTTCTTTACACCCTTATGTTTATACACTGTGGCGTTATTTGTCTTGTTATCTTATTGCAGTTATCATCACAGATTCTGTGATCATTTTTTTCATTTCTCCTATTTAATTTAATTTGATCTCTGCAAATGTTTTCAGATTGTCTTTTCTTGTTTGTCCTTTGTAATGTCTTTAGTTGACATATGACATAGGAGGTATAGTTGAATACACTTATATTATAGTACAGATCAGTACTTTATGATTATTATTGTTATAAAACAAAGTATACAAGACCTTTGTAAGGCTTGTCTCCCAAAGTGATTGGTATAGGAAATATTATTTTCCACAGGTACTCAAGTGATCATTGATTACATTAAGGTATACAAGACCTTTATAAGGCTTGTCTCCCAAAGTGATTGGTATAGGAAATATTATTTTCCACAGGTACTCAAGTGATCATTGATTACATTAAGGTATACAAGACCTTTATAAGGCTTGTCTCCCACAGTATTTGAGATATACAGTTATTGTTTTCCACAGGTACTCAAGTTATCATTGGTTATATGATAAACAAAATAACCATACAGGTTTTTCACTAAGACTAAGTCTATGATATAGACTTGTCTCCCATTAAAGTGAAATAAGGTAATTTATTTACTTTTTCAGGTTTCTGATTTAAGAAGACAAGATGTCTACATTAGATTACTTTATTGCACAAGGAAAATCTCTTGATAAGACTGGAAAAGAGTTAGAAGAATGGGCAACTGCTCAATTTGCTATTGCACTAAAATCAGAAGAGAAAAAACAAAAAGATGAGAATAAATGGAAAGCAGAAATTGAACAAAAGAAGATAGATGCTGAGAATTTCAGATTGCAGATGCAAGCTGAGGAAAGAAAAGCTGCTGCTGAGGAGAGAAAAGCTGCGGCTGAGGAGAGAAAACTTCAAATAGAAGAAAAAAAATTAGAAGCTGCTGCTGCTGCTGAAGACAGAAAAAACTGCTGCTGCTGCTGAAGAGAGAAAAGCTCTGGCTGAAGAAAAAAGATTAGAAAAAGAAGCTGATGCTGCTGCTGATCTAAAGAAATTGCAGATGCAAGTGGAGGAAAGGAGATTTGCTGCAGAACAGAAGAAATTAGAAGCAGCTGCAGCAGCAGCTGAACAGAAGAAATTAGAAGCTGCTGCAGAACAGAGAAGATTAGATAGAGAAGCTGAAGAGAGAAAAGCAATAAGAGAACATGAATTTGAGTTAGAGAAATTAAAATTGACAAGTATGAGTAATGTTAATCAGGCATCTAGTGGTAATGGTAAACCCTTTGTGTACAAGGTCAAGGTACCAGCGTTCAACCCTGCCAGTGATGACATAACATTTTGGCTTTCTAGATTTGAACGGGCTTGTCGAGCTCATAATGTTGACAAATCACAGTATGTGAATCAGTTGTCTGAAAATCTAAAAGGGGAGTCTCTGAGTAAGTTATATTTCGTTGAAGAGGCCGACAAGGATAATTATGATGCTATTAGGGCATCTCTGATAAAGAAATATCAGCTGCCTGAGGAAGGTTATCGTCTTTTGTTTAAAACAATGAGACCTGAGGTAGGTGTAGAATTCTCAGAATTCATCTCAAAAGCACAAATTACACTTTCACGATGGATTGAATTATCCAAAATAGAGAAAACATTTGATGGTCTTACGGATTTATTGCTAAGAGACAAGGTCATGTCTTCGGTAAATAAATCATTCCTAGAGTTCTTACATGAGCGTAAACCTAGTACATTAAAGCAAATGGAAGAATATTGTGACCAGTATGCCACAGCACACCCTGACATGATTCTTAGTAACTCTAATATTAAAGAGAGTATGCCAGTTGCTTCGGCAACAGAATATAATCAGAATTACTCACACAAATTCCAAGGAGCTAAAAATAAATTTGATAAAAAGGTTAATTGGAATAAGTATCAAAACCAAGATAACCACTCAAATCAGGGTTCTTCTTCGAAGAACTGGAATCGGGCTGATAGTCCTCGACACGCGAGGGGTACCCATAATTTTAGACATTCTCGAAAGGGGAGTAGCTATAGGAACTACCCAAGTGCTTCATGGAGAGAAACGAACCAATATTACAGGGATACTCAGTATAATGAGCGTGATGATTATGATCATGAATATTATGATTCAAACCCAAATAGGGGTTATAAAAGAGGAAATAATAATTATAGAGACAATTATAACCGAGGTAGATCACAACACAAAAGACATGGTAAATCTTATTACCAGGCTAACTCTGCACAACAGGAGTTCCACGCCGCCGGTAATCAGAATAATGATAAAAAAGACTCCAATAGTGTAGCAAATTCCGCTTTCGATTTTGCTAGAGCATCTGAGTGTTCGCAATGCAAAACATTATTCGATCCAACCACAGTTTTTACTTTAAGCTGCGGTCACCCGCTTCCCGCTC
Source organism: Oreohelix idahoensis (assembly GCA_024509875.1). Lineage (NCBI taxonomy): Eukaryota > Metazoa > Mollusca > Gastropoda > Stylommatophora > Oreohelicidae > Oreohelix > Oreohelix idahoensis. Next base: position 374,962 of record JAMPIV010014145.1, read on the forward strand.
TCCCTGCGTCAATCGCGCATAATGGAAGGGGTGCTCTTGTTTTCAATAGAGGCCTAATAGATGGTACTCCGGTATCAATTCTTTTCGATTCGGGGTGCACTACCATCGGAGTGAGGCAATCACTCGTAAATCCTTCTCGAGCTACAGGCGATGTAGTCAAATGTGTAACATTTGGTGGCACATTGGAGAAGTACTCCACTGCCATTATCAATATTGCTACGCCTTTCTTTACAGGAGAGGTGCAAGCATGTCTCTTGCCGAATCCGATCGCTGATCTTATCATCGGTCGCATTCATGGAGTGAAAGAATGCACTCCACAGCAAATTTCTAATTGGGAAAATGTTAATATGCAATCTGCTAATGCAGTAATCACTAGGGCTCAAGCTCTCAATATGCCGCAATCTTCACATTCTGAAGATAATGATGCGCAGATCCAAGATGATCCCTTGGAGATTTCCCATGATTCCTTTATAAAACAGCAGGAAGATGATCCTACTCTAAAGAAATTCTTTACTCTGGCAACAAAAGGTGATCCGAATAAGGATACAAATCGTAAATCTTGGATTACGATGAAGAATGGCGTACTTGTACGTATGGTACAAGACTCCGCTAAGTCCATTCATGCTCAAATCCTTGTGCCTAAAAATATGAGAGTTAAAATCTTACAGCACGCTCATGATTCGCAGTGTGCTGGACATATGGGTTTTTCCCGTACTAAAGCTAGAGTTCTTGAATCTTTCTTTTGGCCTGCTGTGAATAAGGACATACGAATCTATTGTCGATCTTGTAAAGTATGTCAAGAGATTAAATCCAGAGGTCCACGCCATGATGCACCTATTCAGGCTGCAGACATTCCCATTCGACCATTTCAAAAAATGGCGATAGACATCATTGGTCCATTTAAGATAAAGTCTGCTAGAGGACACCAATTTATTTTGACGTGTGTTGATATGTGCACACGTTGGCCGGAGGCTGTTCCTCTAAAGAGCATAACTACTGCTGATGTCGCAGATGCTCTTTGGTTAATATTTTCTCGTCTGGGGTTTCCAGCAGAAATATTATCCGACCATGGTACCCAACTCATATCGGATACCATGTCTCAAGTAATGTCGACTCTTAAGATAGAGAGATCGCTGAGTAGTATTTATCATCCTATGTCCAATGGGATAGTGGAACGCCTGAATAGAACTCTGAAAAACCTACTAGGTAAGATAACAGAAGATCATCCTCAGGATTGGGATAGGGTTTTACCCGCGGCTCTCTTTGCATATAGAGAGGTCGCCAACGAACATACAGGATTTTCTCCCTTTGAACTTGTCTTTGGCGCGAAACCGCGAGGTCCTATGTCCTTACTTCATGATCTTATAACTGCTGATAATATTGTCGATGACACAAAATCCTCTTATGAATATGTCATCGCACTTAGACACAAGATTATTGAAGCATGCAAATTGGCAACTGCTTCTTCTGAATTTGCGAAACAGAAGGCAAGGGATTTTGCCAATAAAAAGAGATGCTTGCGTCAACTTTGTCCAGGTGACAAAGCATTCGTCTTGCTACCTTGTAGGGAAAATAGACTTCTTATTTCTTGGAAAGGTCCGTACGATATAATATCAAAAGTTTCCGATGTTGACTATATCGTCGATATTGACGGGAAGCGTAAAACCTTCCACATCAACATGCTCACGGAATTCCATGAACGTCCGAATTATTTACAACCTGTTTTCCAGGTAACGGACGATTTTCCAGTCCAACATGGACAGTACTCATCTCTGTCAGTAATACAGGATGAGGAAACGAGTTTCTCGGATGTAAATCTACCTTTTCCAATGATTCCTCTTCACTCTAATGAATCATGGAAAGATGTTGCAATTTCTCCCGAATTATCTCCAGGAGAGCAGAAACAAGTTTCTACTATGTTAGAACAATTTCAGGATGTCCTTACTGACATTCCTGGTCAAACTGATGTCATTCAACATGACATTATTCTTACTGACCATAGTCCTATAAGAGTCAGACCGTATCCTATCCCGATACATTTTCAAGCACAGGTAGAGAAAGAGTTGGATGAGATGATAGAGTTAAAAATTATTGAACCATCCACATCAGCATATTCTTCGCCGATGGTTATTGTACGAAAAAAAGACAATAACATACGTCTTTGCGTGGATTATCGCAAATTGAACCAAGTGACGAAATTTGATGCTGAACCTATGCCTTTACTAGAACAGCTACTTACGAGACTATCGAATTCTCATTTCTTTACTAAACTCGATTTGTCTAAGGGATATTGGCAAGTTCCATTATCCGAACACGCCAAACCGTTGACTGCTTTTTCGACGCCTAGGGGTCTATTCCAATGGAATTTCATGCCTTTCGGTCTTATGAACGCCCCTGCAACATTCGTACGCATGATGCGTCGAATCCTATCTCATCGCTCAGATGTCATTGCGTATCTTGATGACATCTGTCTTTTCAGTGATACTTGGAACGATCACTATAATGGGATAAATGAACTATTGTCTATCTTACGCGAGCATAACCTGACAGCGAAACCATCGAAAGCATGTATTGATTTTAGCGAAATATCTTTCTTAGGACACCGTGTTGGTCATGGGTTCCTAAAAACAGAAGACCATAATACAAGTAAGATACTTAACATTTCTATTCCTAAGACTAAAAAGCAAGTGCGAAGTCTCTTAGGTCTAATACAATTTTATGGACGATTCATTCCGAATCTGTCCTCCATTATGTCACCTCTTTCTTCCTTGCTAAAGAAAGGGTCTCCTAATGTAGTCCATTGGACTCAAGAATGTCAATCCTCTTTGGATAAGGTTAAAACTATGTTTTCTACTTCACCTATCCTAGTATTCCCTTCTAAGGATAAGACATTTATTCTTCGTAGTGACGCTTCATCCACCGGGATTGGAGCAGCACTAATGCAAGAGTACTCTGGAACTCTGCATCCTGTGATGTATATTTCTCGTAAATTAAATGCCGCAGAGAAGAATTACTCGGTCCTAGACCGTGAATTATTGGCTATGGTTTGGTCAATCCTTAAACTGCAAAGATTTCTTCTTGGCGCGCATTTCATCGTGGAAACTGACCAGAAAGCTCTTACGGCTATTCAGAGTAAAAATCTGAAGAGCGCGAGATCAACGCGTTACGCAATTGCTCTGCAGCCATTTCATTTTTCGGTGCGAGCTATCCGTGGGTCAGAAAATGTGATGGCAGATATTTTGTCTAGATGCCCACATGATTCATAACTGTTAAATTATATACCTAACTTTGATACAGTTGTTCCTATGTTGAAATGTGTACACATAGGTAATATCATATATTGATTGTAACACTACTTAGCGGTTCATTGATATTTATTCACCGCTGATCTTTCAATGTTTTTTTCGTCTTTGATGATCATGATGTTAAGATATCTTAGATGAAATTTATGTATAAACTAATGTACAAATTGTGTCATTGCTAATATTGTAGTATGCGTTGGTGACACCTCTCTGGAAATATTTATACTTAGAGAAGTACTTTCTCTAAGGTCATAAAACTTATGCTTATCATCTGCGCATTGTTATTGGTGCGTTGTGAGCCTATTGTATGTTGCTCCTAGATGTATTTCCAAAAAAAAAAAATGTACAATTTTTTTTCCCGAGGGGTGTGGTAATCTGTTGCGTGCATATTTTGACGCACATATTACAAAAATCGATATGGCTATTTAAGATGGAAAAGATATAGACATTCATTCATTGGTGTATGAAAATGCTGTCTATGGTAAAGCTAGATAATTCATGATTGATTCACACTTTTGATTATAGGAGTAATCGTTCTTGATATTGATCCGGCGCATGGATATGACACCCATGTCCGTACTTATTTGTTAGGGCCAGAAAATATATTAATTTGCTTATTATGTTTATGGCCTGAATTCAAATGTATTACATATTATTAGTACAAGTAGAATCAGTCCTATATTGTATATTTTTGATGGGTAGGCAGGACTATATTCTTGTTATGCCGCTCTAGCGGAAGTAGGAGTTGTCTTGACTAGTCGTGATGAGTTCCGAGGTACCGTTTACAATGGCGGTTACGCATTTTCCAGGGCTGGTAGATTCTTCAGTAAAAATGATTTACGAAGTGGTTTTTCTTCTGTAGGAGATTGTGTCTCTACTAGAGCTTGTGTTAGAGACTCTCCTAATGTACGGTACCATGTATTGTGTCTCTACTAGGTAGAGACTCTCCATGTACCATGATTCGGACTCCAGGTAATTCCAGACCCTATTTTTGATGATCTCATGTCGGTTAGACCTAGCTGGAATTTTGTGCTTCGCAACGCTAGGGTCACGTTTGTATCGACAAAGATGACGGGCTTCCATACAACAATTATGTCTACGTGAAGTAACTGGATTACTGTAGAACTGTATGGAGAAACTTTAGGAAATCATTCATATGTATTTCGAATTAACTTTGGCTTATATATATACCCTCCTGTGAGCGAGTGAGCGACAACTCAGGAAGGCGGCCATGTTACATTCCTGTCATCGTATTTTTGAATCACTGTCCAAAGAACGGGGCATGTATCTTACTATTCGGACAGTGGCAAGGAGATCTCAATTTTGATAGAAACCCCTTCCATGGTTTCATAATATGATATAAACTGTGAACATAAAGCAACTTTAGTTACTTACCGATCCGCCTTCACTGACGCGCTTAGTCAGATAGGGGATGCGGCCATTATGTATCATGACATTGGAAGCTATTGATGTACTACCCATTATTTATGAATGTGTCATGACTTGGGATCTACTATGTATGCCTGCAAATTGATGTGTCAACCTGTACCCATGATTTACTCGTTATGTCCCAGAGATGCAGATAGAAGAGTGATGACACTTCTATTACAAAGGGAGTCATCACAAGATATTCAGAATAAGCGAGAACAATAATGCTTTGGCTGAGTATGTTAACTCTGTAATTCTGCAGACAAGTTTGTGAAGGATTTAAGCACTTATTAATTTCAGCTTGTTAAACCCCCACCCCTGATTTACTCAGTGGAATTCTATTATTCTAGTATAGCTCTGTTTAGAGTGTGTGTAGTAAATTGACTAAGACAAACATGCAGTAACTTTAAAATGATTAAATCGAAGTTAAATTTGAATAATTACAAATAACAAAATTTAATAATCACTTAAGTTTTAACGGTTGGAAAATAATTTGAATAGTTATGGATCAAAAAAAGTTATCATCATGGTCTTTAAGGATCGTGAAGTGTTATAAGAAGTTCACGTGACAGCATAGATTTGAACTTAGCTGCCAATGATCGTTCTGCTCCTTCTTATAGGTTGGTTCTTTTCACACTGCTCACGCTCGTCTCTGATCAAGGTTGTCGGGTGTAGCTCGTTTCCCATAAATGTCAAGGAGAGTCTACCCCCATCATCCCAATTAACTCCGACTTTACCCTCGATGAGAATTAAATTTAATCCCTCGGGATAAAACGTTCTTTACATTTAAATAGAATAGCTTTCATAGTTACTTTATATTCAAATGAAAAGGTTAATAATACAGATAGAGTCTGTTTACATATACATCTCCACTGATTGAAAAGTGTTCACAATATAAATTGAATATGTTTTCATTTATGTTTACACTGATTGAAAAGTTTGAAACTTCCATTAACTTTAAAATGAATATTTTCACATAGACATTTACTTTGGTTTAAAAGCTTGAAAACTTACATTAATTTTAAAGTGACTATGTTTATAGGGATAAATACACTGCTTTGGACATGTAAGTATTATACTTAGAATGTACATCATTTCTTTCATCTTTCCCTCCCTGCTTCATATGGAACCTAGAACTACTTTATGCTTTTAGTTCTCTTTACGAAACTATCAATAAAGCAAACATCAACCCGTGCAGTGGTGGTTCATGAGTCATCATTCTATACGCTGAGGTTGCCAGCCTCAAATGACTGTGATATCCACTAGCGAGTTTCACATATTAAAATTCACATGGTAATATATATATATATATATATATATATATATATATATATATATATATATATATATATATATATATATATATATATATATATATATATGTGTGTGTGTGTGTGTGTGTGTGTGTGTGTTTGTTCACATGTTAGTAATAAAATATGAAATGTAAATCATAACTTACGCCAATTCTGGCTCACACTTTTTTGCTCAGATGAATAAAGGAGACTTGAATCGGCCTCTTACACGCTTCTGGGGTGTCGTTAATTTAATAAGTTCCCTCACTGACTTCGTGTGTGGTCCTTCAGTTTCCCCAGCCCTGGTTTCCTTATTTAAAATGAAAGAGATTTCCTGGGCTATAAAAGTCCGTCCAAAATTCTCCATATAAGGTGTCCGGTATGTTAAGAAGAAATTCTGAATTCTAATTCTTCACTGTAGCAAGGTCTGGTATCTTGGCGAGCGATTTCTCAAGTGAAATAGATTGAAAAAAAGGTCAGATTATATTCACTGCCTTCCAACGCCTTTGGTATGTGCGCCTCAAAGGATCAGCCAATCTGATTTGAATATGTTGCATGACTCAGCTAATGCACAATTTCAAACATTACTTTTCTAGAAATGGGCTGAACACATCCGCTTACTAACATGTTGGTAAACTCATATAACAACGTGTTCTCAATGTAACAATCATTGCTTTTATCAGGAAGTAATCTCTTATCTGTGTCTGTCCATCAGTTGTCTCCCCGTATTCCAAGCTTTGGTGACGAGCGCACCCGTGTCTTATGAGTCTTATCAGTGATTAAGCACTGCGCTGAGGCGATTGTCGTGTTAATCTGTATACTGATATCGCTGCGCCCACGATAGCCACCATGGTTAGGTCGCTGCCACTCCTTGCAACGCAGGGAGAAATGGATACAAACCAGACACGTCTACTTATCACTGAGAAGGATGTAAGAAGGAAAATACATAATATCTGCTACACATAGCAGAAAAAGAAAGAACGAAAGTGCGACAAATGAAGGCACACAATAAAATCAGTACAACAAATGTACCGAAACTGCTGGAGTGAAAGAAAAATCGAGAGGGGCCGCTCCTCTGAGACAAAGTTTAAAATTGTTTATTTTACAATTGAAACTGATTGTCACCCTACCTCTGCCGATATGATACTCTCAATGTACATCTTTGGAGTTGATAATATTTCTAAAGTAGATTCTAACAGATCCTGGGTTTCTTATGGCTGATCTATATACATACTGTAGCAACATTGCATGAACTATACCCTGCATCAGATTCACATAGCCAGATACGTTAGCACTACATACTGTCACGTGAAAGATAATTTATTTTACCATCTTGTCCATAATGTTATTACTCTTTTAATGTTCTGTTTTCTGAGACATTTTGTATTTTCGTTTCTTTCATATTCTACCTACAAACTTCTCACCCTCTCAAACCCCACCCGAGGTTGTTTACGCTGGCCAGCTGCGGTCAGCTAACGCTAGACGTAATGTTATCTAAACGCACCTGTTCGACCAGAGAAACATTTCTCGGGTCCGCTTTAAGTGTTAGAACGAGCCAAGACGGTTTCTGTGAAAGAAACGGTTCGTTAGCGGCGGGTACCCTCTGTGGTCCCAACAGGGGAATTTCTCTGGTCGCTTTAAAACGTTTGATGACGAGCGGCTGGTACCCTTTGAGGCCTGGGGAACTTTCGCACGATTTCTTTTGTCTTACTCTAGATTACGTCTTTCGCCGAACTTCTGTAGAAATACGCACGCCAGGTGTTCGGGGGGAGCGTCCCTTGTGATCTATAAGAGTAGACTGGTTTTAATAGACAAAGACATTCGTAAATTTTCCTGGCCCGTAGATGATCATCATGAGATAAGGCAAACTTTAACACAGTACTAGAATGTGTTTGCCTATGTCCTAGTCATTTTTCGGGGTGAGTTGACATATCTTATAATTATAATATTAGATTCATGTTAGCTTTTATATATATCTGTTAGGGAAGTGAATTTATTTCTGAGGACTTCTCCTAGTAATTTATTCAGTGATAAGGTAGCGCTGTCTACGGCCTAGTAAGGGTGCTTAAACTGTTAGGGTTTATCATGGGTTAAATGTTAAACTTACAATAACAGATATTAGGCGTAGAATCAGTCCACGAATGCTTACCATTGGGTTAAGAGTCAGCAAAAAATTAACTGTCATTTCTGTAAGATAATGTCAGGTGTGGATTGTTCACTTTAAAACTGAATAGTGAGATGCAGGTAATAAATCTAATCCCATAGTGGAGCGAAACTTTCTGTATAAAGTTAGTGTGATTTTAGCGTTGCTTGAAGTTAAAAGGTGTCTCTTTTGGGTCTCAGTTTCAGGGAGACCGACTCGCGAGAGCAGATTCCAGTCAGGCGAAGAACGAAATATTCTCTTCGATCTAGAGGGTTCTGAATACCGCTAGCGTCACGAATCGTCACACCCCGTTCCTGAATCAAAACCCCTTTTTGTCAACGCCAAGTTAAGCTCACGCAGTGCAACGGAGCCAACGCTAAATCTGGAATCGCCAAACGCAGTAGTAGTTCTCTACTCGCCTATTGGATTACCAGCCAGAGCATTGCGGCTTCCAGAATATCAAACCCGCTCAGCATGCCTATAGCAGAATTCCATATCACCCGCCTTTTTTGTGCCTAAACGGGGCACTCAGCCAAGCCACAGTCAACCAGTTTAAACAGGATTTACAGCCAAGCGGAGCCTTGCGCCGGATAAGCGCACCTGGGTCTCTTTGTCCTCAAGTGACTTCTTCTGGTGTATTTCCTGGATACTTAAAACCTCGCACGTCAGCAGGAGATAAACAGCGCCCCCGGCCCAACTCGCGCCAGTAGGGGGGGTCACCAACGATAGCGCCTATACAGTGATGTTATTCAGGTTAATTCCATCACCGATGGAGGATATATACGAAAACACCACTTACTGGAGTTACTTCAGCTGGTCCCCGAAAACCGAAGGACTGTCACTCGATTATTTATCTCTTTGTGTTCTACAGGTTTTATGAATGGTGATCTGTGTGTGTGGTTGTTGGTGTATATGATTATTTGATGAATATTTGATTATTGAGGTAATTTTATGTTGTTGTGATGATATGCATTATTTTCATGCTTTTCTCCTTTAATAAATTTTACACATTTATTAATACGCTGTTCACGACCTTTCCATCCATATTTGTATTTTTAGCTCTTTACTATAATCTCTATGTATGATAAGAGAAAAGAGAGAGAGCAGGAGGTGCTGAGACAGACATAAGTGAGTTGAGGCTTGGAGAGAGAGATCATTTTGATAAATCTTCTTCCAGGTTGTCTCAAGTCCATCTCCTATTTACACCTTATCTAAAGTGTAATCTATAACTCTGTCAGTCCACTATCCCTTGTCGATTTCACTACTCTACACTCTAACTCAACCACGACACGTACCTACATCAGTATAAGGTCTAGTTTTAGAGCGCGAAAAAGACCAATAAGTAAATGGATAGATAATGTTAGTGTAACTGTCTTTTTTTCTTGTTGAGGTGATCACTGGCCCAAGACAGTATACATGTTGTTAGATGTGTAGTGCGAGCGTATGATGAATTGAGTGTGGGTGCGAATGAAGACGCGAATGTGTTTAGGCTCGTATAGATGTAGATCCTGCAACCCATACTCTCACATGCAGTAATCAAGGATGCTTTGACACTGCAGGCATGTTTCAAGACATTTATTGACGGGAACACACATAATATCAACAGGAACAGTCAGTGTAACAAGGTCATGCTGACCTGACATCGATAGGTATACATTTGGCATTCAAAAAGGTAAACATCAGAATAGACGTGCATGGTCAATAGCAAAGTTCTTCAATAATGACAGTTCGTAGCGTCGCCCTTGGCGTCTCTGACTAAACGCATCAGATGCCTTAGTTGCCTTGACACACAGGTGCAACTTGGCACTCCCTGCCAATTGCACATAACAGGCTGTAGTATAATAGCCGGAAGCACAGGCCTCGTCCTAACGTCGGCCGTGTACTTCTGTTAAATAGGTTATCATCAACCCTGCAGTAATACTTATTGTAGATAGAAGTTCCGCCAATCTGCGGCTCCCACAATATATCTTCGTCACTGGATTTCTGGACAATATAAGACTAACAGTCTTGGATGGCTACCTCGAGCACAAATATATAAGTTCTGAAATGGCGGATCAGTGAGCTGCTGTTCACCCTAGGTAATCCTTTACATGTTCTGCCACCGAAAAGCGTAATAATGCATAAAGGTCGGTATTACCTGGTAAATGAATCCTCAGAACTACACAAGGAATTCTGTCGTCATCCCGACGCACAGAGATTCACTGGGGAAAACTGCCATAGCAGTTACTTCGAAGATTCTCCCCGAAAAACAATGGACTCTTGGTCCCTTCAGAAAAACAGGACCTCCCGGCTTCCCGGAAGTATATCTCACTCCCGCTTAAAAAACCTTCCCATAGGCCTACGCCCGAACTGACAACCTCCGACCCTAAAGGTCAAACACAATGAATGAATAAACAAGGGAAGACAACCCCTAATCAACCTGACATCGCAGGTAAAGACACAATTATACTTATGATACAAACATAAGCAAATAACTTGACAGATGACTCCGTCGAAAATGACAGCAACATTACTACCACCCCCCTGTAAAAAAAAAATGCAATTTTTTTTTTTTTTTTAATATGCTCATGAGCAAGATAGCACCAGTATCACTTCTGTGCTCATGCAAACAATGAACCTAATATCAGGTACAATAGAAGAGGGTACAAATCATCTCCCAACATAGGAGAAAATATTTCCTTTAAGCCAAACAAACTAAGGGATACCATTCAAGAAACCTAAGTTGCTGGCAATACCAATCATATATCAAACATTACTAAATAATATAATCATAGCAATATACAAATGTCAATGCTATTTTAGCAACATATCACTGATGGATGGACAAAATGAAATTTGTTAAATTATCTAAACATCATCCAAATACATTTGTATTACAACATATTATGATATTAAGGACAGACCTAAGTCTGAAAATATATCAGGAAAAACTAGGACACAAGATTTAACTGGAATCATGTGGGCATCTAGACAATATGTCCGCCATCACATTATCCGAACCACGGATAGCTCGCACCGTGAAATGGAAAGGCTGAAGAGCAATAGCATAACGAGTAGATCTCGAGCTCTTCAAATCCTTACTTTGCATAGCCGTAAGAGCTTTTTGGTCGGTTTCCATAAAGAAATGCGCGCCCAGAAGGAACCTTTGTAGCTTAAGAATGGACCAAACCATAGCTAACAATTCACGGTCCAAAACCGAGTAATTCCTTTCTGCCGCATTCAGCTTCCTAGAAATATACATTACAGGATGCAGAGTTCCTGAATATTCCTGCATTAGTGCCGCTCCAATGCCAGTGGAAGAGGCATCACTACGAAGGACAAAAGTCTTATCAATCGTCGGTAGTCTTAAGATAGGATGAGATGAGAACAAATTCTTAACCTGATCCAATGAAGATTGGCATTCTTGGGACCAACGCACCATATTAGGAGAACCTTTTTTCAATAACGTTGAAAGTGGTGCCATAATGGAGGACAGATTCTCAATGAATCTTCCATAGAATTGTATCAATCCCAAGAGACTACGCACTTGCTTTTTTTGTCTTCGGAACCGAGATATTTAATATCTTTGAAATGTTTTGGTCCTCTGTCTTCAACAGACCATGACCAACTCGATGACCTAGGAAGGAAATTTCACTAAACCCAACAAAAGCTTTAGAGGGTTTAGCAGTCAAACTATGCTCACGTAGAGTAGATAGCAATTCCTTCAGACCCACATAGTGTTCTTCCCAAGTATCGCTGAAAAGACAGATGTCGTCTAAATATGCAATGACATCTGCACGATCTGATAGAATTCGTCGCATCATGCGTACGAAAGTCGCTGGGGCGTTCATAAGCCCGAAAGGCATAAAATTCCATTAAAACAGACCCCTAGGTGTCGAAAAAGCAGTGAGAGGTTTGGCGTGTTCCGTCAGTGGGACTTGCCAATAACCTTTCGACAAGTCTAGTTTAGTAAAGAATTTAGCTTTAGAAAGTCTAATAAGTAGATCATCTAATAACGGCATAGGTTCAGCATCGAACTTCGTAACTTGATTTAATTTGCGATAATCAACGCAAAGACGTATGTTATTGTCTTTCTTTCGAACAATAACTATCGACGAAGAATAAGCTGAAGTGGATGGTTCAATTATTTGTAGTTGAATCATTTCATCCAATTCTTTCTCGACTTGTGCTTGAAAATGAATAGGTATTGGGTATGGTCTTACTCTGATCGGATTACGATCAGTAAGTATGATGTCATGTTCTATGACATCTGTGTGTCCAGGAATGTCGGTAAGGACATCCTGATATGATTGTAACGTAGAGGATACTTGACGTTGTTCCTCAAAAGAAAAGTTGGAAGAGACTGTAACGTCTCTCCACGATTCCATTGAAGTAAGTGGAATCGCAGGAAGAGGTAAGTTCACGTCAGAAAAAATAGTTTCCTCATCCTGTATAACGGACAGGGATGAGATGTGACCATGTTGAACTGGAGAGTCGTCCGTCGCCTGGAAAATAGGCTGTAAATAGTCTGGACGTTCAATAAACTCTGTTAGCATATTTATATGGAAGGTTTTATGCCTTCCATCCACATCGACAATATAGTCGACATCAGAAATTTTCGAGACTATAGTGTATGGACCCTTCCAAGAAATGAGAAGTCTATTCTCTCTTGAGGGCAGTAAGACATATGCTTTGTCTCCAGGACAAAGTTGACGTAGGCGTCTTTTCTTATTAGCAAATCGCCTAGCTTTTTCTTTCGCAAATTCGGAAGATGAATTTGCTAACCTGCACGATTCGATAATCTTTTCCCTAAGAGCTATAACATATTCATATGACGATTGTGTATCATCGTCGATATTATCGGAAGTTATCAAATCGTGTAACAAGGACATTGGCCCGCGCGGTTGCGCGCCAAAGACAAGTTCGAAAGGAGAAAACCCTGTATGCTCGTTGGGAACCTCTCTATAGGCAAAGAGGACTGCAGGTAAAACCCTGTCCCAATCTTCAGGATGATCCTCCGTTATCTTGCCAAGTAAGTTCTTTAGTGTCCTGTTAAGACGTTCTACCAATCCATTGGACATTGGATGATAAATACTACTGAGAGACCTTTTAATGTCTAGCGTAGCCATTACCTGAGACATAACGTCCGAAATTAACTGAGTGCCGTGATCCGACAGTATTTCTCCGGGGAATCCCAGACGAGAAAATACGAGCCAAAGAGCATCAGCGATATCGACAGTTGATATGCTCTTCAGAGGAATAGCCTCTGGCCAACGCGTGCACATGTCCACGCAAGTGAGGATAAATTGGTGTCCTCTGGCTGACTTAATTTTGAACGGACCAATGATGTCTATAGCCATTTTCTGAAACGGCCGAATCGGAATATCTGCAGCCTGAATAGGAGCAGCATGTCTCGGACCCCTAGACTTGACCTCTTGACAAATTTTGCAAGATCGGCAATAAATTCGGATGTCTTTATTCACGAATGGCCAAAAGAATGACGCAAGGACTCTAGTTTTAGTTCTGGAAAAACCCATGTGTCCCGCACACTGAGAATCGTGTGCATGCCGAAGAATTAAGGCTCTCATACACTTAGGCACAAGAATTTGCGAGTGCATAGACTTGTCCGAGTGTTGTACCATTCGTACCAATATACCATTCTTCATAGTGATATACGATTTGTGATTCGTATTTTGATTGGGATCCCCTTTCTTTGCAAGAAGGAAGTATTTCTTCAAAGAAGGATCCTCTTCTTGACGTTTAACAAACGAGTCATGGGAAATCACCAAGTGCTCGTCTTGGCTATCAACTTCATTACTATTATCAGATGAAGTTGGGGGATTAAGAGCTTGAGCTCTTGTCACCACTGCATTGACCGTTTGAATGTTTCTTTCTTCCCAACTAGAAATTTGTTGCGGGGTGCATTCCTTAACCCCATGAATACGACCGATTATAAGATCCGCAATAGGATTAGGAAGAAGACATGCATGGACATCTCCTGTGAAGAAAGGAGTGTCAATCCTAATAATAGCAGTAGGATAGCTTTCCATAGTACCACCAAATGTAACACATTTGATTGTTTTTTCCAGTGGCACAGCAAGGATCTATCAGAGACTCCTTAACCCCGACGGTAGTACATCCCGAATCGAAAAGTACTGAGACTAGCCTATCATTTATTAGACCTTTATGTAAGATGAGAGATCCTCTCCCATCATGCGCAACTGTAGCAGGTAGAGCAGGAAGAGGGTGACCACAACTTAGCGTAGATACAGTTGATGAGTCAAACAATGTTAAGCATTGGGGGCATTCAGTTGCTCTCCCAAAATCGAAAGCACAACCAGTGATAGCCCTAGAGTTACCACTATCATTTACTGTATTACAGGCTCCATCAAACTCTTGTTGCGCAGAGTTTGCCTGTTGGTAAGGTCTTTTTTTGTTAAACCTAGGTCTACCTCGATTATCATTTCCCCTGTAGTTATTTTGACTATCATTTCCCCTGTAATTATTTCGACTATCATTTCCCCTGTAATTGTTATCATATTGCCTATTGTAATCATCATTCCGGTTTGAATCCCGGTTTCTAAATTCACCATCGTCATAATCTTGACGTCGAGAATGATTACCTCGAAAATTTGAATAGTTATTATTTGGATAGCCTTTACGAAAGTGTCTCAAATTATTACCACTAAAATTACGAGAACTACCATCTTGTCTCCACTGCATAGACGAAGAACCATCATGTGTTGGATTACTCCGCTTCTGAGTGTAATTTTGATTACTTCCCCTATTCCAATTTTGTTGAGCACCCTGAAATTTTTTTCTGAAATTAGGGCCATATGGTGTTGCCGAAGCAGCTGGCAACCCTTCTTTCACTTTAGAATTGCTAACTGTAGCATGGGGATGTGCTGTGGCATACTGACAACAGTATTCCTCCATTTCTTTTAAGTTTTTAGGCTTACGCTCATGAAGGAATGCAAGAAAAGAATCATTAACAGATGACAAAACCTTATCTCGCAATAATAAGTCCATTAGACCTTCATATGTTTTCTCAATCTGAGACAACTCAACCCATCGTGTAAATGTACGACGTATCTTTGTAACAAAATCAGAGAAATCTACTCCATTTTCTGGCAACATTGTCCTAAAACGAAGACGATAGTCTTCTTGTTTTAATTGGTATTTTTTTAGCAATGCTGCCCTGACAACATCATAATTAGTCCTCTCATGTTCGTCTATTGTCATAAGAGTAGTCACTGTGTCACCTGTAAAAAATGGCATCAGTTGTTCAACATATTTTTCCTTTTTTATGTTATGCGTATCGCACAAAAATTGGAATCTATCTAGATAATCTGCTACGTCATCCTTTAAAGGATTGAAATGAGGCAATTTAATCCTACTAACAAACTCCTTTGTCGTACTCGAAGTTGTTTGCTGAGCACCCGTACTCGCCAATTTCAATTTCTCTAACTCCAAAATTGCGAGTTTTTCATCAAGTTCCATCTTCTGTTTTCTTTCCTCATGTTCCATTTTTCTAATTTCAGCCTCAGCAGCAGCTTGAAGTTTTTTTTTTTTCCTCTGCAGCAGCTTGAAGTTTTTTTTCCTCTGCAGCAGCTTGAGCTTGAATTTTTTTGTCTTCCATTTCCATCTGGAATTTTCTTTCATCAGCTTGAGCTTTTCTCTCCTCAGCCTCTCTTTGATACCTTCTTTCTTCAAGTTCTAATCTTCTATTCTCAGCTTCTAGCTTCTTTAGTTCAGCTTCTGCTTTCAATTTAATTTCCTCTTTTTGTTTCTTTTCTTCTGACTTTAATGCAATGGCGAATTGAGCAGATGAATATTCTTCCAATTCTTTACCAGACTTACCAAGGGTCAACCCTTGCTGGATGAAGAAATCCAATGTAGACATTCTGTCTAATGAGATCAGAAACCTGAAAAAAAATTAAATAAATTACCTTATCCCACTTCAATGGGAGACAAGTCTGAAATGCTAGACTTGTATACTCACTTCCTTTATTTTACTGTCTTAGTCTTAGACAAAGACTTTGTATGTTCCTCTTGTTTATAATGTACCCAAAAAATCACTTGAGTACCTGTGGGAAAAAAAAAATTCCCTTATATCCCACTCACTATGGGCACAAGTCTTTTTTTTATAAAGAACTTGAATATGTATTTACCTTGTCTCAATCTTTGTAGATAACAAGTCTTTTATCAAAGAACTTGTATAAATATCTTATATAATATTATTTAACAAACTCTATATGAAGAGTCTACCTTATCAATAATATCAAAACATGACCAAGTATGTGTATGTAGACTGTGCATGACAGTAATGTAGTACAACCAAAAAAAATACAAAGACAAAAATACAAAACAATACAAATGGCAACACTGTTTTAACCAAAAATGTGTAGAGAAATACACAAGAAAGGAGAGACCTACAGAATACAAACAAAACAAATCGACAATCAAAACTGAAAAACAGACAAAATATTACAAAAACAACGTTAAGTACAATTACATCACAGCTAACATCAATAGCGACCAATTGTCACTAGCAAATTTCCAAATTAAGAAAAATTTGCACCTACAGACCGCTTACAGTAAGCCTCGATCAAGTGGCACATTTACCGTAAGACCCACCAACCGAAAAACCCGCAGAAAAATACACCAAAAACAGTAGAAGTGACATAAACATATAGCAATCAATTTCAATGTGTTGCAGAACAAGTTCAGTCACAGCTGAAACTAAAATAAATTTCTTGCTCCTTGCGAACACAGAAACGAAATGTCAAACGCGCACTGAACGTCAAATCCACTGTAACATAAAGTGGTATTCACGAACCAAAGTTACTATGACCTTCTCAAATTAGGGCTTGCACATTGAATGTTTACAATTTCACGTACTGTTTACAGACACTTGACCTCCAACAATGTAGCTTGAATGCTCTGACCTAGAAAAGTCTGTTGTTGAATGAAACGTGTCACAACCCGCAGTACTGTTTACAATAGGAACCCGCCTTCTATGCAGTTATGGTCCACGTAGCAAATGCCTAGTAGTTCACTTCAGTACTTGTCTTGTTATGCTTTATGTAGCATTATAATATAAATGCTCGTACTGTTTATTTGGGTCAACTGTTGATGACCTATATCTGTCCTGTTGTAGCCAAAACTTGCAAGTGTAGAATTAGCGTTGTGTGTTACGGCTGTCCCGTGTGTAGCTTAGACCCACAGATCAGAAGTGTAATGTGTACTTGTCCTTCTTGAAACTTTCTCGACAAAACTGGAGACATCACACATGTAACAGCCAACCAGGAATGTAAATTTCTGGATCCATAAATGTCAACAATAATGTCAAATGCTCGCTCTGTTCTTTTTAAACCCACAGATCTGGTCCATCCGAAATGTAAGTTTCTAGGCCACATTGGCGACAAGAAATGTATCATAAGAGCCCACGTAACTGGTCCACCAGAAATGTAACTGTCTTTTTTTCTTGTTGAGGTGATCACTGGCCCAAGACAGTATACATGTTGTTAGATGTGTAGTGCGAGCGTATGATGAATTGAGTGTGGGTGCGAATGAAGACGCGAATGTGTTTAGGCTCGTATAGATGTAGATCCTGCAACCCATACTCTCACATGCAGTAATCAAGGATGCTTTGACACTGCAGGCATGTTTCAAGACATTTATTGACGGGAACACACATAATATCAACAGGAACAGTCAGTGTAACAAGGTCATGCTGACCTGACATCGATAGGTATACATTTGGCATTCAAAAAGGTAAACATCAGAATAGACGTGCATGGTCAATAGCAAAGTTCTTCAATAATGACAGTTCGTAGCGTCGCCCTTGGCGTCTCTGACTAAACGCGTCAGATGCCTTAGTTGCCTTGACACACAGGTGCAACTTGGCACTCCCTGCCAATTGCACATAACAGGCTGTAGTATAATAGCCGGAAGCACAGGCCTCGTCCTAACGTCGGCCGTGTACTTCTGTTAAATAGGTTATCATCAACCCTGCAGTAATACTTATTGTAGATAGAAGTTCCGCCAATCTGCGGCTCCCACAATATATCTTCGTCACTGGATTTCTGGACAATATAAGACTAACAGTCTTGGATGGCTACCTCGAGCACAAATATATAAGTTCTGAAATGGCGGATCAGTGAGCTGCTGTTCACCCTAGGTAATCCTTTACATGTTCTGCCACCGAAAAGCGTAATAATGCATAAAGGTCGGTATTACCTGGTAAATGAATCCTCAGAACTACACAAGGAATTCTGTCGTCATCCCGACGCACAGAGATTCACTGGGGAAAACTGCCATAGCAGTTACTTCGAAGATTCTCCCCGAAAAACAATGGACTCTTGGTCCCTTCAGAAAAAAACAGGACCTCCCGGCTTCCCGGAAGTATATCTCACTCCCGCTTAAAAAACCTTCCCATAGGCCTACGCCCGAACTGACAACCTCCGACCCTAAAGGTCAAACACAATGAATGAATAAACAAGGGAAGACAACCCCTAATCAACCTGACATCGCAGGTAAAGACACAATTATACTTATGATACAAACATAAGCAAATAACTTGACAGATGACTCCGTCGAAAATGACAGCAACAGTTAGATTCTTTTTTTTTAACCAAAGTATCCTGTTCAACCCTTGGTATATTATAATTAGGGCATATAATGTTGTAGCGTGAGGTTTTTATTGTATATAGGATCAGTACAGTAATGACAATACAGAAATAGAATTTCTGCAGGAAAATGATGAAGTCCACGTGTATGAGAGAACTACTGGTATCACAAATTAGTTACGGCTGTAAATGATCTGATCTCGAAAAATTAGTAGAGTGGAGACAGTCATAAAATGCCACCTGCTGGGTAACTGTGATATTAAAACAAGGAAACAGATTTCACTTAACAATTATAAACTTGACAAGTCGTTCAAATACAATTTCCTTATTTATTAAGTATATGCACTATCTACTATTGAGCTGAAGGATAGATGTTGGAAGATGGAATGCAATGGATTTGTAAGTTTACATGTGACTTACATATACATATTTATATATATTACAACAAGTCTTACAATTATATGAAAAAAATTACATCAGCTGTGCTGTTAATCAATTATAGAAAATTTATCAGCTGTGCTGTTAATCTTGTCTCTCACTACGCTAAATCCCTTTTTCTTCATAGACAGTTAATTGCTCACACTTGCCGGCGGAAATGGTACTAATGTGTACTCATCTCTTAAAACAGTTCTGTCCTTCTTAATTGATGCACACAACACTTCTTCGCTGATGATCGCTCCTTTAGCCAACCCAAGACTGAGGGGGACTAAGGATGTAGCTCTGATACAACCACTATGCTCCTGCTAAATTCCATGCAGCAGGATTGACCTGAACATACGACCTCAGGTTGGATGACACGAATAAACCCTCTAAGATTAATACGAGCCAGATTTTGATTCGACTTAGTGAAGCAAGACTGCCTGGCATGCAGTTAAGCACGAATCAGTCTTGGCAGCTTTCTCTTCTCTAGTCTGTCGTTCTGGCTGGTCTTCGTGTTTGTGTGTGTATTTGAATAAAACGCGCACATATATATATAGGTAGACGCTGGTAGATGCTACTACGTATGGAACCCTTTTGATTGGTTAGTTGCGTTTTAGTACTTTTTGTTTTACCGAGTTCAGAACCAACAGGGTTTTATGCCTAATTTATTCTGTCTGCCGCCATCTTGCGTGACCGTGACTTCGTGTAATTTATTCTGTCTCAGAGTCTGCCAGCCATCTTGCGGGACTCCTTGAACGTGGATTGGCTGTGCATATTTGTATATCGACATAGTGTATTTAACAAAGAAGTGGGTTTACACACGACTTTACGACAAGTGTAATAAATTCAAGACAATACAATCAGATTTCCGATATCCAAATATAGTATCTTCTTCTGCCCTCCACTCAGTCTAAATATAGTAAATCAAAACCAAAATTGCATGAGTCAATTTGTGTGTGACACCCCCTTTTCAAGAAACAAACAAATAATAAAAATCAAAAACAAACTAATATAAAGAAGGATAAAAAACAAACAAACAAAATAAAGTCTTTCACAGCTGCCATGCTGTTAACAAGGTGGAAGGGGGTGAGAAAGACTGAAGGTGTCCGAGATGACATCAAATCCACCAACTATCAGCCATTATCTACACGAGCACTCCATCAGACTACCCTTCATCGTCACACCATCATTGATCCTTATACTTAATATTAGATAATATTAGAGAAACCTACATCAACACGTGCTGGTCACTCGCGGCATAGGTGCCGAGTTCGATTCATGGTAACGATAAGCTCTAGTCTATCCAGCTGCAAATGGGTACCTGATTTTTCTCTTCAGTTAGGAAAGGAAAAGGCAGCGAGGAAGGGAATAGGTCACCCCACCTCTCGATGCTAGACCTAGTATAGTGAAGTCTGTAACACTTCACTCCACTACGGCAGTATTTACCTTAACCTTTAACATCAACACGAGCTTATAATAATAGCCCCTTCAGTCATAACTGACTATGGGAATGCGCCCCTGAGGTGACAGCCCTCAACTGCTTATTTTCCTGGTGCTCCTTTCGACGTTTTCTCCTCACCTCTGCTTCTTGTGTGAGCCTCTCTTCGCCCAATCTGAGGTGGTGCCGTAAATAGCATCGCCACTTTGTGCGATCGGCAGCTTCATCCTCCCATGTTGCTGGATCCATGTCCAGTGCCCTCATATCTCTCTTGCACACATCTTTGAACCTCAGCTGTGGTCGCCCAACTGTTCTCTTGCCATCTGCTAATTGTCCGTAGAAGATATCTTTTGGGATGCGACCATCTTCCATGCGGCGAACATGGCCAAGCCAGCGAAGTCTGCGCTGTCTAAGCAGCGTATACATACTTTGAAGGCCAGCACGTGACAACACCTCGACATTTGTCACTTTATCTTTCCACGAGATGCCGAGGATGCGGCGTAGACACCGCAAATGGAAGGTATTGAGCCTTCTTTCTTGCTTAGCATAGGTCGTCCAGGTTTTGTTTCAACAAAAAAAAAACCCTACTCATTTTTTTAATTATGCTTGCATACTGTAAATGAATGCTGTTATGGTAACTTTATAATGTTGCATGCCTTTAAATTAATGCTTAAAGCATCATGTGGGAATGAAAGGATATAGTATGCAAGATTAATGAGAGTGGAAGGGCAGAATGTTAGACGGGCCTGCGCGCCCAATTCTTTACCCTTCGAAAATAAAGTTCGTTCGTTCGTTCGTTCGTTCGTTCGCTGCCATATAGGAGTGTGCTGGTGACGCAGGCATTATATACCGCAGCTTTGGTCTTCATTGTGAGTTTAGAGTTTCCCCCAAACACGCGATGTGAGGCGGGCAAAGGTAGCTGCAGCTTTGCCAATGCGGCTGTCGATTTCTGTATCCAGTGAGAGTTTGTCATTGATGGTAGACCCTAGGTATGTGAAGTGGTGCACCACTGCCAATTCATAGTTATCGATAGTGATAACTGGTGCAGCACCCACATCCTGACTCAGCACATTCGTTTTCTTTAGACTTATTGTGAGGCCAAAGTCCTTGCATGCTTTAGTGAAGCGATTCATCAAGCTCTGAAGCTCCTGTTGGCTTTGAGTGACGACTGCAGCATCATCAGCGAACAACAAGTCTCTTATAGTGACCCTTCTGATTTTTGTTTTTGCCTTCAGTTGCATCTTTGAATGCATGTTTCAAGAGTAAGGCAAAGAAGATTCCGAAGAGGGTCGGAGCCAGAACACAGCCTTGTTTAACGCCACTTCGTATATCAAAGGGCTGTGACGTGCTTCCAGCATATTGGACTGTTCCCTTCATGTCGTCATGGAATGACTTTATCATTTCCAGCATTTTAGAAGGGCAGCCTATTTTCAGGAGGATTTTAAAGAGTCCATCCCTACTAACCAGGTCGAATGCTTTTGTGAGGTCTATAAAGGCGATATATAATGGTCTTTTCTGCTCTCTTGATTTTTCCTGAAGCTGGCGGAGAGAGAAGATCATGTCTGTTGTTGATCTGCCAGCTCGGAATCCACACTGTGCCTCTGGATATATGCGCTCAGCTAACTTGTGTAGTCGCATTAAGATGACTTTCGCAAAAACCTTACCAACAATACTAAGAAGAGAGATGCCTCTGTAGTTATTGCAATCACTTCTGTCTCCTTTATTTTTATACAGTGTTACAATCTTGGCATCTCGCATGTCTTGAGGAATAGTTGTCTCTTCCCAGCACTGGCACAGCATCCTATGCAGGGGATGTAATAGCGTGCTCTTACAGCATTTGATTAAATCAGGAGGAATCCCATCACTGCCTGGTGCTTTGCCAGAGGCCAAGCTATCAATGGCCTTACTGAGTTCCTCTAATTTTGGTTCGGCATCCAGCTCCTCCATAGTTGGCAGACTATTGACAGCATCAAGGGCTGCAGGCGTAACGGTATTGTCTCTAGCGTAAAGCTCAGAGTAGTGCTCGACCCACCTCTCCATCTGCTTACCCTTATCGGTTAGCTTCTCTCCGCTGATGGTTTTTAGCGGTGCCGTCTTACTTTTATGGGGGCCAAGTGCTTTCTTTATACCGTCATACATTTGTCTAATGTTGCCTGTTTGCGCTGCGATCTGAATGCTCTCACTGAGCTGGAGCCAATAGTCATTTGCACAGCATCGAGCAGTTTGTTGAACTTTGCTTCTCGTAGCCCTCAGGATCTGTAGGGTTCTGGCACTCGGTGAACGTTTGTATTCATTCATAGCACTGCGCTTAGCTTCAATAACAGGTGCCATCACATCTGATGAAGGGTCAAACCAGTCATTTGACTTTGCTGTTTTCTTACCAAAGGTGGCAAGTGCAGTACTTTGAATGGTGTTCCGTAGATGCTCCCAGTTCTCTGTAATAGTATCACCATGCTGAGGGCTACTGAGCACTTTCTTGAAGGTCGCAGTGAATTGAGCGATCATGAAAGGGTCTGACATCTTGCTGGTATCAATGCGTGGTTTCCCTTCATGTCTGACACGATAGAGTTTTCTTGGATGTGCTCTGATTTTGCAGCAAACCAAGGAGTGATCTGTGTCACAGTCTGCACTATGGTACGAGCGCGTGGAGAGCACAGACCTGAGGAGTGGCCTTCTGACGAGAATCAGGTCAAGTTGGTGCCATTGCTTGGATCGTGGGTGTCTCCATGACACCTTATGCTGGGGTTTTGTCTCAAAGTAGGTGTTGGTCACGCAGAGATCATGGTGGACGCACAACTCTAAGAGCCGTTGTCCATTTTCATTCATCTTGCCAATACCAAACCTGCCCAGACATGAAGGCCATGAAACATTATCGGCACCCACTCTAGCGTTGCGTTAAAGTCACCAAGGAGAACAAGCTGTTCTTGCCTAGGTATGCTTTTGATTACTGCTGCTAGATTCTCGTAGAACTCATCTTTAGCTTCTGGGGCAGAGTACAGAGTAGGAGCATACACACTGATAAGGGTGATGGGACCTGTGCTAGTTTGCAGGCGGAGCGTTAACAGGCGTTCTGATCCATTCTCGCCTGGTTCAACCATGTTAGTTAGCGATTTTTTGACCGCAAAACCTACTCCGTGTTCTCTAGCTTTATTAAGATCCTTCCCTTGCCAATAAAATGTGTAGTCCTTCTCGCTCACCGTTCCAGAGCCCGCCAGGCGCGTTTCCTGAAGTGCAGCTATATCCACCTGAAGTCGTTTAAGCTCATCATTAATTATGGCTGTCTTCCTTACATCGTTTACATCCTGTAGGTTTTCGGATAGTCCAGTCAACATAGTCCGGACGTTCCAGCATCCCAATCTGAGAGTTTGCTTATTTCTATTTTTTCGATAATTGCTTGGTGCAAAATTTTCTGTCCGCAGTTCGGGTTTGACCCTAATCCCCATGCACCCAATGGGGAAAGCAGACAGTGGCGGGACAACACCTTATTGACTGGGGGCTGCCCAGTTTGAAGCGGGCGGTAGCTGTCCAGTGAGATCCTAGAACCTCTCCCACTGTCGGAAATAGCCCCTGGCGCCATGCCCTACGCCAATTGGGCAAAAGGCTTATAACCGGTAACTGCTACTTCCCGTGTTTTGCCGACACCTATAGGGTGAAGCTGGAGTGTCCTCTCCAGGGCGCGAGCTTGGGCACAGTTATATGGAGATCAAGCTGTTGCCCATGCAGCATGTTCCCCCTCTCCACACAGCCGGTAGATCCAAAGGAACGGCAGTAGCCGATACAGTTTGGTACCAGCCATGTCGCAGGAGTTGCCAGAATAATGTCGAATCAACATTAGACTGCCTTAGGGACTCCGACTCCGGATTTATCCTCAGGGTTTACTCCCGAAGCCAATTCCACAAATGGATATTCCCGCAAGGCAACGGTGGTTTGAATTCAGAGTTCCTTCTCTTAGATAAGCTACCAACCAAGGATCACGAGCCCTATCTGCCCGAAGCTGCTGGTTTTAAGGCGCCAGTCGCTCGCCTTTGCCCCTTCTTCCGTCAGTGGAAACAGTTCCGCCGGGCTCAAATTGAGCCACACGTGAAGGCCGGGAGCTGGACTTGGTTGTCAGAGGCTGTTTGAGGCGCGTGCCATAGAAGTATTTTATCTGCAGTGAGAGCTTATCCTCACTACAACTCCCGGCAATAACAACCTTTGGACCCAACACGAGCTTACACCTGACAGATCAACACACTTGGCTCAAGAACCAATATTCTGCGCCCCACAAGGGCCGTCCTTAGGCCAAATTAATTTGTTTGACCATATCGGACTCCGCAGACACTAATGGCTCCCCACTGGGGTTCCCATCTCCAGTTTTCAAAAAGAAAAAAAAAAGGTGCGACGAAGATTACTTAAAATTATATATCAGGAATTTACGCTATTATCTGTACTCAAAATAAAACAATATATTTAGTTATTAGCTATATTCTGAAAAATATTTTGACATAAAAAGTGTTATAATAATAATAATAAATTCTTTAAGCACCAAACACGGCGCATAAGGCAGAAACCAGTGCTCTCCAGGTTGTTCGTTGTGACGCCACTCCTCTTAGCTCTTGCACATTATTTAGGCCCAACGTTCTTCCTTCTCTTATTATTGTTCTTCTGAGTGTTTCTTTTGGTCTTCCTTTTTTCCTCTTACCCTCAGGAACCCAAGTGAGCGCCTGTAGTGATATTCTGTTGTTTTGCATTCGTAGGACATGACCGATATATGACCATCGTCTTTTCCTTATATAGTCGGAGACATATTTCTGCCTAGAGTCTTCTCTTATTTGTCGATTAGTCTTGAATTCTTTCCAACTGATGTTCATGAGTTTTCTAAGACATTTGTTCTCGAATGTATTCAGCTTGTTCTCCAATGATTTTGTTATTTTCCAACTCTCACAGCCGTATGTTAACACTGAGATAACATTTGAATTAAACAGACGAAGCTTGGTATGTATATTCAATGATCGTAATTTCCAAATGTTAGATAATCTATTGAAGGCGCTAGCTGCCAAAGCAATTCTAGTATGGATTTCTCTTGTTGTGTCACCATCCTGAGTCATTTTACTGCCTAAATAATTGAAACTTTCAACTTTCTGTAGTGTTACAATATAACTAAAATATGAAGTCCAAGGAGTCCCGCCAGACTCATTGAAATCGGCCCCGCAATTTACTAAGGGCGACTCAGCTAACAACTCTTCACGAAGGACCGAAAAAATCAGAAAGGAAAGTAGATACATATTCATACATGGTCAATGTCTTCGTCATTGACAAACAAACAAAAACAGTAGAGAAAAGAAAGTGTAAACTTTTCTAAATGTTAAAAAAACAAAACCAATTATACAAGCCTTACCAAGGGGTGGAATCTGTCCTTTTATTAGGCGCGTCAACCGGGTTGCGGATGGTTGAAGAACCTCTAGATATAGGGGTTAGCCTTAACTGGGAACCACTGATGTTACTCTGGTACATCACCAGAAAGAAGATTATCCACAAATAAAGGGGAATAAGCAGTTTTAAAAAAAGGTAATACATCTGACGTAATGTTACCATCAAAGAATCAGAGCCGCTGCACGTCTCTTGTTTTGGTTACTTGTGCGCCAATCAAATTATTCTTTATATTTTATCCACTAATCAATGTTTTCTGTGGTCTAGGGAAGAATTAAACGAAATGTATACATTCCCATCTCCTTGCCTTGCACTGTAAGAAAAAATAGATGCACAAAACTTGAAGATTGTTGAGGTCATGCAGCCTGCGTTAAGGAACTCATTAGAGTAAGTAAGTAAGTGGCGAGTTTTACCTCGTTTAACCGAGACTCAAGGTACATCGGTTATATTACTACGCATGTTCAGGCCCTACGAAAGGGGAGGGGAGGGGGGGGGACAAGAAAAGCCTTTTTTCGCGGGTCTCATCTCAAAGGTTGATGGTTAACGCACGTTTTACTCCTCCTCCAAAACTATGAGAGACCCTCACAATGTGACCGTCCTGGCCTCGTTTGAGGTCTCAGGAGGCCTGCGCATGTCCAAATGCAAAAAACCTTAAGGTCTGGTTAGTACATTTAGAAATCATGAGAAATATGTTTTAACACTGCACAAACATCTGGTGACATTTACGAGAAGTAAGAATCCCAGAATTCGATTGTAGCTAACGGCTAATTCCAGTGCTACATTCTACACAAGTGAACACGTTGATA
This sequence comes from Oreohelix idahoensis, assembly GCA_024509875.1. NCBI lineage: Eukaryota > Metazoa > Mollusca > Gastropoda > Stylommatophora > Oreohelicidae > Oreohelix > Oreohelix idahoensis. The sequence goes on from JAMPIV010014145.1 coordinate 401,810, forward strand.
ACGACATAATAGTTTCAAACATCATTTATTTGTCACTCCCTGCAAATAAAAACGTTGTAAACGTCCTCAAGAAGATAAGCTTTCTCTACCCCTGTGTCTGGCACAGGTCAGAAAGCTGGTCGTTTTCTCTTGTACCCAGGCCGAGGTCGTTTCTGGAAAAATAGCTATCCGTAACACGATTCCTCAAAATGTTAGTTCAAAAACCAAACATTCACAACCAAAAGATGTGTTTATGAGTCCGTGCAGCTCGACTTCTGATGTACACCGTAATGTCTAGTATAAACAATGACGCAGTATTTGCATGGTTCTAGACTGCAGGGGCAGTAATTCGGTAATTTAAGCATCTTTCAATAAGCGGTGTGAACTTTGTCTTCTCACGTAGGTTTATTTTGTTTTTACTCTTTATAATTTTGGTTTCGGTGTCTGACAGTTTCTTACGTTGGCCATTGTATTCATCTCTTTCTTGGTTTCGTTCACTTTCTTCTTCCATTCTGTACCATTTGATGTTTTTTTTTCTCAAAATTCTTTCATCCTTCATTTTAATCTTTCCTGCTTCCTGAACATTTAAACAAATAAAGAGGGGAAACCAGAGGCCTGTAAACAGTAAATAAATAAATATTACACACATAAAGGTATGTTTCAGGCACTCGTGAGAAATAAAGAAGTAGAAAACTGGTCAACAGTAAACGACAGAAGTTAGTGACTTACCGGAGAATCTAACCAAAGACCGTCCGATTCTCAGGTAAGCCACTCACTTCTGTTGTTTTTCTGTTGTCTAGTTTTCTACTTGATTTCTCACGAGCGCCTCAAACATACCTTTATGTGTGTAATATTTATTTATCTACTTCTTCCTAACTCTTTCTTCATTTTTCTAACTTCTGTTTTCTTTCTTCTTTTTTCATTCTTCTTCTGTACTTCTTCTTCTTCCTTATCTTATTCCCTGCTTCTGTTTTCCTTAAAAGCATTTTTAATTTTATTCACACGCGCCACTTCCTACCTGGACATATTCGAGTGGACATTTTGTTCACACTAATGTCCATGGTAGTATCATCTGCAGCTTCTATTTATTGGTCGTATCATATTTACTTTTTTGGGAGTATATCTAACGTAGTTCTTGCCTTCTTTCTCTTCTGTTTTCGCTTGCCTATCCATGACGAAGGCCTTGCGGCCGTAACGAAGGCAATTATCACTGGGAAGCTTCTTCGTCACAGTAAAACTAATCATCTTTTTTTTTGCTTTACCTCTTATTTTTTTTTCCTTTCGGTACTGCCAATAATACAACAGCCACTGCTGCCTACAATCTTCCTAATGCAAAAAACAGCAAAAGTGGCATCTACAACACCACTGCTACTCTTCTTATTACTACTAATACTGCTACGGCTTCAGCAACTTCAATATAATCACAAACATTACTACTGCTTCATTTTCACTTCACGTTTCTTATTATATATGCCCTTATTACTCAAATGTTTATACAAATACAGCACGATAAGGTTACACTTTCATCTTCCATATCGTTTTCCTGGTCTTTCCTCTCTTTAATCCACTACCCTCCTATACAAATTACCTCCCACAAGCCTCCGTATTACTCCTCTTTATCATTAGACGAATTCATGCTGTGTGAGAAGACCTTCAGCATGTTCACCTCGAAATTCTTCAAAGAAGGCGGAAGGAGGAGATACTATGTTGGACGATCGTTCGTTGATGTTGGGACGGCGGTAAAATTACTGGAACCAATTTAATGATGGCGATACATGTAACAGAAGTGTAGAGGCATACCGCAAAGACAGTTCTGGATAAATCATTAGGTTTATTTTGTTACACTTCAGCTTCCCAGCTGCAACTGTGTGAAATTTATTCCCGTTGTATTTGTCTGACTGCTGATAACTTTGATGAAGAGGGTACTTATCATCATGGAGAATTATAACGACAGATGTAAAGTAAAAACAGCGTATATAAAATGAGGAGGTTCCTATGAATCTTTGATGCTGAACACAATCAAATGAGTTGTGAAATGTTACAACAAACCAATTTAACCCTATAGAAGTGAGTTGGACAATGAGCAAACGCATTTTTAAACATCACTGGGGTAAATATTGACGTAGTTGTGCGGAAAAATGATAAGAATTCATTGGATGTTCAAAATAACTAGTGAAGATCATTGAATAAGGATCAGTGAACAAATGAATGTAATCGCAAACATAAGCGGAAGATATCAAAATCATTTGACATGTAATGAGGAGTTACACTAGAAAATGTCATAATAACAGGAGAAATAGCAGGAGAGAGAGAGAGAAAAAATGACACTATAGCATGAAAAGAGATCGAGAACATATTTCATGAAAAAAATGACAGATAGTAATCTACGTGGAAGTTACAACACTAAAGAATTTCGTTAAGGTGTGCTTGCATAGTATAAAAAGATTGAAGTGGTTTTACAAGATCACTTATCTTGGAACTGACAACAAGAACCAGACAAACACGTTGAACAAGAGATGAGCAGAAGACGCTGGGGATGGATAGGACACGCATTGAGGAAACCTGTTGATAGCACTACCATGCTGTTCTTCTTGTGCAATTCCTAGGATAGAGAAGCAGAGGTTAGACTGAAAAACACCGAGAAGAGCACTAGTGACAGATATGAACAGGATGAGGGTGTCGCGGGATTGTCTCCCCTATCCTGCAATAGTGATCCAATAATGGCTAAACTCTGATTAAACAGATGCGGGTTTTAAATGGTAACAACCTTCGGTCAAGACTGGCAGAAATGTAAATAGAAGAAAGATGTTTCTATTTAAAAAAGCTTCACAGGAATTTTACAGAATGCAATGCAACTGAGATCATCTAAGCTGTCATGAACTTATTATTCTCCCACCTCTTCCGTGAGGAAAGATATTGACTCATAGTTTCTGACCCCTAAGATGAAGATGATTAAGCAACTATTAATTTACTAACTCTACATGTTTTAAAAACATGAAATATGCGGGGGCAAATTCACTAAATAATGATTATTTCAACTATAGATTTATATTTACATTTAACAAGCTTAATAACCAATTACTGGTTAACACGTTTTGAAGTAAATAAAGTTGTTTTAACAAGGAAAATAATCGAATCATTTTGATCATCATTAGGTGATTTTAAATACTGGTGGATAAGAGAATAAAATTAGAAATGTCTATTGGCTCTGCTTATATGTTACTTAGCTGACAGTGTAGTGTCAGTTGGCGTCTGCTTCAGTCGCTGCTAGTTCCCCCAGGTGCTTTGAACTGGTCCTTCTCTTCAGCCGTCAAATAGGGTGGCAGTAACACCTCCCTTGCAGCAAGGCTGTGGTAACTACTTAGGTTGCAAGCGTCTGGTTTAGGTGTCTAGCGTCGACTGCTGGCAACGTGTAGCACAAACTGAGAGGACAAAAATGTCTTTTTTTAAATATTGGGTCTCCTGAAATGAACATCAGGCGACCTCCGCTTCCGTCCACCATTTGATCTTCTCCATAATTTTTACCCTCCTTAAGCATTAATTTTAGACCCAGTAAATCGGATGGCAGTGCTTTTGGACAGCGGAAGACGACAATTTATATATATATATATATATATATATATATACAAGGGGATTGACATAAGTCTTGGGCCTGACCATGAAGGAATCACAGGAGGAAGATGAAACTCGGCACATTTGAAGTTCATCATATTTGCACTGAATGTGTAAAGTACGCGTTTGTTTCTTCAATTGGTTTTCCCGCTACGGTAAACGACGCAATGTACCCTATTGACCGGATCTGCTGCTCCAAAGATTTGACAAAACAATGGAAAAGAAGGAGGCCAGAGCTGTAATAAAATTTCTGATGTTTCAGGGAAAAACACCTACAGAAATACACAGGGAGATGGAACCAGTGTTTCGTGATTCTTGTCCTTCATATACTTCGGTAAAAAAAACTGGTGTCAACAGTTTAAGTACGGCCGCTCAAATGCTGCTGATCTGCCAAGATCTGGTAGACCAGCCTCAGAGTGCAACGATAAAAATGCAACAAGAGTGAAGAAAATCATTGACCAGGATCGAAAAATGACAATTGTGGAGATAGCTAGTAGAGTAAAACTAAATGAAAGAACAGTTTATAGAATTTTACACAACAGACTGAACATGAGAAAAGTGTGTGCATGCTGTTGACACGTGAACAGAAGCAAGCGAGGGTAAATTGCTGTCAACAGTTGCTCAAAAAGTGTCAGTCAAAAAATTTGTTGGAGACCATGTGTAGCAAAGTTAGATTTTGCTGGGGAGGTTATGATGGTATCCTAAAAGAATGAAATCCGTGTATGTATTAACCGTGTGAGGTCAAGCACATGTAGGCCCCTGACTCTATAAATGATGATGATGAATTATGTGCAGGGAACCTAACGCTACCTCCCTAGATCTCACACGGTCTTTTGGACAGGTCTTTGAAAATGAGGACAAGATAGTTTACAGAAAAGATCAACTAAAATTGTGTGGAAAATCTGCCCAATAACTATAAAGTTAATATATGTCTTTCCTATTGGAATGTTCACAGCTTACACTTTATTCATCTAAGAGGGAGAGTCACTGTGTATGAGGGGCTGTATTATCATCATACCCCATAAACTTCCTGAGTATGATTTGAAATACCAGTGTTTATTAAAACGAAACTGTCAGATATACCCAGGTCCTTAACATATCACCTGGGGTTTCTTGTTGAATGATAAGATAGTGTGCAGTTGCAGAAATATCGATATCACATCACACGCCCAAGCTCCTGCTGTTATCTCTTGACAGCATACATGAATTGTCGGAGACTTCTTGGCGTTATCGTCACTCCTCAGGTTTCCTGTTACCAGCTGGCAACAGGAAATAAAACCTCACAAAATTCAAGAAATATAAACAAATGACGCTGACTTTGCAAAGAAGTGGCCTCAGTTTCCTCTGCACTGCCCAGACTGTGAATACTTCTCTATATTTAAGTTTAAATTTAACACAGCTGTTCTCAGCGTATTTGAATGAACAATATTGTTCAACTGGCAATGAATAGTGAAAGCTTTTTGCTAATATTTATTAGCACTGGCCAATCGAAAGCTTGCGACTACCAGAATTCAAATGTAGTTTTTTAAAAACAAAAATAATTCCAAACAAACTCTGCGTCTGGTAGTCGATTGGCCAGTCTGCTTTAGTTATGCCAATACAAAAAGATGTTTCGTTTTAGATTACATTTTCCTACCGCTCCCCTTTTCCCTCCTATACTCTTGTTACCTAAGCGAATTTGAATTTACCTCAATGCCTCCCTTCTAAGCCGGTGTCCCCACTAACGTTATGAAAAACAAGCAGGAACAACAGTCTGTCTGGTCGCGCGTCCGTAAACATTTAGTATTTTCTCAATAAATTGGCTAATACTGGGACTATCATATTATTTAAAACACATTCTTGCTCAGTGGACTCTAAGATATACTACCACATAATTTTTATGGTCAGATTCATTATGGTTTAGATTTTCAATTTTGTCACCGGCAATCGTCAAATAAAAATTTTACACAAGACGGCCATCTTCCCCTCTCGCTAGCATGTATCCCTCAAATAACTACTTGTTTTAGTGAGGTCAGAAATACTGTCTGATGTTTGCCTCTGTTGGCTTTGTCGCAGCGTGTATATATGCATGGCAGAATGTGTCAAGCGAAGCGGGGTTTT
>JAMPIV010014145.1:412500-447202 GCA_024509875.1 Oreohelix idahoensis
CAAGCAAAAATGGCCACCCCGGTGCATTTTAAAATAAATATCTCAAAACAAAAACCCGTTCACTCTTTAACACATGCGGTATTTAAAAGAATGTACTTGCAGTCAGAAATGACGTTTTGGGTGGTTTGTGTGTAGTTAAATTAGAAATAGTCTCAAACAGAGGCACATATACTAAACGCTTTATAAAGTTGATTGGGTCAAGCGCGTCTAACCCCTGAGGATATATAAAGTCGATTGGGACTTAAAGAGTTAATGTGAAGTGTTAGGAGAGGGGGAGATACCGGCGCTATTTCGGATTTTGAAATAACGTGGGATGCTTTGTCTGTTTCATATATCCTAGCAGGAGTTTAAACGTGACTTCATTCTGTTCTCCAAATTTGCAGTAGACAGGTTGTTTCGTGCTAAAGAGAATAAGCTGTATAGCGAAGTCTGAGTTTGTTTCGGAAATTTTGCCGAGCTTCTAGACTACCAATAAATATAAGCTTATCATTCTAAGTTTGTGCGATTACCCATAGTTCTGTTTGGGGGTAATATTTAATATCTATTGTGTTGAGTGATCTAGTGATAAATCGCTTATTTTCATTTTACTAGTTAGATTTCTGTGCAGAAGAAATTAATATTAAGTTTGTTATATTCTCTAGTGACGTGTTTCAGTGGAAAAGCAGAATAAATTTAATTTAACTGCTAAATACTCAGTCGAGAATATTTTTAAAACTAACTTAAAACTGCACTGATTCATCATTGAGTATTGACGAAATACGTATGTATTTCTAATTCATGATGATTTATTTTATGAATTATACCTTATTTCACGGGAATTTTAAACGATAAAAACAAGATCTACGCTTGCAGTTTATAATGTAAGTTATAACCGAGTACATAGTATGTATAAGTATTTTATATGTTTGTTTTTCTTTATTCAGTGAAAACTGGGTAACCCAACTTTGCCAGCGTTTAAGTACTGAGTAATATCTGTGAAGAACATAAACATTTTTCCTTAAAGACTTGGGTGTATAAAGTAAAACCTGTCTGGCAATGCGTTTGCATCCAGAACGACAGAGTACCCATTTTCACAAACTTTAAGACAAATTGAATAACTGCGCCTACCGAGCCAGATTAAATTCTTCCTGCTAAACCATCAAGTACATTTCAGCCCTTGTGGCAAGTAAAATATTACAATCAATAAACGTTCCGACGGAGTTGTGACTAGTATGTGGTGTGACCAAATAAAATCCTATACTGAGAGAAGGCAGTTACCTGACATTCCTAGTTACTAGAAATCTAAGCTATTGACACTTTGCTCGCTGTTAACGTTCGTGCCTGGACAATTTTAATGTGACAGAACCAGATATCCCTAAATAAGAAATACCAAGGAAACGTTCCCTGAAGAAGCGAATTCAACTATCTTTTTGGAGCTGGGGTTCACTTGGCCAATGTCTAACCCTGGAGATTCTGTATGTGCATGTCCTAAAAATTGTTTGTCCAGAAGTTATATCAGAGCTGTGTGCTTTCTGTGCTTCTCTATGGCGCGGAGAGCTGGAGAGTTACAGAGAAGGAAATGTCGAAATTGTCCTCTTTTCACACAACATGCCTTAGAAAAATTCTCCGAATCTTTTGGCTGAATATCATTACCAACAAAGATCTGCTTACTCGGAGCAAGCAAGAGGACATGCACACCATCATAGCTGGCAGACGCTGGAGCTGGGTTGGCCATGTCCTCAGAAGAGACCCCGATGCCATCACAAGAACAGCTATGCTATGGATTCCTGAAGGAAAACGAAAGAGAGGCCGACCAAAAACAACTTGGCGGAGGACTGCGGTGGCTGAGATGCAAAGAATGAACCAGAGTTGGGGCACTGTACGAAGGATGGCCGCCGATCGAGCAAAGTGGAATCAATTTGTTGTTGCCCTACAAGACGCCACCAGGCGTAATGGCCACTGACTGCTTTGACGGTCGGCGGCTAAGGATCAAAGAAGGAGAAGAGAAGAAGTTGCTACCAAAGCTGTAAGTACGAACGAAAGCTAGTGATCACGGCTGACTGAATAGAGTGAATGCAGGACTGAGCGATTCTTTTATTGTTGTATTTTGGCACCCATTTTTTTGCTGTCTTAAATTTCTTTATGCAAGTGTTGTTGCTAACAATATTTTCCTTAGGATAGATCAGAGTATCAACGTCTGTTCATACCTTTAAAGGGAAATCTTAGACTAAATCATATGTATCCGTGACTCTTTGGGGCTATCACTTTTCTTCTAACAGGACTGTGGGCTATTCATCGAGGGGAAAGATCATACCAATGGGTCTATCATTCTTGTAGCAATTCATTGACTTTATGACTATTTGTATATGTTCGATGTAATTTTATATGTTGTGATGGAAGTCTATTATGATAATTAAACTTCACATAAACTTAATCAGTGTGGCGGTCAGTTCGTTCCCAAATATCTATTTTTTCATTGTCATAGGTTCACGTGTTTGTGCGTCTATTGTCGTCACTTATGTGTGTGGGTATGTGAGGACATATATATTAATATATATTATATTAGATTTGTCTGACTAATCTAACTCTGTTGTAGATGATAGGCTGACCGAGAGAAGCTTCTCGAGTGTCAGAGAAAGAATCTATTATATTTCCTCCACCTCACCCGTGAAATCTATTTCTATTTTATCACCTCCCACTGAGCTATCACTTATGTCTATGTCTATTCAGAAGGAACCAAACTAAGTCTTAATCACCTATCACAAATCTACGACACCAATCTAGCACTTCATTTAGCAACTTTATAGGGACGCACAACCAATCTAGCACTTCATTTAGCAACTTTATAGGGACGCACATCCAATCTAGCACTTCATTTAGCAACTTTATAGGGACGCACAACCAATCTAGCACTTCATTTAGCAACTTTATAGGGACGCACAACCAATCTAGCACTTCATTTAGCAACTTTATAGGGACGCACAACCAATCTAGCACTTCATTTAGCAACTTTATAGGGACGCACAATCAATTTAGCACTTCATTTAGCAACTTTATAGGGACGCATAACCAATATAGCACTTCACTTAGCAACTTTATAGGGACGCACAACGAATCTAGCACTTCATTTAGCAACTTTATAGGGACGCACAGCCAATCTAGCACTTCATTTAGCAACTTTATAGGGACGCACAACCAATCTAGCACTTCATTTAGCAACTTTATAGGGACGCACAATCAATTTAGCACCCTATTTAGGAACTTTTTGTGGTTCTAAATTGGTCTTGTGTCCTTTCACGATTTACTTTCACAACAAGACAATGACGCCGTTTGGATGGTCCTTGGTTCGATACCCGGTAAGTCTATCATTTATATTTCTTTTCGGTTGTCTGGTGTCTTCCTTTCTGTCTATGGTGTGCCTGTTAATGCCCTATATTTATTTATTTATTCAATACTAACAAGGCTAATGTTTTCTTCATTATGTATTTATGTGTTCACTCATTCATTCAAATCAGCCAAGGACAACTATTTCTTTTAAAGATCATTGTACCTAACGCAGACGGAGTTATCTTAATGTTGGCCGTTTCTTTATCCTTTCTCCAATTTTTTCCCTCCCTTCGGCCCAATTACATAAAACAAATTTCATTGCATTGCGAGGCTGGGGAGCCTATGGACTTTTCTTCCAACCCGGTCAGGGCTTCGCTCCTTCCCATCCACAGAGGGTTTGTGCTCAGTAGCCTCTCTGGTTATTCCAGTCCCCTGGTCGAAGGCACTTCTTCAAATGTCTTCGCCAGGACTCTAATTAATCAAGTCCAACTCCCGGTAGAAGACACTCTCTCAAATGTTCTCGCCAGGGCGCGAACCTGTATCACCCGATCGCCAGCGCAGTGTGGTAACCACTACGCCAGCGCGGCTCCTGTCCTTTCTCCCATTAAGACTTACATGCCTCTCATTTCTTGATCTTACACGTCCTACATTCGTTAATCTTACCGTTTATCATTAGTCTTTGTGACTTCAGCCTTCAGCTTTTTCTTAACATCTCTATAGTAACCGATTACAATTACTGAAACAAAGTGTTCATGAACACAGTGACCTTATTATTATTCTGGTTTTATATTCACAGTCTTATTATATATATATATATATATATATATATGTATATATATATATATATATGTATATATATGTATATAGTTATATATGTATATGTATATATAGTATATATATATATATTATATATATATATATAATAGAATATATATATATATATATATATATATATTATATATATTATTTATATATATATATATATATATATATATGTATATATGTATTATGTATATATGTATTATGTATATTATGTATATATATATATATATATATATATATATATATATATATATATATATATATATATATATATATACGGGGGGGGGGGGGGGGGGGGGGGGGGGGGGGTATGAAAGGGGGGGGGGGGGTATATATGTATATATGTAATGGTATATATGTATAAATATGTATAAATATGTATAATAATATAATATATATTATATATATATATATATATATATATATATATATATATATATTTATATATATATATATATATATATATATATATATATATATATATATATATATATATATATATATATATATAATATATATATATATATATATATATATATATATATATATATATATATATATATATATATATATATATATATATAGACAAAGTCCAAAATCACGCTCTACGGTTTATAAGTGGTGCCATGAAGACAACGCCGACAGATGCATGCGAAATCAACACCAATATTGAACCCTTAAACCTAAGAAGAGAACGTTCAGCAGTGGAAACATACGAAAGGTATCTGAGAATGGACACAAAGGAGGAGAATAGGAAAATGATAGAGCAGTGGCACCAAAAACACAGAATACAAAAGACATCTTTTCTTAAAAATGCAAAAGAAGCTAGCATCAAACACCACCTACCAGCAGTTAGAAAGCCAATGGTAACTGTCAATGATAAACCACCTTGTTGGCAGGCAACTACTCCCATAGTAAGAACTGAACTCTCTGACTCCTCAGCAGACAAGAACACTCTAGTACCACTACTGAAAACCATCGCTTTAGAAACTACAGACTCATATCCACAAGACATCATCCATGTCTACACAGATGGATCTGCATTTAAAGCTACTATCAATGCTGGATATGGCGCAGTGATAAAATACCCCAACCAGCACCCAGAAGACCACCCTCGCATCTTTGGCCCTTGCGGAGAAATTTGTTCCAGCTATGATGCAGAAATAACAGCACGAGAAAAAGCATTGTGCCGGATAATCTCAGACTTTGAAAGTGGCATCACTCCACCTGAGGATATTGTTATATTCTCAGACTCAAAATCAGCACTCCAAGCCCTAGAAAGCAAAATGTCTTCTAATATTAATAACATCTGTAGATTTATTGACCAACTGTTCACTTCCTATTGCGTCGAAGTTACACTCCAGTGGATCCCAGGGCATGTCGGAGTCCCAGGAAATGAAAAAGCCGATGAACTATCCAAAAGAGGAGCAGCACTGCCCCAGTTCCCATCAAGTACCACACTACAAACCTGCCAACAGATCCTGAGAAACAATTATAGGCAAGAATGGCTAAACCAGTGGGCTACCTCCCAGACAGGGCGTCCATTCTTCAAACATCAAGCTAAACCAAACCCTCAAGATCCAGTTAAACAACTGAAAAGAAGAGATCAGAGTCTAATTTTCCAGCTGAGAACAGGCCATGCCCCCGTCAATAAACATTTAAATAGAATAGACCCACTACGTGAACCAAACTGTAGGCACTGCCACCACCATGAGGAATCAGTTGAACACCTACTGTTACAGTGCCCAAGACTAACAGACCTGCGACACCAGCTACTCCCATCGCACCCATCGCACCCAACATCATCACACAATACACTCTACACATCATAGCCAAAGACCACAAACAGAGGCCATCACGCCTGAGGAAGACTGTTGTGTTTCCCATCACGCCTACCTTTGTCAAATAGAGAGGCAATCGGTGTGGGCGGGTGATCAAGAGCTACCTGCTCACAGCTAAAGGGATTATATCATCATCATCATCATCATCATCATCATCATCACATCATATATATATATATATATATATATATATATATATATATATATATATATATATATATATATATATATATATATATATATATATAGCTTTCTTTTCTGTGTTCTTTCCGTCCGACATGTCCCTAAAGAAGACCCTCTACCCGCAACGAAGCATTTTTATCCTTTATCTTAATAACTCTATACATGGCAGACAGACAAATATTATTAAGACATGTCAAGCGAATAGAAGCGACGCCGAATATGACACACGTTCGGAAATGTAGTTAATAATATTACATGGTATTCCTTGCTCTTGAATCCCCGTGGTAAGAGAAATAGAGAGAGAGAGAGAGAGAGAGAGAGAGAGAGAGAGAGAGAGAGAGAGAGAGAGAGAGAGAGAGAGAGAGAGAGAGAGAGAGAGCAAAAAGAAAACACATGGAGCATTGAACTGAAGAGATGCGTGAGAGGGATAAAGAAGGCACGAAACGACCTTGAACGGATGGCACAGTCAGAAGGGTATAATATTTGTTTAGGGCCTATGTTCCTGTGGGAGTTGAAAGGTATTGATGATTATGACGATGATGATGATGATAATGGTGGTGATGATGATGATGATGATGATGAAGTCAGAAAATTATACATACTGTCCCAACAAACTTCAAAGAAACATCAAGAAGTACCAAAGAGATTATTGAGATATCAAAACATAAGCAAAATACAGTATATTTTCTTGAGAAAATCTTGTTGTCTGTATCAAGATTGTCGCATAGAGATTTATGATCAATAAAATTTCTATATTCTTTTCTTTTCTTCCCGTGTCCTCTACTTTATTATCGCTCTTTTATCCTTTTCCTGTTTTTCGCATTCGTTCGTTTGCGACAAAATATTACTTTCCCAATCTGACTTTTGCCGTTTCTTTCTCATACTAGTAACGCATTTTATTGCGTAAGATGTCAGTCCCTGGATGTGAACGAAATAGTGTGAGAATTCGTCTCGTCAGACATAGAGAGCAGACATTTGTCTAAATTTTCATCTGACACGAGTTTTTCTTCGGCTAGTTTCTCGGCGTGAGGTGTGGAAGGCGCCAATCTGCATCGCTCAGAAATGAGACATGTCGTAGTAGATGTGAAGACGCGGTTTGGCAGTTATGGCCAGCGTCTAAGTTGATGTGAAGTGTTAAGAGAGAGAGAGAAAGGGGGGGGGGGGGGAGAGAGAGACCGTCGCTATTTCGGGTTTTCGTTATAGCGTGAGATCCTTTGTCCGTTTTCATATATCTACACGAGTAGGTTAGACTATTCATTCAGTTCTCCAGTAGACAGATCGCTAATGCTAGGAAATCTCTTGTGTATTGCGAAGTCCTAGTTTCTCGACATGTTTGCCGAGTTCTGGAATACTGTTGAGGATTGTTTCATGTTTACAGGCATTTGAGTGTAGCTGACTCGAATGGCTGTATCATGGAACACCTCAAATGAGTGAATATATTGATGATCGACGATGTCGGGAATTGTTGCATGTGTGCAGGCATTTGGATTTTGATATCGATCCGAATGGGTGCACCATGGAACACCGCAAATGAATAGTAACGACATAGAATGCATATCTCTATGCATTACGCGTAGGACTAAGTAACGTCATTCGAATCGTGGGTTTTGACCCTAACGGCAGTGTGTTTTTCAAGTGTGGCCTGGCCACTATGATACGTGTGGTATAACCACTTAGGATTGTGTGGCATTGTCCACTGAATTTATACGTGTGGCTGGGAAGCCAATTTAGCAGCGTGTTCTTGGATCAAATGTAAGTCGTGTCGTTCTTAACGCATTTTGTATATATGGCGGATTAGCCTGGCATTGTATGCCAAATGAACATTCGTAACTAGCAGCAGGAGTAAGACTAGTGTCAACGAATATTATGTAGCTAGCAGCAGACGTAAGCCTAGTGTAACAAGGATATTAGACGACTAGCAGCAGATGTAAGCCTAGCGTAAGGAGGATATTGTAAAACTAGCAGTAGAAGTAAGTCTAGTGGGAAAAGGGCTATTATTAAACTAGCAACAGGAATAAGTCTAGTTAGCCTATGAATTTATGCCACGGGATGTTGGCCGAAAGGAACTGACCGTTATACAGAACTATATATTAGTGAACATATGCTTTAATGAAGAATAAGAACCCAGGCAACACATACATGAACTGTAATTATGAACTATGTCTTTGAATAGTTGTGTCTGCCCATGAAATGAGAGTGTTAATTAAACATGTTTAAGTCGTCAAATACTGGTCTTATTAAATGCCGTATTCTGAGTTGAATTCCATACTGTTTGATTCAATCATAATGACCAGTGACACTTAATTGCCTAAACACGCTGCATCTCACACTGCTGATTTTAATAAGGCAAGAACAGACAGGTCAGTCAATACTCATAATTTTATGATGAAGCATGTTCCAGTATCAACGCATCACATGGGTTACTGGAGACAATATCGATACTAACGTAGTGCCCAACGGAATCCTGTAAAATAGATAAATGAACCCGGCGGACTTTGACATTCTAAGATCAGAATACGCACGCAACATCTTGGTCATCCAAAGTATATAGAGCCTTAACCTAAACTGGTGTCAGAGGTTGTCAATAGTCCGTAACATATTCCCTTATATTGAATGATTCTAGTTCATGGTATTAGTCTGTAGTTCTGCTTGGAGGTAAATATTATATATATATCTAGTAGTATTGAGTGATTCAGTGATACCCGCTTATTTCATTTTACTAGTTAGATTTATGTGCAGAAGTAATTAAATTGTAAGTCTGTTATATTCTCTAGCTGACGTGTTTCAGTGGATAGCAAAATAAATTATAATTTCTAGCTTAAACTCATGCAGCTTTAAATAAGTTTAATTAAATTGCTAGTAATTAGTCGAGAATATTTTAAACTAACTTATAACTGCACTGATTCATCATTGAGTATTGACGAAATACGTATGTATTTCTAATTCATGTGATTGATTTTATTAATATAACTTATTCAACGGGAGTTTTAAACGATAAGTCAAGCTCTCCGCTTGCAGTTTATAATGTAAGTTATAACCGAAGTAAATAGTATGCATAAGTATTTTATATGTGGATTTTTCTTTATTCAGTGAAACTGGGGTAGCCCAACTTTACCAACGGTTTTAGTACTGAGAAACATCTGTGAAGAACAAAAACATTTTTTTCTTAAAGACTTGGGTGTATAAAGTAAAACCTGTCTGGCATTGCGCTGGCATCCAGAACGACAGAGTACCCATTACATGAACTTTAAGATTAAATGAAGTAACTGGCCCATAGAGCCAGATTTAATTCTTCCTGAGAAAAACCTCAAGTACATTTCAGCCCTTGTGGCAAGTAAAATATTAATATCAGTAACATTCCGACATAGTTCTGACTAGTTGTGGTGTGACCAAATAAAGTCCTATACTGAGAGAAGGCACCGACCTGACATTCCTCGTTACTAGAAACCTAAGCTATTGACACTGTGCTCGCTGTTAACGTTCGTCCTGGACAATTTTAATGTGACACAACCAGACATAAAAAAAATAATAATAACCAAGGAAACGTTCCCTGAAGTAGTGAACTCAACCTGACTTTGCGGAACTGGGGTTCCCTTGGCCAAGACTACCACTGGAGATTATGTATGTGCATGTCCTAAAAATTGTTTTTCCAGAAGTTGCTACCAAAGCTGTAAGTACGAATGCAAGCTAGTGATCACGGCTGACTGAATAGAGTGAATGCAGAACTGAGTGATTCCTTTATTGTTGTATTTCCGGCACCCATTTTGCTGTCTTAAATTTCTTTATGCAATTTTTTTTGTTGCTAACAATATTTTCCTTAGGATAGATTAGAGTATCAAAGTCTGTTTCTACTTTTTTAAGGGAAATCTTAGACTATAGCGTATGCATCCGTGACTCTTTGGGGCTATCACTTTTCTTCTAACAGGACTGTGGGCTATACATCCAGGGAAAAGTTTACACCTATGGGTCTATCATTCTTGTTTCAATTCATTGACTTATGACTATTTGTATATGTTTGATGTAATTTTATGTGTTGTGATGGAATTTTATTATGATAATTAAAATTCACTTGAACTTATTCCAGTGTGTCGGTCAGTTCGTTCCCAATTATCTATATTTCCTTTCTCATAGTTTCACGTCTGTGTGTCTATTGTAGTCACTTAGGTGTGTGTGTATGTGAGGGATATCTATTTTACTATATATTATACTAGACGGTCTGACAAATCTTAATCTGTTGTAGATGATAGGCTGACTGAGAGAAATCATCTCGAGGGTCAGAGACCGACTCTAATATATTTCCTCCATCTCACTCGTGAAATCTATTTCTATTTCTCATCTCCCATTGAGCTATCACTTGTTTCTATTGCTATTCAGAAGGGACCAAACCAAGTCTTAATTCACCTATCGCAAATCTACGACAGAATGGATTCTCGTCCGTAGGATTTTTTTTCTTCTGAATTTAGAATAGGAAGACGAGACGACAAATATCAGCTCGTCTGTACGATTTATTTCTTTATTCTGAAATAGAGTAAGAGTGTGATTGTCTCGTGGTTTTGTGTATCCTTAAAAAAAACTATTCCCCTAAACTAACGATCTGTTTATGGGTGTGCTGACCACACAATTAATAATTGGTTTTTCCACAGCATTTTTGAGTAATATACATTTGAGTTACAGTTTGATTTTGTCGGAATATATGTTAATTACTGATTTTGTAATACTAAACCGTTGGTAGAGTTTGTGATTGTTGAGCAATCACAGGGTTCTGAAGAAGCAGGTGTTTGAGCTAAGCTAAGGAGTGCATTCAGACAATTACGTCCTGTTAATTGCCTCCCTTACCCTAACTGACTTCAGAGATGTACCTTTAGTGGACTTAAATATTTAGGGAATTTTTTTTCTCCTAGAATTTTTGCAATAATTGTTCTGTTTCCACTGTAGCAACTTATTTTGTTAGTGATTAATCTTAACTGCCATTTATTTGGCATAGTCGCTTGCATTTTGAGATTTATTGCCGATAAGCTGCAGCGATAGTTAGATAACTATTTAGGAGGAGGTATCCCAGTTTAAGTATATCATCTTTTGTTGGTATTTTCTCGTAAGGGGTAAGGAACCAGCGTCTGTTTTCTTAATTCCTTCTCGACTAAGTCTCAGTCGCCTATTTGTGATGGCAGAGAGGGCGAAGCTTAGGCAGATCCTCAGGGACGAAGCGAGAGAACAAGGTTTGGACGGAGACGAAGCGAAAGCTTTTGTCAGGGACGAACTTGAGAGATATGATGCGGAGCAGAAGGAGAAAGCAGCCGAAGCTAGAGAGCAGAAGAAGATGGATGAGGAAATGGAAATCTGCAGGGCGAACGAAAGAGAGAAGGAGAGACAGCATGAGGAAAGAGAGAAGGAGAGACAGCATGAGGAAAGAGAGAAGGAGAGACAGCATGAGGAAAGAGAGAAGGAGAGACAGCATGAGCTGGCGCTTAAAGCTCTAGAAGTTCAAAGTCGTGGTGCTGCCTCTACCTCCAGCAATGGATAATCTTCTCCTCATTCTTCGTTAACTGATCCTTCTAACACTCAATCTCTTCAACTCAACGCTATGTCTTTTGCTCTATAATCCTTCCCTTGTCCTAATGAGAAGATTGACACATGGTCAGAAAAATTTGAGAAAATTGCAACTCTGTACGGTTTAGAGAGGTCGCGTTGGAATATGAAGCTTTCCCAGGCCCTAAAAGGGTCTGCGTATGATGTGTACTCTAAACTGGAAAGCAACCAACAAGACAATTACGACGTGTTGAAGAAAGCTTTGCTTGAGCGTTTTGAAATGAACGCTCGCACATTTTTGCAACTCTTCCGCAACAGCAGAAAGGAGAACTCTGAAATTTTTCAGCAGTTCTCGTCTCGTTTAAAGGGATATTTGACCAAGTGCCTAGAGCTCTCGCAGCTCCCCTCTACCTATGAAGGTCTGGAGGAATTTGTTATAACAGAACAAATAAAGAACACTTTGTCTGCTGGCACCCGAAGAATTTTAGCTGAGTATCGCAAATCTACGACAAAGATAATTTAATTGAGCTAAAGTATACAAGTCCAACCGACAGATTTTATAACAATACCATAAAATTATACTGGTTCAACTGACAAACCTTATTGTAAACATTAAGACATATTAATATCTTACATGCAAACTGAATTGTATATATCAAGGCATAGTAACAAAATCTTACATTTTCTTGTAACGATCTTTATTGTATACTACTCGTCAATAGTCAAGGGCCACTTAGAAAAACCTTGGTTGAAACCATGAAACAAATCTGATATAAACGTAATTGGTATCAGTCAAAACGGCATTTATTGAATACCAAATTGACATGTCACGTAAAGAAATGGATAGACACATTCAAACGCAATGAAGCTGTGAAGTGTGTCACCCACCTTTTCAAAAGTCACACAAAATATATTGGACAAATGGACATTTCAAAATCGGGTATGACCACCGTTTGCAGCAAGGCATTCAAGACAGCGTAGACGCATCGAGTCCACAATGGTCCGAAGAGTATCCTGAGGAACAGCTTGCCATTCCTGAAGCAGAAATGCAGTCAGCTGTGCAACATCCATTGGTAGGGGGTGATTTGTTGACCATCTTCGACCAAGGACATCCCAGAGGTGCTCAATCGGAGAAAGGTCAAGTGAATGAGCTGGCCACGCCATCCTGATGATCCCATGTTGCTGAATAAACTCATTCACCACACAAGCTCGATGGGGTCGAGCGTTATCATCTTGGAGGATAGCATTACCACCTATGGCCTCCAGAGCAGGCTGAACAATTGGTCTCAAGATTTCGTTCTGGTATCTTGGGCCGGTCAAGTTGCCTTGGATGATGTAGAGTGGGGTCCTGCCGTGTCTGTAGAAGCCCCCCAAGACCATCACAGAACCCCTACCATAACGATCCACCTCTCGAATTGTGTCATCAGTAAATCGCTCTCCTGGTTGTCTCCAAACTCGAATCCTGCCATCATTGAATGACACAGTGAAGCGAGATTCATCAGTGAAGAGAACTTGACTCCATTCTTGCCTTGTCCATCGGATGTGCTCGCGACACCAAGCAACACGGGCTCTGCGATGAGCAGGAGTAAGAGGGATTCTGACTGCAGGATGTCGAGCAGCCAGTCCAAATTCATGTAAACGTCTGCAAATGGTGCTTTGACTGACATTAACGTTTACAGTTTGTTTCAGCTGACATCTTAAAGTGGAACAAGTCACTGTTCGATGGCGCAGGGCTGACAACAAGAGGTACAGGTCATCATGTCTATTGGTGCATCTAGGGCGACCTGGCCGGTGGCAATCCTCCACACTTCCTGTGGCCTGAAATCTCTCCAAAATTCTTTGGATAGTAGAGTGTGACACTGCAAGCCGTCTAGCAACCTCACGGACAGATAAACCACCTTCAACCAACGCTATAGCCCTCATTCTTTGTAAGGTGTCAAGACTTCTTCTCGGTGGCATGGTTTTTGCAAGTGATGAAACTACCCTAAGTCTGCTGATTGTAAAACAAATTAAGAGTGAACTCTGTTCACGAAAAGTCGCCATTGCACGTGGAATGTCAATCAGCACGATTACTTCACCTGTTTGGTTGTACGGAAGTTTGAAAAAACAGATTAAAAATGTGAATTTATGGTCAGCAAACCAAATTGCACGTGATCACCATGGTTGTCGGTGAGTTGTTTTTATGCTTACCGTGCATAGAAGACTGTCAGTGGAAGATATTGCACCCATTTTTACTAAAAACTTCCTTCATTTAATCATTCTATGCGCTTATATAAAAGTGTATTGAAAATAATAGGGTGGCCCTTGATTTTTTTACGAGTAGTATATGTATCAACCATATGAACAGAAGTGCACACTCCTTTAGACAGACTTGAGAACAAACAATAAAACCATGCCTGTTGTCGTAAAACGTGTGTGTAAACCCACTTCTTTGTTAACAAGTATGCCCAGCCAATCCACGTTCAACAGACTCTGAGCCAGAATAAATTACACGAAGTATACGTCATCTTGTTCCCCACGATGGCGGCAGACATAATAAAATTAGGCATAAGCCCTGTATTTCGGGACTCGGTCACGGAATGTACGAAACAGCCGAGAACCAATCAAAAGAGTTCCTTACGCACTGGCAGATTCCTTGCGTCTACCTATATAAACGGGCGCGTGTTATTCAAAAAAATACACACACAAACACGAAGGCCAGCACGACCGACTGGGGATAGAGAAAGCTGTCAACATTGATTTATTGCTTACCTGCGTGACCGGGCACTCTTGCTTCACTAAAGTCGAGTCCAAATCTGGCTTGTATTAATCTTAGAGGGTAGGTAAACTTACTGTACACTTGTAGGAGAATAGGCCTACATCAGGTATATAATGATTGTATTTTTGTGTGTCATTTATACTACCTACACCTGTATATATTTAATATATTTTGTTTTACTATGAATGTATCAGGTATACTGATTGTATCTTGGGGAATTAGGTATAATGATTGTATTTCCTGGTATGATTGCTGAAGACGATAACCAACCTGAAATATAACCTATCAGTCCTTGTTAGGACTCATATAACTCCAACCTGAACATAACCTATGAATATATCCTGTATAATGATTGTATTTTATAGTATCATGCATAATGATTGTGTATGACTGTTGAAGAAGGAAACCAGCAGAAAATAGCCTACACCTGTATATATTTAATATAACTTTAGATTTTGTTTTACTATGAATGTATCAGGTATACTGATTATATGTTGGGGAATTAGGTATAAGGATTGTATTTCTTGGTATGATTGTTGAAGAAGAAAACCAAACCGAAATATAACCAAACAGTCCTTCTTAGGACTCATATAACTACAACAGTATTGTTAGGATATATTTTACCAGCCAATATAGCACTTATCAGATATGGCCTGGTATATTATAGGTGGAAGGAAACGGTTGTATCATACGGTGTACAAATTATTGGATGTATTCATGTATTGTTATCAGAAAGAATGTTTTGCAAGTAGACACCTGTCTTGTCTCGCTGTTGCTAAATCATACTGAGCCATGTTGTCATTCATCCTTCACGCAGACACCTGAGACACGCTCATCTCATATACACTAGAAATAGGTGGGCTTGATGACAGAAATTAGCCCCTATTTTTCCTTGTTACAGGTTTTATTCGTGTCATCCAACCTGATTTCGTATGTTCGAGTCAATCCAGCTGC
The DNA here is from genome assembly GCA_024509875.1 of Oreohelix idahoensis. Classification (NCBI taxonomy): domain Eukaryota; kingdom Metazoa; phylum Mollusca; class Gastropoda; order Stylommatophora; family Oreohelicidae; genus Oreohelix; species Oreohelix idahoensis. Next base: position 427,891 of record JAMPIV010014145.1, read on the forward strand.
CTGGAACGTCGCAGGAGCACAGTAGTTGTACCGGAGATACATCCTTAGTCCCCCTCAGTCTTGGGTGGGCTGAAGGAACGATCATCAGCGGGTGTTGTGTGCAACAAATTAGGAAGGACAGAACTGTTCTAAGAGATGAGTACACATTAGTACCATTTCCGTCGGCAATTGTGAGCAATTAACGGTCAAGGAAGAAAAAATGATTTAGCGTAGTGAGAGACAAAATTAACAGCACAGCTGATAAATTTTCTAGAATTAATTAACAGCACAGCTGATATCTATAATTTTGTTCCTATAATTGGAAGACTTGTAATATATATAAATAAATAAATAAATAAATAAATATTATATATATATATATATATATATATATATATATATATATATTATATTATATATATATATATATATATATATATATATAAATATATATATATATCATATGTAAACGTACAAATCCATTGCATTCCATCTTCCAACATCCACCCTTCAGCACAAGAGTAGATAGTGTATATACTTAATAAATAATAAGGAAATTGTATTTGAACGACTTGTCAATTTTATAATTGGTAAGTGAAATCTGTTTCCTTGTTTTAATATCACAGTTAGTTACACAGCGGGGTGGCATTTTATGACTGTCTCCACTCTACTACTTTTTCGAGATCAGATCATTCACAGCCGTAACTAATTTGTGATACCAGTAGTTCTCTCATACACTGGGACTTCACCATTTTTCTGCAGAATTTCTATTTCTGTATTGTCAGTACTATACTGATCTTAGAGCCAATAAAAACCTCACGCCACACCTGTTCTTCTCCCAACAGACTTTAAAACAAGTCCTACAATTATATTTGTCAGACAAACTATATTGCAAACAACAAAACATGTCAATATCTTCTACGTTTTCATGGCGCGATCTCTGATCTACAATAGGCTAGTCTACGTCTTAGCAGATCTTACGGGTAGTACCTATTTCTATTTATTTTCACACGTTTCCTACCTGGCTCTCTCTTTCTTTCCTTACCCTGACGAAGGCATTGTTGTCTTTTTTTCTTTGTCTATTGTCTTAGTAAGATCGTTCACATTTTTTCGATTTATTTTTTCATATTCATCCACCCTACGCCACGTTTTGCTGCAGCACCCCCCCCCCCCCCCTTTTCCCCCTCATCGTCATCAATATCTTCCAGACTAACGTTATTATAAATGTCAAGGCATGTCAACAAAACCAGACGTTTCCTATTGACAATAAAATTTAATTTAATTTCGGATGTCCTCGGTTCAATTCCCCGGTAAGCCTATCACTTCTATTATGTTGTATAGTTTTCTACTTCTTTATTCCTTATGTTGTCTAGTTTTCTACTTCTTTATCTAAAACATAACAACCTCAGTCCCTATTCATACAATCGTAAACTTTTCGAATACTTTATGAGTTCTGATTATCTGCCCCCCTAATATGATTATTTTTCCGAACAAATGGTATAATATCGAGTGTAGGTTTAATGATGATGTTAGTGCTTTTCAACATATTTTGTTTCATGGTAATACTTAGTTTGTACTTTTCAACATATTTTATTTCATGTTTATAATTAGATACTGTGAATGTGAGTATGCTATTATTTTACCTGTACAACGTTGAATTCCTTGAATTGATGGGTAAATTGTATGTGAGAATAAATGAAATCAGTATAAAAGACGGGAGAAAGGAAGGGCAGAATGTCAGACGGGCCTGCGTGCCCAATTCTCAACCCTTTGAAAATAAAGTTCGTTCGTTCGTTCGTTCGTTCCTTATGTTGTCTAGTTTTCTACTTCTTTATTCCTTATGTTGTCTAGTTTTCTACTTCTTTATTCCTTATGTTGTCTAGTTTTCTACTTCTTTATTCCTTATGTTGTCTAGTTTTCTACTTCTTTATTCCTTATGTTGTCTAGTTTTCTACTTCTTTATTCCTTATGTTGTCTAGTTTTCTACTTCTTTATTCCTTATGGGTGTCTGTAAAATACCCATTTATAAGTATTATTTATCTATTGTTGACAGTCCTCGGGTTTCCCTCTATCTTTACGACAATAAATTTTCACCTGCCCTACAGACAAACTGTATTTAAAATCAAAGACTTACTAATTAAACCAGTCATGTCCAACGAACAATATCAAAACAATAAAAGAATATCTGACCTATAGACAAACTTTACTGAAAACATTAAGGCATACTGACTAAACTATTTATGTCCTACAGTCAGACTTTATATCAAGACAATAAATTTATACTTGTCCTACAGACAGACTTTAGTGCAAACATTAAAGAGTACTATCTGAACTTAACATGTCCTACCGACAGACTTTATATCAAGACATTAAATTTATACCTGTCCTACAGACAAACTTTATTGAAAACACGCCAACAAACGTAGATATGTCCTACCAACAGATTATAAAACAAGTCATAAAATTATAATAGTCCTACCGACGAACTTTATTGCAAACTTTAAAACATGTCAATATCGTACAGACAACCATTATTGTAAACATCAAGAAATACTTACAAAACTAGACGTGTCATACTAACAATAAAATGTTACCTGTCCTACTGGCAAACTTTATTTGAAACATTAAGACATGCTAATAACTGACCCACTCACTTCCTAATGGCAGAATTAATATCAAGACAATAAAAGTATACATGTCTACAGACAAACTTTATAGAAAACACTGAGACACACTAATTAAAACACCTGTCCTAAGGTGAGATTTAATATCAAGACAATAAAATTATACTTGTCCTCGAGACAAAAATTATTGCAAACAATAAAGCATGCGAACTAAACCAGACATGTCCTACCGACAGACTTTATATCAAGACAAATCTTCTATACCTTTCCTACAGACAAACATTAATTGGAAACATTGAGGCATACCAACTTAACTAGTTATGTCCTATGGACAAACTTAATATCAATACATCTCAATAAAACGGTACATAGCATAAAGACACGCTTAACTATAAGTATCAAAACATATTAAGAAAACTATCCTGCAAACAGACTTTCGTCTTACCCAGTTCACGCAGAGCTAAAGTAAACCGCGCTGATATGCACGATACGTGAGGTTTTTCACCGAGGCCTGATAACGTCTCTCATGAGTTGCATTACCTGTGCGGCTGTCAGTCACTCACTAAAACTGGCTATAAGTAATCAGGCTGACGAAAGCCATCAAGATTAACCACAGATTTTGTTGTTTGAGTTTTTGTTTTTCGTGGCTTCTTGTTGGTTTGGTATCTGATTGTGTGTACCTGTTTTTGTTTGCTTTTTTCTATTTTTAATGCTTCTGAAAACACGATCGAAGTTGGCAGAGAACATTTGTGTAAGAGGTAATGGGCGATCAGAAGGTTCCTTGTTTTTGTCGTGTTGTTATCATTTTACCATCAGTAAAATCGTCTTCATTATCATTAGCTTTAATCAGTACTATCCATCACTATATTCATCATCGTCTCCAGATATCATCATTTGTAATGATCATAATATTCTTCAGTCATCATTATCATTTACAATAATCATCTTTTTTCGGTCATAATTATCATTTACGATAGTTGTATTCTTCTTCAGTCATCATTATCATTTGCAATAATAATAAACTTAACCAGATCACAAGATCTTTTATATTTGGATATGCACACTAATATAACCGACGGACCTTGTGCACTTAAGCAGCGCGATTCGTCAAAACGAGGCAATTTTATTTTAAATTGCAATAATCACCATCTTTCTCATTCATCATTACCTTTTTCAATAATTATCATCTTCCTCGGTCATTGTCATTACACGGGCAAGACACTCTGGAATTGCCACGTAAACTAGTGTCTTTATTATTTTGTCGGTAAATTCACAGCATTAAAATCCGCAAAAAAGTTTACGACAGGAAAAATGAACTCACGTGTGGACCTCTGTAATAGCAAGGGTTAGAACTGAGATTAGGTATACAAGCCCGCCTCAGACACAGTTCTTTACTTCCTGTCACGGATTTTGCCTCCCCTTAGCTCTGCGGTAGTGGTCCACCAGTGGCCAAAGCTCAAGAGTAACTAATATGGGTCTTCAAAGATGTCTACCTTCGCACAAGACTACTCTTGACAGAGCTGTAGAAAGCAGGATAATGATGCTTCTGTCTCAAGGGAGTTTTCACAAGATAATTCAGAAGTCAAGAACCAAGCTGCATAGGGCGGAGCACTATTAGCTTATATCTGATCCGTCACCTTTTGTGAAGTTTTAAGCAATGGTGTGGCTTGTTCGAGCACCAGCTCGTTTAATCCAGCAAAATTCCTGGTATAAGTATTTTTGGCTCTATGGCTGTAACTATATGTATTTATGTATATATATATATATATATATATATATATATATATATATATATATATATATATATATATATATATATATATATATATATATATATATATATATATATATATGTGTGTGTGTGTGTGTGTGTTCTGCGCATGTCTCTGTTTGTGGCATTGTTTAAAATGATTTCCGCCCAGGTGAGTCTGAGCAGAGATGCTGGTAAGGCGAGACATAGCGATGTGCTAGTCTTCGCTTAGTTTATTCAGGAAGGAGTCATCATCATTGTTGTTCCTTTTTTGAGATGATATATCTCTATGTTATTTCAAATGCCTGGAGGCATATGTGATTTATGTGATTTAATTCCTGATGACAGGTAACTGAATCCTTTTTCGCTGAGTAACTTTATCGCCATCTTGTGATGTTGACTTTTGCTTAGCCTGCCTTATTATAAAGTCTGTGATATGACAAGTTTGCTCAGCTCACGATCCACTTATATTGTCACGCATCGATTGATGCCTGTCCTACGGACTATTTGCTTCCTGACCTTTATTGATGGATCTAGGTTTGATACCTTTGCTGTATAAGGAACATAGAGGACGATAATGTGACGCTCAAAAGACATGCCTGTCTTGTTGAGGTCAAAAATAGGGGACTAGATTTAATCTCCTAGTTGATATCTACTAGCTCTTATGGAAAGGGGAAGTTTTCTACCTGACTACATGTACAGCTGAGTCCGATATCCTAAAAGGCATATAATGTACATTATTATGATGCTGTCTGCTGTGCCTGTTGAATTGACTACATATGTAATAATGACTGTTTGATCGTACCTATGATGTACCGGCTTGTTTATGTCTACACACTTCGTCATTGTGGCGTCTATAATAAATTATACAAAAACCGTCACTAGCTGTTGCAAGCATCATTGACTTTTCTCATCGTGAGTTAACGTGACGTCCTTGTGTGGATTGCCTTGCTTGTAATGCTCACTGTTTGAATACACATCTGCATCCTATATACACAAACCAGACCACAGATACCATACTATGTCTTCATCGCCTTCAACAATTATGGCGTACAACAAAAAGACACTCAACATTTGGTGGCCAAGTTGCTGTCGTTTGTGAAGGTCAAGTACCGACTTCAAGCAATTACGGTTGAATAAGAAGGTCAAGTGCCGTTATTTACTTATCAGTTTAGAAGCTCAAGTACCATTGTCATGGCAGTTGGAGCAGTCCAGATGTACCATCATCGTTGGATCTTCATTCCTTAGGACGCTGATTGTCATCTGTTTTTTCTGCTGTGGCTGACGTTTGGATACCCATAAGTTAAGTGGCCTGTTTGTTTGTGAACTTCTACTGAGTCTTCTGTGTTTCATCTCATTCTATATGTTATATGTCTATAAGTTATTTGTATATTTATATGTTTATATTTCAGCGGGTTCTCGGTTGGGTGGTGTCTCCGTTAGATTATGCCACGTCATAGAGGTCGTCTATTGTGAGCGTTTTCTGTAGGGTGTGCAAATTTCCGATACTGGAATTTCCAAAGCGACTTCTGTTGCTATTTTTTGTTAGTTGTGATGACATGTGTTAGTATTGTTTTCGTTATTTTTCTACATTCTTTAGTTCCGTTTTGATTTGTTTGTATTTGCTAGCCTACTCTTTTCTATAGTTTAGTTTCATATACCATTTTTGTTTATACACTGTGGTGTCTTGTATTTGTGTTATCTTCTCGTAGATATCATCACATTTTTTGTGATATTTCTTTAATTTTCGCTTTATTTTTTGTTGATTTCTACGAATGTTTTCGTATTGTTGCTAAATCTTTGTTATTGTTTACATTTTATTGTTTACATTGTATTGTTTACAGTGTAATGTTTACATTGTTATTGTTTACGTTGTGATTGTGTTTACATAGTCATTGGTTACACTTATAGTAGTTAATTCACATTTAATAGTGGGTTATGCTTATGCATTACTACTACACTGATGATTAATAAATGATGAATAGTATTGTGCACTATTGAATGGGAAGCGCACCTATGATCAAGAGTTGATTGATGATATTTCAAAAAGGTCTATTCACAAGTTCTTGGATATAAGACTTGTTTCCCACAGAGATTGGGATGATAATATAGGTTGTGAGTAAACAAGTGCTTCATTTAAGACTTGTTATAATTAAATTTGAAATAAGATAATTAATTATTTCAGGTTGTGGACTCATATTATTACTCATCATGTCTACATTCGAGCACTTTATTGAGCAGGGTAAATTGCTTGGGAAGACTGGTGATAAGTTAGAAGAATTTGCGACTATTCAATATGACAAAGCATTAAAAGAGAAAAAACAAATATTGGAAATTGAGAAACTGAAAACTGAGTTGCAAAAATTAGACAAAGAAGCTGAACAGTGGAAGAGAGAAGATGAAGATAAACTCTTAGCTTTGGAGTTGAATGCATTAAAGGAAACAATAAATGAGCTTCAGGATGAAAAGAAAGCTCTTACTAATGAGTTACAGCAGAGGAATTCTGAAAATACTGTATTAAAGGGTAAAGTGACGATATTGATAGAAGATAATAAGGAATTCTATGACTCCTCTTTTAGTCAGAAGAAACAGTTAGATGAGGAGGTAATCTCATTAAAACAGTTGTTGAATAACCAGATGGAGCAGGTGAACTCTTCCTCACTTGATTTAAAACTACTGTGGAAGATTATAGAAACATTAGCTCTTCCTCATAATGATAAATTAGCACAATCTCAAATGAAGGAGGAAAATGAATTCGAAGATGAGATGAGCTTTTCTAAATATGAGAAATGGTTAGAAAGTGATATGAGCTTGGCTCAATACGAACAATATTGTAAAGAAAATGCTAGCACCAGGGACTTGAAACAAGTCAAAGTGGACAATGAAAAATTAAGGATTGAGATTCAGTCACTACAACTGGAGTTGATACAGTTGAGAGCGAATAAGGAAAAGGATGAGAAGATTGATGAACTTAGTCATCATAGTGCTATAGAAGCACTGAAACTTGAACTTGTTCAAGAGAAGGCTAGGGTTTTAGAAGCTACATCTCAGATGGCAGTATTAAAAAAGGATCTTAAAGATAGTATTGCTAAAGAGAAGACTCTTGTTTCTCAGTTGCATGTTACAAGGTTAGATTATAACAGGGAAGTGAGAACCAACGAGAAAATGCATAAAGCCCTTGCTAAGCAAAAAGCTATCCCAGAGGTAGAAATTACAAAACTTCAAAAAAGAGTTAATGGATTATTAGATGTTGTCTTGAACAACAGGATGTTAGCCGTTAATAAGGAGAATAGATTTAAACATAAACCTGATGTTCAACAGGTTGCTAATGCAAAGAGCCAGCCACATGCACTCAATGCTCAAAGTAATAATAAACAATATGCGAATAAATCTTTTCGTGGCAAATATTGTTTCCCACGAAATAGCGATACTGCCTCTAATGGGAGTTGGCGGCAGGCCAAAGGTAAATTAAATTTGGATCACGGTGAGGACCTTGATAAGTGTCATGACAAGATTCCTCAGAAAAACCGTGCATCAACTTTTCAAGGTTCTGATAGATTGGTAAAAGAGAATAAAACTTTTAGTACACATCGTACTCAGCCCAAGCAGTACGATTCTGCTGTTAAGCACATTGCCACAGGCAAAAATAATAACAATTTTGCTAAGAAAGATAATCGTGATTATGAACAGCGCCAAGAGCGTTCATCACGTGATAATTTTCCTTCTTCAAGTAATTGGAGACAATTTAAAAGTCCTCAGAATTTTGGTTCTAATATTTATATGAACTTTGGAAAAGGTGACTCCAATAGAGGTTGTCAACATTTTGGTAATTTTTTCTGGAGACAAAATCCATCACAAAGATATTTGGACCAAAGAGAAAATAACAATCGCAACTATGCTAAATGGAGGTCAAATAAGAGCAATGGGCTCAACAGTGATAAGAATTTTGGTAGATCTCGTTGTGATGGTACACCCCACATGATTCCTAACTAATACTTCTGTCCTATTTCTAGATATACGACAGAGCCATAACACACCTATATTACTACAATACATTAGCACATCTGTCCTCACTTTATGTGAACACATACTATTGTGCTTTGTTATCATCTTCTTCTGTTCCCATCTTTAATATAAGAAGAAGACTGAGTAGTTAATATAAGGGCCGAAAGTTCACTCGGTCACAATTGTTAATAATAATGTATTGTATAGTATGAAACATAATGGCTATTAAATAGAATTATATTCGTTGTTTTTTCTCAGCATGTTATTGTTGATCAGAGAAGCTACCTTTCTGTTGTCAAACATGGAGAGTTCCACATTGTACACTTTCCTTGGAACGACAGGAGATGTGTCCTGGATCGTCATTTATGTTTAATTTCATTATGTAATGGTATAATTAAACATTTAGATAATGTAATATTTAACATTCAATATCAGATGTGTACATCCATTCTAAGCGGTATTAGAGTATGACACTGCTATTTGATTATAATGATATGAACTTGCATATTTATATTGTATTTTCATGCAAGCGTAATGTGTGTTGATGGCACCTCCCCGATATATATATATTTTTGGAATAAGATTTTTTATCTGTTGAGAAATATTCTCACCAGACACTTTATGTGTCAATGTAGCTTCATATTAGGCAGTGCAATTAGTTATCCCAGCATAATTCGTGCGTTGTTAAACCGCCTTTGGGTTTTACTCTTGGATACCCTTGCCAAAAAAAAAAAAAATGTTGCAACATCTTTTTTTTTTTTAATCAGGAGGTTGGCGGTGGTAATAGTTGCGCTAAACATTGTCGCAACTTTATTCTGATCATGCATTTTATATACTATAGTAAATTTTTATATGCATGGGAAGTAACTCATGGAATTGTAGTCACTTCTATTTCTACAGTCGTCTAATCTTGATAGCTGTCGTCAAGAAGTTGTCTTATTTTGATAGTATAGTTGCCGATAGTTGTGTGAACGATTTTGTGTCATGTCCATATATGAAGCGCTCAGATCGCCAGTTCTTTGAAAACAGTTGGCAATCGCAATGTTTCAAGATTCATTTCCTTTTAAGGTTTGAGTCTTCAGTCGAACATCGTAGAACATTCTTCGTTTCGTAAGTTTAGCTGAGTTGTATTCGATTCGCGTGTTCTGCGCATGTCTCTGTTTGTGGCATTGTTTAAAATGATTTCCGCCCAGGTGAGTCTGAGCAGAGATGCTGGTAAGGCGAGACATAGCGATGTGCTAGTCTTCGCTTAGTTTATTCAGGAAGGAGTCCTCGTCATTGTTGTTCCTTTTTTGAGATGATATATCTCTATGTTATTTCAAATGCCTGGAGGCATGTGATTTATGTGATTTAATTCCTGATGACAGGTAACTGAATCCTTTTTCGCTGAGTAACTTTATCGCCATCTTGTGATGTTGACTTTTGCTTAGCCTGCCTTATTATAAAGTCTGTGATATGACAAGTTTGCTCAGCTCACGATCCACTTATATTGTCACGCTTCTACGATTGATTGCCTGTCCTACGGACTATTTGCTTCCTGACCTTTATTGATGGATCTAGGTTTGATACCTTTGCTGTATAAGGAACATAGAGGATGATAATGTGACGCTCAAAAGACATGCCTGTCTTGTTGAGGTCAAAAATAGGGGACTAGATTTAATCTCCTAGTTGATATCTACTAGCTCTTATGGAAAGGGGAAGTTTTCTACCTGACTACATGTACAGCTGAGTCCGATATCCTAAAAGGCATATAATGTACATTATTATGATGCTGTCTGCTGTGCCTGTTGAATTGACTACATATGTAATAATGACTGTTTGATCGTACCTATGATGTACTGGCTTGTTTATGTCTACACACTTCGTCATTGTGGCGTCTATAATAAATTATACAAAAAACCGTCACTAGCTGTTGCAAGCATCATTGACTTTTCTCATCGTGAGTTAACGTGACGTCCTTGTGTGGATTGCCTTGCTTGGTAAATGCCTATGTCTTCATCGCCTTCAACAATTATGGCGTATAACAAAAAGACACTCAACAATATATATATATATATATATATATATATATATATATATATATATATATATATATATATATATATATATATATATATATATATATATATATATATATATATATATATATATATATATATATAAAAGATTCTCTATCATACATGCGCACTCATATCTATAATAGCTGAATCTACTATGAATTTGTAAAATAACATTTAACAAATTTAATAATCAATTAGTCTTTAACAAGTTACAATAAATTTGGATGAAGATGATTTTAGGGAGGTTTAAGAAACTGGCTTCATCGAGACTTAATTGGGGACTGTTGGTTATTGTCCGTTGCTTTCGCCTGTTAACAAAACTTAACTTGCGGAGTACGGTAATGGCTGGTTGTCGAGTCTTTCGTGATGAGGGCTCTTCTTTAGAGGCGTCTAGATGAACTCCACTCTTAATGTCAATGTGGGTTAGAAAAATGTCTTTAATTGATGACAAAATTCCTAAATGTATTGTATGGTTGCATGACGTCCCCTCTTGACTGACTTAACTACAGCCTTAAGTCATTGTTGTCGAAATGAGGAGACTGATCAACTGTGGCCAGTCAGCATCAGAGGGGCGTCTTGGTTATAAACCACAGATACCATAACCTGATCATATTTTGCAGGTTCAACAAGTGATGAAAAAAGTGACACAATGTTGAAAATTGTGAACTTTTTAACAGTGGACTAACACTGTTCCTGGCATAAGCATAGCGTCTTCAATGTGCAGGTGTTTTAACGACCGACGGAAGTCAACTACAGCAACGTGTCAAGCAAGTTAAATACAGCTTCTCGTGAAAACACAAACCAAAACACCCAAGCCAATAACATTGTGAAAACGACCAGTGACAATATATTTTTAATGTAAATTGTTTGAACAATTGTAAGATATTGATATACCAAGGTGCAACATTTTTTCTAGACATCATTAATCAATAAAGTACATTGATTTGTTTATAACTGCAGTTATTGAATTAATGACATTTCCAGTTATAATTTTATGTTTGTGGTTAAAGAAATATAAATAGCTTTAAATTGGTAGGGAATAAATACGAGCTGCACTCACACATTTATATAACACCCCTGGAGCATAGGATAGGTCTAGCGAGAAGGTGACTTACCTATTAGTTCTCTTCTACAGCTTTCATCGAGAAATGCGCAGTTAGAGCTACCTGACTTGACTGGTACCCTCCCTACCTACCTCTGGTCCACCAGCTCTCTTCTCCATTTCTGGGAACTCCTTACTAATTTTCTATCCAACATTCATCTCGCCACAGTTATCACTACCATTATCAGTCATCATAATCATCTTAAGTTATATTTATATTCCAAAATGAGACAGAAATCGCATGCTCTAATACTTTGCCTTCCTTTCTTAACGGGTTACAAGCTAATATAAATTTAAATAATCTAAGTTCTTATGATTTTGCAAACTTTAGTAATTTCGCTGAGGTTTATGATAATTGCAATAAAATTCAATAATCAAACATAAATGTTAAAAAGCCTGAGGCAAAAGAAAACTGTCAGCCTTTTTATGTGTAAAATTTACATGGGGGCAAATTGTTAAAAGGTCACGTACTACACTTATCTCTGTTCTATGAATTGGTCCACAAATTAGACATAGTGGCCAATAGCAGACATTTCGTAACCAAAACATCTCTTAAATTTGTGTCAAGTTTATCGGCAAAGAGAGGAAGAAGGCGTCCGCAAACACGCTATCATTCTATTATATATATTTTTTCACTATCCAGCGGCACTTGGGCTTCAGCCCTTCCGCCCAATGACATGAAACAAATTTCATGGCATTGCGAAGCTGGGGAGCTTGTGGACTTTCCTTCCACCCGGTCAGGAGCCAGATGTCCGTGCCATCTTCGCTCCTTCCCATCCACAGAGGGTTTGTGCTCAGGAGCCGCTCAGGCTACTCCAGTCCCCAGTCGAAGGCACTCTTCAAATGTCTTCGTTAGGACTCGAATTAATTAATCCAGTCCAAGTCCCGGTCGAAGACACACATCCAAATGTCTCGCCAGGGCGCGAACCTGGATCACCCGATCGCCAGCGCAGTGTGGTAACCACTACGCTAGCGCGGCTCCCCATTCTATTATATCAAAATAAACAGACATTTCGTGCATTATAATAAAAAAAGCATAATTGAGACATACGGAAATGTTGGATATCACACCAGAACAATTTTAATCAGAATGTTTTAAATTACCATCCCACTCACAGATGCGGCCTAAATTCTAAAGCCACGTCTTTATTTCTGCGTGACACATGCTAAACCAATCAGACCCTAGCTCTTGAAGAACCCAAGTTTAATAGGCGAGCCAATGTGTGACTTATACCGCACAAATGTTTGAAAATGACCTTCCAAATGTAAGTGCTGTAAGAGAAACGCTAATGATTGGATGAAACTTCTGGAAAATACATGTTCTCCCAAGATTATTTCAAAAACAAATTCTCGCAATTTGTGTTTTAGTAACGGTTGGTAAAGTTTTCAACTGCGGAAATATCTGCTATAGCAATACTCGCTAAGTGGTGCGCGTATATTTTAAAAGTTTACGCGCAAAAAACCAGCGGCGCTAACTGCCTCCCCTCTGTGCGAACGAATCTGTTTTTTTAAAGGAACAGAAAAGGAATCAAACTGGCCATGGATTAACCAAAGAGGTTTTTCCCTCCCTTGTGTATCGTTTTCATGAAAGACATCATCGTTTTCCTAGCCGCCATGTTTTCCCCTGAATCCCCAGCGCGCGAGAGCGGTAGCCAAGGCCGATAACACTTGTACAAACACAGCTTCCGCTGCGCGGGACTTTGTCGATAGCTTTCCCTGTTTAGTTCTCCGAGGGTGGTTAAGAGTTCATTTGTGAATTTGTTGTAGGATTTTACGGGGAAATGACCGCTATTTGATGTAAGTTGGTCTGTGAAAGTTAACAGTAATCTTAATTGGATGTCCACGAAGGGTTGTCAGCAGACGAGATTTTGGTGTAGACACAGGTGGAGTCAAGAGAGGAAAAGCCATGAATGAAGAAGCAGAGGAGAAAGATTAATGTGAGAAATGTCTGCGCCCTAAGTGACTTTCTGCAGCATTTACCCTACATATCATGGGCGGTAGCCACCATCAAACAGAAGGTGTTCTTAATGTGTTTGGCTCTAAAGGAAAATGATTGTTTACGATAAAGAATATGAAAATAACGGTCGTCAAGACGCTGCTGATGATTTATACATGAAAGATGTTTCGTTTTCATGGGCAATTCCTACTGATGTAAGCGATCATGTCTCTGTAGGGCTTCTGATCACTGATGTGGTTTACAATTTATTTGTTGCCTTTTTTTCCCCATGTCACGCTCCTAGAATCAATCTCTGTTTCTCTCTGTCCCTCTTCCTCTCTCTCTCTCTCTCTCTCTCTCTCTCTCTCTCTCTCTCTCTCTCTCACTTGGACTTCCTGCAAGAAGCGAGCCTAAACTAATTCAGGTATTGTTGCAGGGGTGGTTTATGCAGCATACTTTGATATGATAAGTTTGCTAACTGCAAGCGCAATTCCTGGCAGTCGCTTTTACTGAACATGTTTGTAAGGAGCAGGGTACCTGATCTTTGATCCTCGATATGGCGGGCAACTGCGGGGACTACCTGCAGTGATCGTTTCATGTTCCATAAACAGCGAAAAGGATGATGATCTTGATGTCTACGACGACGACGATGATGATGGTGATGATCATGATGATGAAGATATGTGGCCGTGGTGGTGATGAGGAATATGATGATGAAATGTATTCGGCCTCTGTTATGAACGTGTATGTAAAGATACACCACCTCTTATATGTATGAGGAGATACGTGTATGTATATAAATCCGATCTCTCTCACATCTGTGTAATTTTACTTCTGCTTCTTTTCCCTTTCTCTTCTTCTAGAGAATAGAGCCGCCATTACTACTAGTTTCCTAGCAGGAAGCTTGTATCCCAGCATGCATGTGTTCTTACAGCGGCAATTTCTGTAGCGATCTGTTTGACATGATCGGTGTCACGGATTGCCTCCCCTGCTTTGCAGTAGTGGTCCAACAGTGACCAAAACTCAAGAGTATCTAATATTGGCTTCCAAGGTATCTACCTGCGCGCAAGATTACTATTGGCAGAGATGTAGATAGAAGATTAATGACACTTCTACCTTAAGGGTGTTTTCACAAGATAATTCCAGAAGTCACGAACAATGTTGCATTGGGCTGAACAATTGTTAACGCGTTATGACTGGTCCGTCGCCTTTTGTGAAGGATTTATTCTGGCCCGTTAATTCCCCCCCCCCCCTTTGGTATAATCCAACGAATGCCCTCTTAAAAGTAATGGCTCTCTCTCTCTCTCTGTGTGTATGTGTGTATGTGTATGTGTGTGTGTGTGTGTGTGTGTGTGTGTGTGTGTGTGTGTGTGTGAGTAATTATTAAATAGTCTTGCTCATACGTTTGCTTTCATACTTCTAATGACTGAATAAACAATTATTTGTTTAGTTTAAAATAACATAAGAAATTTAATAGTCAATTAGTTCAACAAGTTAAAATAAGGATTAAATAGGGGTGAAAGGTAAATTAAATGTTTCCTCGCAGAGGTTGGATCGGGGCGCTATCAATGTCCATGTTTTGCTGTTGCCTGTGACAAAATTAACGTAACTCCAGTTGAGTCCTGCATCTGTGGTTCATCAATTCTGTGATGACGGAAGCCTTCTCCGCACTCTCTTCTACTGTAGACGGTTAATGTGGATGCCTTTCCCTCACAATAGCGGCGTGAATACCACAAATCGTCTGATGGCTTGTAACCACGAACTTTAGACAAATAGAAAGAAACAAATGCCTGCTAAGTACATTTGTTCGCCGCAAACTAACAGGCCCATTGTCATGCGCTCCACCCACCAATGTTAACCTCTAAGAAGAATTAAATTCCCGAGTACACAGTGTAACTCAGGGAATATGATGAAAATTCACCAATTTCCTTCTGGGTGTTAACTAGGAAATTGCGTTTTTAGTGCGTGAATAATGATTTGTCTGAATTACAACTTAAAAAGGTACATAAATCTCACAAGATAATATGTTACACCTTAGGCACATGTGAGGTAATCATCACTCATTACTCATCACTACTCCCGTCGGAGTCTTGGGTCGCTCTGCTGTCGATTTCCCGCACGACTAGTCAGAAACAATCACCAGCTCTTGCAGTAGTGGTTCATGCATATACTATTTTAATATGTTGAGGTTGCCAGCATTGTATATAACCACTTAGCAAGAAACCTGTAGAATTTACATTAGTAAATAAATTGTTTACACTTACCCCAAAATTTTGGGAATACACAATCTCCTTGCACAGATTTAGGCTGGACACAGCTCTGTATTAGATGCTTCGAAATCACTTAGATCTGGAAATTAGAGTTAATTCCTCTGACGGCGGGTGTTCTGCGAAAACCTGGCCTGGGAAAACTTTTGTTTAATTCCTCTGCGTCTTGGTCTGGGAAATTAAAGTTAATTACTTTGACGGCGGATGTTCTGTGAAATCACCTGGGCCTGGGAAAACTTGTGTTAAATTCCTCTATGACTTGTGATTAAATTCCTAGGATTCCAGTCTTGTTAATTAAAGTCCTGGCCCCTTTAAGTATCCAGTCTTGTATTAAAAATGCGGGTTTACTTGTGAATTCCAAAGTTGCCCAATACTCGATCTGTTACTTATAGTTGTGGAATTTCTAAGTCCAATTTCTCCTTTTTCTTTCTGGCTTTTATGAGTCGCTGATATGACTTGTGCGCTGCAGTCTCTCTGTGTGATCTGTGTCTGTGTTTTCATCACACTATATTTTCAGTTCTTAGTGCAAATCACAGATTGCACTTCCGACTAGTGTGCCAATAAAATACATTGTATATTTCAGCTCCTCACAAGGAACCAATCCAATCGAATCTCGTTCAGCACTACATGGGTAGGGGCGTTTTTTCAAATTCGAAAAATACCCTCACGTGTTTCACAATATTAAATTTAATATCCACGCGGGACCTCTAACAGTGATATCATATCGTTGCGTAAGACTTCCGGCTGCACCTATCTGCCTCTCACCATATTGTCACCATGTGTTCCTGACGTAACGTCTACAAATCTTGAGTTTCCAGACATATTATCTAAGATAATTACACACAGGGATGGTCTAAGCGGAAACAAATTACGCATTACCACCTGTGTTTTGCTAGACGGATCTCCGCCTGATTAGCCACACAATATGGGGTTCTATTCATAGACCGGCACGATGCAAGCTTAAATAAACAGGAACAGTCGCTTTGAAAATATGGTCAGCCTGATAATACGTGATAAAATATTATCACTGCCCGGGTCAATAAACCTGGCGTAACACAAACAGTCGAGGAGGGAAGTGTTAGAGACTTAACTCCACTGATCCAACGTAGAGAGCAAAAATGAATGACAAGGCAAAAATTATGCCAAATAAAAACGATTTAAATAGGAGAAAGAGAAAAATGATGAAAGGAAGGGATACTGCCGGAGTAGCTGAAGGTGTGAGAGAACACACAAAATACACGCACAAACCATTCTGTCACAATCAGGTTGCCAGCCCTATGCATAACTTTATATGTAACGCATCTTACGACATGCTTGAGGGAGCTGTATTTCTGTTCTTTCACTGCCTCATTAGAAACTGTGACGTGTAATGGAAAAGAGTCTACAGTAATATAACAGCCTATTGTAACCAAATAGCTACTCTCTGATTTGCTAGCTTAACCTGCATTAAACTACCTGTTCTGTCTTCTGCAGCTTACCCTTTTGTCCCCGCGCTCTTTTCTTTAAACACTGGCAAACGCGTTGTTTACAATCATCGTTGACCTGTCAGTCACAGCAGGAAATAAACCCTGCTATGGTTGTACTCTTTCTACTCATGCGAGCTCATCTGTCAATCATATAATACTTGTCAGCTGGACAGCACGTGAGAGTAACGGAACAGAACCTTTGATGTTCACTCAAGGAAAGCTAGAAATCCCTAATACCCTTTGATCTTGAGCACGGGCATTCTAAGGGGAAGCCCGCTAGAAGAACAAAAAGCCGTTTGATCTCGGTCAATGCTCCAGACGAAAACTCTGGGAGACCGTGACGTAAAGTCTTTCATCTTGGGAAACTCTAGCTCCTGAATTTTGTCCCACTGCGAAATAACGCCACTAGAGATCAAGAGCAATATATGATACATATACTGCTGTTTCTAAAACCCAGTCATCAGTCGTCAGTCAGAATTTGAAAAGTATAGCGTGCAGTCCTGAAACCATTTTTCTTTTATGGAATTCTGTGTATAAGTGATTCGTGGAGATTTCATTCTGGATTCTGGTAAGATAAAAGTAGTTCTAAGTATTAGAAGTATTTCAATGTGATAGCCATTAAAGTTAAACCCTTATACTTCACTTAGATTTTTCTTGCTAGTAAGGCGTATAAAATAAAGTAACGCGTAGCGATTTTTCATAAACATGTATCCAAGTAAAAATGTTAAAACCATCCACCCGACTGCTTTATAACTGAGACCAGAAACCGTAGTTATGTTTACAGCGTAGACCAACTCGGCCCTAAACTCTCCAGGCGAGAGAGAAATAAAAGCGACTATTAACCAGACCGGACTTTAGAGGCGTTAGACAACTGACAGTGGGAGAAAAGAATACATTTTCATATTTCATTTGTAATTATTGTTATTATAGCGTCTATTTTTTTTTTAAATACCAATACGACAAAGTAACAGACACCGACGATTTAATAGCTAACTATAATGATAGGTGTTTATGTGCTAACTATAATGATAGGTATTTATGTGTGTTGCGTATTGAAAGAAAATAAACACTATGCGAGTGACCCGCCGGCCGCGAAACTGTAAGGGCGAGTCATTTTCGACTCGGTCCGAACCAAATCAGCGGCTAGCGAACGTCTGTGAGTGTGTAAAGGTCGCAGGGTAAACAGCGCGTATCTTTTCATTTCGTCTATTCGTCAGGATTGACACAGCGGATGAGAGATTGTCTTGTCCCCGTCCGTGTTAATTTTTTTAAATATAGAATCGTAGCAATTTCCCACAAATGTTTTCTTGTATTTTTCGCAGACCTGATCCCCAAGTGGACGACCAGCGGTCTTTTTTCATTTATAATGTGTGTACTAGCCCGATGATATTGTGTGACTGTAAATTATAACGACTGGACTTACCAAATCCAGGATATTATTTTTAACAGCCCACAGCGGCGTATACCTGATATCATCATTTTCTCCCCAACACCTGACAGTTGTATTTAAGCGGAATACCTAGTTTATACACTTTGCAAGACCGACACTCTGGCAAAGAGTTGGCCGTTAAAAAATCAATCATCATCATCCTTAAGATTAGGAGCAACCAGATTTTTCCGGAGACTAGGAGTATCCCCTCTCTTAAATGGTCAAAACATCAAGGACTCTCACACTATTCACCTGTTTGTATTGAAACCAGTACCCAGATATAATTCCAGATCGAGCGGGAAATAAGCATGTTTTTCCCCGCCCGCCCATACACTGCAAGCTTTGTCGCAACTGATTTATCCAGTTGTAGTTCCTGTGTCTAGACTTATTCTCCTCTTGTGTACCCCCATCGGTGGAACAGTGGATAGTTTAGAACAGTGACGATAACCTTTAAGATTTATATCTCTACCAGGATTTATCGTGGATTATAGCAAATTCGGCGTTCACCTCATTAGTATTTATTTTGGGACGAACTGGGGCCAATTTGTACCCTCGACAGCTGGGCTGGTACATTAATCACAGTGGAACAGGGATTTTCGAGGGATATTCTATAAATGAGTGATACCACAGACGCCTCGTTTAAAAGACAATAGGTAATAGAGTGAGAGGTGGCCACTGAGTGAGAAAGTGTGTG